>CM064865.1:66062236-66069736 GCA_032719365.1 Prinsepia uniflora | reverse complement strand
TTCGAAAACCATTTATCCAAAACAACCATATGTGGGACTAAGCCCAAAGCAGATATAAACCAAGGTCGAAAGGACCACAATGAAAACGACCATACGGGCCACTGCCCAAATCCTGTGCACACCTGTACACACCATATATCATATATCATATATCCATCACATACATATATATAAGTCACACAACCAATCCTGTCACGGTATCCAAAGCCACGCGCGCGCTACCCGGGTCTCAATCCGAGTCATCTCAAAGTCAAGGTCAATGTCCGCAGACCACTGACCCTACCCGAGGTAATAGTAACCATAGCCTTCCTGAGAGTAAGGAACCCAACTGGGGGGTGACTCCACTCAGTCGGTGCTCCGTGACTACTCCGGGGTCCACCCAGGCCAACGACCCTCCCCGGAGGAGATAGTAGAACATGTAAAGGAAGGTAGACGAACATATATATACATAACATAAACATTCATGACCGGTTCCCCTGAACCGTCATGAATCCATAATACCCATAATCAGGTAACATGCCGGTTCCCATAAACCGTCATGTACCGTAATAACCAACAAGGGTTCATGCCGGTTCCCATAAACCGTCATGAACCATAATACCATAACAAGGGTTCATGCCGGTTCCCATAAACCGTCATGAACCTGGGAATCCATTTAAGGTTCCCTGACCTGAAATCAAAACCGTAAAGTGATTGGGTCTCGTATTCGAACATAGGACACCAACTGGGCACCGTGCCCGGAATCTGAGGTCATATGCCCGAGACAAAACCAAATGGGTCTCATACCCGAGTTTATCATTTTGAAATCCAAATTCAGTTCATTTAAATCAATAAAGAAATACAGACCCGTATAAGCACCGTATAAGGCCGAAACCTCGAAATACGTGCTTATACGTAACCACATACAAATGCACCCATGGCATCATCAAACAAGTAATAAAACATATAATAAACATTTATGCATGAACCAATTTAGAAAACAAGGTCCACTCACAGACCGTCCGAGCTGCCGCCTCGATTTGCGTGCCATACGACTCCTCGAGCCGATCACCGTCACCGGGACTCCCAAACCTGTCCAAATCGTAATAGAAGGTTACTAACTACTTAATTAACCTCCTACCAAAGCCCCGTAATTTTCCCGTATTTTAACTATTTTTAAAACCGAACCTAAACCTTCTGATGCCCCGAAACATATCGAGACGGTGTCCGATTGACACGAAACCAGTCCCAAAATGTTCTTTACATCGAATAGAAGATTTCGTATGTTGGAACTTTCCCCAGATTCCCTGCCACGCGCCCTCACGCGCCGCCTGAAGTGGCTGCGCGTGGGCTTCACGTGCCTGCTACAGTACCTGCTGACGTCATCGCTGACGTCAGCATGACGTCATCTGACAGCTGTCAGGTCTGACATGTCAGACTCTGACAGGTGCCACGTGTCATGCTCCCATTGGTCCACGTCACTGTATTGTCAGTGCCACGTGGCAGTCTGACGTGTGCCACGTGTCATCACGGCACTGGTCCACGTCAGTGCCATGTGTCAGCCCCTGATTGGGCCACGTCACTGACATGTCAGTGCTGACTGTGCACTGACATGTGACACGTGTCGGTTGATGAGTGGTCCACGTCACCTGACAACCTGACAAGTGCCACGTCATCATGCCACGTCACCACCTTCAATCGCTCGACGGGTCGACCCGAATACCAGTAACCGGGTCGCCGTGACCCGCGACTTGACCCGGCCGATTCTCCGCCGTCCGACCACCAAAATGCTTCCCGTTTGTCCCATTTTCATCCTCTAATCCTAACCTACAGTCCTATGACCTTAAAATGGAAGAAAAACAACGAAAACCGTACCTTCGAGTTTGGCCATGGCGGCCGTACATTCCTCCGCCGTTCACGGCCGTTCTAGGCCATCCCCATCCCCAAAACTAATCCTATTCGACTCCTAGGGCTACCAGCAACCTAACCTAAACCTTAGAATCGAATAACAACTAACAAAACTCAATTTCAAAATTTGAAATATTTTCTTACCTCACGGTTTCTCCTCCGCCGTGTCCTCCACCGTCCCCGGCCGTGGCTTGCCATCCTCAGCCTCTCACCACCTCCTCACGGTCATTTTATCTCCTAGGGAATGGTGGTATGTGTGTGTGCTGTTTTGGAGAAAATGAAGAAAATGGTGAAGGGGGGTTTCGGGTGTGAAGAACAAAGAAGAATGATGAAGGTGATGCCGTGGAAGAGAAGGGAGAAGGAGATGATCAGATGAGAGAATGAGAGATGAAGGGTGAGGATTAAAAGGTAGGGTTGAAATGGATGGTTAGGATTAATAGTTGTTAGGTTAAATTATAAAATAATTAAAATAATAATATTTAATTATTTAGATCCACATTTTGGGGGATCAAAGCAATGGGATGAGTGACACTTGTCACTCATCCATGGGGCCCACCAAAATATCCACCCAATCAGATTTCGCCGAAACGTCCCCGTCTCGAAGTTCGTGCATAGTGAAATCGAACTTCCGTGACCCATAACTCTCCCGTTCAAAGTCCGATTTCAGTGTGCCGCCTGCCTATGGATTCGTATCGTCCTTATCTACGTAACGGTCTTCGGCCCTCGGCCATCGGACCTCCCGGTCAAAAAGTCAACATTTGACCTCCTATTCACCCAAATTACCAAAATGCCCCTAAACTTCCGAACGTCATAACTTCCTCCTCGAATGTCGGAATTGAACGTGCCACCTGTCTATGAACTCGTGACGTCACGAACTACGTCACGGTCATCGGTCAAAGTCCATTTGACCGCCCGATTAAAAAGTCAACGTTTTGCCACCCTCAAGGGCAAAACGGTCATTTCGCATCGCTCGTCCGATTTCGCTCTACTAATCACGGATTAGCCTCACTAATCGTGATTAGTCACTAATCTAATCCTGGAATTTGGGACGGGTTGTTACAACCTTCCCTCCTTAATTAATTTCGTCCCCGAAATTCCAACCGACCTAAACCCAACCGTTCTTCCCTCCTTAATTTGGTTCCGTTCTCGAAACTCCAACTATCCTGATTCCACATCCACCTCGTGGAAAGTGAAATCGACTTACCTCGCAACACGTGTACGCTAGTACACCCACTAATCAACATAAACCTCGTTTGTAACTAGACGTACCACTAACGCTCTCGTCATATCGACTACATTCGACCACGTCGAATGACAGAAGTCGTACGCTCCGAACTGATCCCACTTATCAGATCTACCGTTTCGCTGACACAACCAACTAGACGGTTCCTTGCTCAACCACTAACTATCCTGACGTCTGCTCCCACTGGGAGTCATCAGACCTCACTCAACGATCCACGCTGACACCTCCGACAGACCGTCACCACTTGACAGTCGTCAGTCGCAACTGATATGACACACACTCGTGGTTACACTAACCACAAGCATTTCACTCGACCTGTGTGTCATTAGACTCATCAGAACCACTATGACCCAATGCACAGTATCCAATGTCCAGTCCACGACCCCGACTAATCCAATGGTATCGGAACCAAGCCGACTACCAACACGCTCTCCAACGTACCACCGGTATCTCCTATATACCGTCACCAGGGACGACAAGTCTGCCTAGTATCGTACCTTGAACAACGTACAAGGTACGTACAACTACCCATCAATCAGCCTACAACCACCTAGGTTGTAGTAAATCACGTTTCAATTATGGAGTCCATCTGTCCGATCTAGACAAATCGAAACTCCAACCCATTATCTATTTCCAAATCCGAATCCGAATCCGTAATTTCGTAAGAAATCCCGAATCCGAACCCAGAAGTCGTATCCATATCCATAATCATGTTCAAATCCGAATCCGAAATCATTATTCCGTAAGCTAGCATTTGGAATAACTATTCCGAACCCAAATCCATAAAAGAAAATCTACAGTCAAGCTCTAGAATCAAATCCTGAATCGTCACCCAGAATCCGATTCCAAAACCCAAATCTAGAAATCCTTTTTCAAGTTCCAAAATCAAATCCTGAATCGTCATCCAGAAATCTGATTCCAAAACCTGAAATATCGTTCACGTCTACCGAGACGTACCAAAACCAAACCTATCGGTTACCCGCTCAACCGATTACCACAATACGATCGATTGACTTCATAGGGAAGTCAATCCTAACATCGACACAACACTAGGTCAGATAAAATCCGACCTCGTCAGACACCTACTCATCGGACAACTACTCAGGCGAGTAATAAGCCATATGGGATTTACCTCGAAAAGAAGTTTAGTCCCATCATGCTTCACTCAACATCCAAGTAAGAGTAATAAACTCTCCACCTATCTGGATCATCAAGACCACGATCCAGATCCATAACAATACCCAAAGTCCTAAACCAATTCCCACATCTGAACAGATTAGTCAACGACGAGACACGCCGAGACTGTGGGTTCTCACTGAGTACCTCGTATCGATCCTTGGCATTCCACCGTGGAAAACCAAGAATGATCGAATAATCCATCCTACGTGAATGCAAACAACACTCGATGCACTCACCACGTCAGGTAACCTGACATCATCTGCCACCAAGTAGAGAATGAGGAATCTCAGTCACCTAACTTCGATATACTCATCTCCTCCTGATGATTCAGAACAAATCCCGGGTCCACCAACCAATACACGATCAGTGTACTAGTGATCCAACCATCATCTATATCATCAACGTCATCCACCATCATCATTTATGGTAGAACCTGAGAAGTCACCCAAAACGACTTCAACATACCCGTTACCAATGCGGAAAACCCGCATTCCACTCGTCACCTCAATCGCAACCTCTCGCGATTCCGAAGTTCCAACAAGATTGGAAACAACATACCCGGACATCAACCACGTGTCCCCTAACCAGTTTAACTCTATCTGAGTTCCACTCCTGAACCACAGATACCGAACATATGCCCATTACGACGGAGTCACACCCCGATCCGTAACTCATCGTCATCACAATCACCAGCACTAGCACCAGCACTAGTACCAATATCATCACCTGTCAGCATCAACACACAAGCATCCACACTAGCATCAGTACTAACACTAGCACACCATGTGCAAACTGACAACCCTGGATCTCCGCTCACACCGAGCGACGACCCCGCACCTCTGCTCGAATAGGAGAAACTCTGCCTCCTTCGTACCCAACAATTATGAGTACAGTCATCCTGACAACTCATACGAGAAAAGGAAACGTCCCCTGAACATCCTCGATTCCCAACAACCACAGCTACAACCACTCTCGGTAGTAGCGCCTGCCCCACACTCGTGCAGACCTAACTACCAGACATCGCTATATCCAGTCTCCGTATCCAACGGAATCAATCGCCCGTACCAACTACTCTGTATCCCACTCAGGGATTCCATCGACAAGTACCAACCCTGGTAACTTGTCCAACAATCTCTATCCTGTCGTAACTTGACTAAACCATTGTCGTCTACCAGGTCATCCACGACCTTAGTTGCACCAACCCACAACTGAAGTAGCACGACAACCAACTCGGTCTAACCGATACGTACAACCCTGACTGCGAAGTGCAGTCCCAATACAAGCTGACATGACTAGACCGACTAACGAATCCAAATCCGAATAGTCGTCCAAGTCAAACCACCAGTCAACTCCCATTTCCGAACCATACACATACGGTAGGGTTCCACGACCACACCTAGAGTTCCCCTGAACCCACCTGCGAAAAGCAGTAAAATCAACAATCTGACCGACCCTGCGGTCCGACATCATAAAGACGTCAATCCAATCCTACCAACAATCCAACTCGGATTCCTCGAATCCGGCTGCTAACTGCCGACTGCAGTAAATCCATTTAACTCAACATAATCCGACCATCTAATGGTCACAACATCGAGTCAGTCGTCGGAACCGATCCTACGACATCGTGAAGACGATCCCAACTAACCGTCTCACGATCACACTCCAGAATACGAACACGTAAATCCTTCCGTAGGGTCCCACACTGTCAACCTTGACAGAACTATGGCAACCCCAGCCTCAAATGCCGAACCAAGGCATGTCAATCCTACTAACTATCGTACCGGTACCCCAACAATCAGGTTGACCACGAACTGCAGCCCCTTGAGATATCACATCCTCGACCTGCGTACATACTCCAAGAGCTACACGGTTGCTCGAATAGAGACAACCCCGCTCTGATACCACGTTGACAGGACCCATCCCAATCCCCCCGGGATTAGTGCGGGATGACCCTGCTCCCGTCTGACACGAAGTGTCAGACAAGGGATATTTTCGTCCTTTGCCCTCCCGGGCTATCAGAGTACGCCAGGATCCGGAGGAGGCATGTGATATCTCGGTCTCTGCTACAGTCCACATCCGATGTCAACCTGAAGGGCAGTCAAAACATTAAAAACTGTGAGTGGACAAAACAAGAGTTTATAAAAACATTTAATAGGAAGACATTTGTACCCTCCACTAAAAAGCATGCATGCATTCGAAAACCATTTATCCAAAACAACCATATGTGGGACTAAGCCCAAAGCAGATATAAACAAAGGTCGAAAGGACCACAATGAAAACGACCATACGGGCCACTGCCCAAATCCTGTGCACACCTGTACACACCACATATCATATATCATATATCCATCACATACATATATATAAGTCACACAACCAATCCTGTCACGGTATCCAAAGCCACGCGCGCGCTACCCGGGTCTCAATCCGAGTCATCTCAAAGTCAAGGTCAATGTCCGCAGACCACTGACCCTACCCGAGGTAATAGTAACCATAGCCTTCCTGAGAGTAAGGAACCCAACTGGGGGGTGACTCCACTCAGTCGGTGCTCCGTGACTACTCCGGGGTCCACCCAGGCCAACGACCCTCCCCGGAGGAGATAGTAGAACATGTAAAGGAAGGTAGACGAACATATATATACATAACATAAACATTCATGACCGGTTCCCCTGAACCGTCATGAATCCATAATACCCATAATCAGGTAACATGCCGGTTCCCATAAACCGTCATGTACCGTAATAACCAACAAGGGTTCATGCCGGTTCCCATAAACCGTCATGAACCATAATACCATAACAAGGGTTCATGCCGGTTCCCATAAACCGTCATGAACCTGGGAATCCATTTAAGGTTCCCTGACCTGAAATCAAAACCGTAAAGTGATTGGGTCTCGTATCCGAACATAGGACACCAACTGGGCACCGTGCCCGGAATCTGAGGTCATATGCCCGAGACAAAACCAAATGGGTCTCATACCCGAGTTTATCATTTTGAAATCCAAATTCAGTTCATTTAAATCAATAAAGAAATACAGACCCGTATAAGCACTGTATAAGGCCGAAACCTCGAAATACGTGCTTATACGTAACCACATACAAATGCACCCATGGCATCATCAAACAAGTAATAAAACATATAATAAACATTTATGCATGCACCAATTTAGAAAACAAGGTCCACTCACAGAC
>CM064865.1:65754736-66057236 GCA_032719365.1 Prinsepia uniflora | reverse complement strand
TGATAATTTTTTCTTTAGCTTCCTCAATTCCTATTGCCCATATAATATAACCTAAAGCCACTATCTTTTTCGGTAAAACTAATATATCATGTCATTAAACTCAAAACCAATACGAACGAGATGCAGAATATCCATTTAAGTACCTTTCTCCCCAATATAACCGTGCTTCCGGTTGCCTTTCTTTGTGGACAGTCCAACACTGCAAACGGAATCTATGTTCTTCGGAGCAAAGCCCTTCTCGTTGTTGAAAACCAGCAATGTAGCAGGAGCCCCGGTGGCTGTTATATCCCGGGATGTTATGACAAACTCAAGTGATGGATCAGCCCCTTCTGCGTACTCATTATCTTCTGCATTCTGTAAATACGTACATAAACCATTAGATATATAATACATAATATACATTCAAATAGATACAATCTATACAAACGAAACGTACAAAACAAGTCAAAATAAAGGCATGATACAAACAAATGTAAATAAGGAAATTAACCTGTCATGGACACACGTCTATATATATCTTACAGGATACATTTGTAGGCCCTGAAATTTTTTTAATGTATATAATATGTTTGTATATAGTAAATAATCAGTCGGTAACATCATATTTGTATTTCATCCACAGTGGGACTTGTAAGCTGCTTTTGTCGTCCTAGGGTTCAAATTAAGCTATTAAATGGGAGTTTTATTTTTATTTTCTCTTTTTTCTTTGCTTTTTTTCCCTTTTCTTTTTCCCCCTTTTCCTTGCTTCTTTTTTTTTTTCCTTCCTTACTTTCCCCTTCTTCTTTGATTTGCCAAAAATCCCTCGAAGTAAAAAAAATCCCACATTTTCTCTTTTTACAATTCTCTGGTAAATTTTTCTTAATTCTCACAGTTAAAAGAAATAGAATGAAAATTGACATTCACTTATTCCTCTTTTCTTATCAAAATTCTAGAAGTAATCTCTCGTTTTAATTGCTTCCCTTTTCAACTCTGCCTCTTCCCCAATCTTCATCAGCTTTAGTTAAATCTTCATTCAATTGAGACTTGAGGTACGTATTCATATCCTTGGGAATTATTCTAAATTACTATTGAACCTTTTATTATTGAATTTGATGCAATAGGAGAAGTTCTGTATGGATCATAGAACACCATTTGGTTTAGGTTTAATATTGATTATTTAATTTGGTTCTTTTTTATTTATTATGGAATGACCGAATAGATTAGGGCTTTGAGTTGGATATGATGTGTGTTGAAGATTTTAATTTGAGAGGAAATAATAGGCTTAGAAAACATCAAATCAATTCATTTTTGGGGTTTTCTTCTAGGTTCTATAGTTCCGGAAGTTTCATTGTTATTTAAACGAATTACGAGATTCCGTACTTAGTGTTTGTGCATTTACGCACACCTAAAGCAATCACAATATATCATCAGAATAATCCAATGAATGAAATTAACTCATATCCCCCCAACTTGGTATGTGAATAAATTTAAGTTTTACAGTTGAATATTTAAAACAAAAGAAAATTAGAAATTTTATATATGCAAAAATCAACCTCCGTGAGTGTCATGCAACACTGCAGTACCAACCATGGCCATCTGCCCCCTCTTTTTTCCCCTCTCTATTTCTCCACGGTTTGGAATTTCATATTTTTGAAACTATATATATATATGTATAGGGTTAATTTAATATGGAATTTTTTTTTTCTCTCAGTGGCCTCCCTCTTTATTTACTTCTTGAATGCAATTCAAAAATATCATCGACACCTTCTTTATAGTTGAGATCTTATCATTTTTATTTTTTCACCGAAATTTAAACTTGGGATCGACTCCAACTCGTTACAATCCGAGCTGAATCACAGGGACCAAGAAGAGAGAAAAAGAGGGAGCTTAGGGAGGTAGTGGCTGATATATTGTCTTGATATTGAACATTGGATAAAGAGAAATTTTTTATATTAATACTATGACAACTTAGAGGATAAGGATTAAATTTATCCATTAAATTTATTTGATAATTGAGATATTTTTTTATTTATGAAAAATAAGGCAAGAGTCTCTTGTACGTAGACGATGATTAATTCTCAAGTCGCATAGGACCTTAATATGGAAGAGTTTTCCATAATGTTGATTACTCCATAATAATTGTATAGAAACATACCACTACCTAGCACATACCTTACAATAGGCCTAAAAAGAAGATGATAATTGCTCTCAAAGAGGAACTCCTGATACATTCATTAATTGTGAAAAAACTCACAAGCTTTAAGTAATGAACAAAAACTTTATATTTATGATGATAGTTTTTGTCAATATTTTAATTTGAAATTATGTGAAGCTTTTTTTAAAAAAAAAAATAGAGAAATTATGTGAAGCTTTGGTTTATATGTGACCTTGTATATATAAAAAATAATTATAAATTAGTCCAATTTTTAAGCTTAATATATAAATTAGTCCACTTAAGATATAAAATAGTCAATTTATTGCATTATCAAAAAAATTACTGTGTTCTTTCTAATGTTTTATTTTTTAAAATTTTCTAATACCGTTTATACACTTTTTCAAATATGGATGAGAAAATCTTAAATTTTAAGTATTATTATTTTATATTTATTTTTCAAAATTATTTAATTTAAGATAATTAACTAAATTTCATATTTGAAGATTTATTTTATATTTTTTTTATCAGATACCATCTGATACTTTTGAGGAGTCGGAGACTTACAAGTATGTTATCTATCTTATCACATTTTTGTTATTTTATTACTTTATAGGTAAATTAATAATTACTTGCATATTTTATTTTCTTGTAGGTAAATTAATAATTATTTGTAGTTTTTTTATTTAAGAAACGTAAATATTGAATATAATATACCTATTATGATATAGTTAAAAAATTTCATGTATAGATATCTGATTTATGCGGGGGAAGATAAGTAATCAATGTTGTTTAATTTGACTGTTAAGTCTGAAAATCAAACTATGATAGATACATAAAGGTCAAAATAAGTGATATGACACCCTAAAATAATGGAATTTTATATGCTCAAGATAAATATGATATGTAATGGCACACTTATAATTCTTTAAAAAATAATGATGTATTTTGAATAACAATAAAAAAAATGTATTTCTTATTTACAGTCTCTATTTAAGTGAATTAACTTATAATTTGGACTTTAAAATCCGATCTATTTATAATTACCCCTATATATAATAGTATGGATTAGGACAAGAGACACACATTTCTACACATATTTTTATACTAATTTTGGGTTTTTACATCTACGATCATCAACTAATCCTAAACAATTATTGAGATGAATCATCTTTAAAATCTAAATGATGTAATGATTACTTGAAAACAAAAATAAAATTATGACTTTCAATTATATATATATATATATATATATGTTGAATCAAAGATTGAACTCGTCGCGAAAAGTCCTCACAATTCCTGCAAACAGCAAACAATTAGCTATCGTTACTTCGATCGATTTACCCGGGGGGTTGTTCGACCAAGAACACTCCGATGCTTAAGTTAGCTTTGAGAGAGGAAAGAGATATACTTCGAAACGAAGAATCAACGTACCTTGGAAATGAAATGTGTCTTGCTATTTATAGGAAAATCTTGGGAGCCTTGGAGCGTTCTGATTGGTCGGTTGAATATTTAATTAATAAAAAATATATTATTAATTAAATATACTATTTAATAATTGTAATGATGGTTCATCATGATAGTAATGACAATTATTGTATTTTAATATCAATATTAATTATCCATTATTAAGAATAACGACAATTAATTCTCGGGGAGAATATTGATATTACGGAGATTTTAACCCGATCAAATAACGTATTTAACTGGTAAATAGATTATTTAATATGCGGGTGTTTTCAAATGATCAGCGTTATTGCCAGGGGCAATTTAGTCATTTTTGGGAATTACGGGCCACGTGGCAGCTCCATAATTTTCGGATGATTTTGGGTTCCACAAATGCCCCCACATCGATTCGGAATTCAAGGAATCCGAAGGGATGTACATTGTTTGGAATCTTGTTTTACCATGTTTACCGGTTACTGCTGAGTAGGTCCCGAGGCGCTGAATCCGCAGACTGGCGGCATACGTCAATCGGAGGTCGGATGCGAAAGTTATGGATCTGCGAAGGCGGGGTGTAACGATCCGTCCCGAGTATCGGGATGAAATATTAATTAATTATGATTTAGAATGACTAATCTAGGATTAGTGGAGTGAATCGGACGAAATGTGCAAAATGATCGTTTTGCCCCTAGGCGTGGGAAAAATATTGACTTTTAGTTCGGACGGTCAAATGGACTTTGACTGATGACTATGACGTAGTTTGGGACGTCACGAGTTCATAGGCAGGTGGCACGTTCGATTCCGACATTCGAGGAAGAAGTTACGACGTTCGGAAGTCGAGGGGTATTTTGGTAATTTTGAAAGGTAAGGGCGAAATGTTGACTTTTGACCAGGGAGGTCCAAAGGACGAGGGCCAAGGACCGTTACGTAGGTCGAGTCGATACGAATCCATAGACAGGCGGCATGCCGAAATCGGAGATTCGTCGACGAAGTTGTGGTCTCGGGGACGAAAACGATTAACCGAACAAACCGGGATTTAGATTAAAATAATATTAAATTATGAATAGTGACCGTTGATTTGTGAACACTTGGATGAGTGACAAGTGTCACCCATCCCTTGATTTAGGGACCCTTAAAATGAGCTCCATGTTTCATGGAAAACATCATCATCATGTTTTAATCCATGTTTCATGGAAAACATCATCATCATGTTTTAATCATTTTTTTAATCCATCTCTAATCCTATTTAAACACCACTAATCTTCCTCTTCATTCATCAAGTGAACAACAAAGGGTGAAATTGTTCATGAGAGTGAGTATTTGAGTGTTTGAAGAGTCTGATTTTGGGTGAGGAAAACACGGGGACAGAGGGTGAGAAGTGAGAACCAGAATCGAAAATTTTGGAATTTTGGGAGGAAATTTGAAATCGAATTTGCGAGCTGTGGGGATCCAAATTGAGACTTGATTAAGTCTCCTGGGATCATTTCGAACCGATCCACATCAAAGACAAAGAGGATTGAGGTTGTATTGAGCAAAACACTGTTCATCGCACACTGTAGCACATCACTGTTCATCGCGCACTGTAGCAAATCACTGTTCACCGAAGGTTTAGGTTATGCTCTAAATTACTATTTAATTCCCAAAAAATTGTGGGAGATTGATATGATACTCATAGAGTCATTATTGACCTTTTATGATTTTTTTTGGGGCAGGATTCGAAATTCCTGAAAAGTGTCAGAAATTACAGAATCGCGTGCAGTTTGGAAAACGAGCAGTTTTGGACGGTGCGTGCTTGCATTGGTAGGCTAGATCACGTTCAATGTGACTCTTGCTAGTACCACAAATATGCTTGCTACGTGGTGAACGGAGTTTGGCTGAACAGTCAACGGGGATTTGGCGGCGACTGAGTGCACTAGCGGGCGTGACTAGTGAGTATTGGTAGGCTGGATCACATTCACTGTGACTCTTGCTAGTACCACAAATATGCTCGCTATGCGTCAAGGTGCCGAGAGACCCAGCAAACTTGCTCTGTGGGAGCGTGGCGGTTCTCGTGGCCTAAGTCCATTCCAAGGGAAAGATATGGATTCTGAGAAGCCCGAAGACTTCATGGAGTGGAAGGCTTGCAATCAAATTGCTTTTCCAGATGATGTTTTTGTGGAGCTTGGTGACAGATGTTCTTCCATGAAGGCTCTTTAAGCATGAGAGGAAAAAACCTTGTCGGCGGTCGGCTTTCTCGGGTCGTACCTAAAGTGGAGCTATTTTTTAGGACGGGGTTCAATGACAGCACGTACAGAGTTAACTGTATCGAAGTTGGCGGTGCATGGGACAAACACACCTCCCCGGACCTGATGATTGCCTCATACTTCCGCTCGTCACGTCGAAAACGGAGTTCGGATGTGAACGTTACGGGTCACGGAAGGCTAGGGGCAAAATGGTAATTTGTCGAACCAGGGGCAAAATGGTCTTTCAACCTTGATCAGACAATGACACCTGTCCTTTGTCTTCTTCTTGCCCCGGATAACATGGAATCTGGTTTTGGGGGTAATGATACTCACCCTTAATTAAGGGTAATTGTAATCATTTTGTCCAAATTGATCCGTGATATCCCTCCATCTCACCGTCATTGTGCAATTTTAAAAGCTTAAGGAACTGAATTGAGAGAGAGGAACTCGAGGGACTGAGAGAACTGGGTGTATCCAGAGCTCGAAAATTCAGAAAATCAAGGGAAATTCGAATTCGAATTTGTGAGCTAGGAGAAGGGAAATTGAGGATTGAATTAAGCTCCTGAGGTCAAAACGAAACTCCCTGCAACAAAAACGAAGAGGAAACGTGTCGAATTTGGGGAAGAACAGAAGACGGGGATTCGGCGGGGACTGTTTGCGCTTACAGACGTGAGTAGTGAGCATCGGTAGGCAGGATCACATTCACTGTGACTCTTTGCTAGTACCACAAACATGCTCGCCATTTTTCAAGGTGCCGAGAGACCCAAAAAACTTGCTCTGTGGGAGCGTGGCGGTTTTCGTGGCCTAAGTCCATTCCGAGGGAAAGATATGGATTCTGAGAAACCTGAAGACTTTATGGAATGGAAGGCTCGCAATCAAATTTCCTTTCCAAGCGACGTTCTCGTGGAGCTTGGCGACAGATGTTCTTCCAGAGTTTCGGGACATGAGCCGGCTACTCTCTCCATGAATGGCGGGAAGCTTTCAGACATGCCGATCAAGGAGTGGTTGTGCGTTCCACTGCGCTCGAAGGAGACCGTTGTTCAGAAGAAGGACAATAAACAAGGACCTATTGGTTCTTGGGAGAAAAAAGCATGCCGAGCAACTTCTTTCCTAACCCATAAGCATACCGAGCAACTTCTTTCCTAACATATCTGCTCTGGTCCCGCGAATGTGCCATCTTGACGCGAAGGGCCTGCAGAAATGGAAAGTTATGTTGTTGATGTGAGATTGCGATAACTTAAGAAAACTTGAGGTCCTAATTTCACATCGGAAGCCAAAATATGCGAGTTGGAGATGAGCCGTGCAAAGAGGATGCTGATAGAAAATGAGCGAGATACCGCTCGAGATGAGCTCTCCCTGCTGCGCAGAAATTTGCAGGACTCAGAAGGCTTTGTTGCTTCGATGACGAAGGCTTGAATGCTTTGATGACGAAGGCTTTGAATGCTTCGCAGGGCGAAGGCTTGGATGCTTCGATGACGAAGGCTTAGGTGCTTTGCATGGCGAAGGCTTAGATGCTTCGCAGGGCGAAGGCTCGAATGCTTCGATTACGAAGGCTTGGATGCTTCGATGACGAAGGCTTAGGTGCTTCGCATGTCGAAGGCTTCGATGCTTCGCAGGGCGAAGGCTTGAATGCTTCGATGACGAAGGCTTGGATGCTTCGATGACGAACTCTTAGGTGCTTCACGTGGCGAAGACTTAGATGCTTCGCAAGGCGAAAACTCGGATGCTTCGATGACGAAGGCTTGGATGCTTCGATGACGAAGGCTTTTTACACTAGAGAGAATAAGCTTTGAAAATTGTACATGGTGAACAAATCAATTTGTTAATCTCATTTAATTGATACTTGAATTTAGAAGGCAACTTGAAAAGCAAAATTGAAAAGCTTCATAGAATTTTATGTCTTTCTAATGTTGACTTGCGTCTAGTTGATGCGGATCACCTTTGACGCTGGCTCGTTTGACTCTTTGTTCTCCATGTGATTTACAGTCTAGTGTAATCTGTACAATGCCCCTCCTTCAGGAGATTTCAGAGATATCTTTCGAAAGATATACAAGTGCTGATATTGTGCCCATAACATTCATGATAGGCGCACCATTTGGTTTTATCAGCGTTCTCTTGATTGCCTTTAGCTGGTGCCGGCTTCTTAAACCATGGCTTGTTCTTAATTTCATTGTAGATCTGATGGACTGGTAAAGATAGCTGCAAGTTAGGCCTCCCCATAACTGGCGTTTGGGAGTGTTGCCCCGCTTTGCGCTTGTTGAGCTTTCCAGTCGCAAACTTTCCATGGGGTTCATCCTCATTGGAGACCTTTTCGCTAGTCCTGGCATGGTCCTGAGCATGAGCGGCGTTCTTCTCGTCCTCCCAACTTGCATGTCGCTCTGCCAACGAAAGTATTTTGGAAAGACTTCGCGCATTGCTCATGACGATGTCCCCGTAAAGCTGGCTGTCTCGAGGGAGTCCTTGCTTAAATATCATTGCTGCAACAAGGTCATTACAGCCGATAATGCGAGACTTTTCCTCACAAAATCTTCGTATATATTGTCGCAGAGTGTCTTTTGCTCTCTTTTGGATAGAGAAAAGATGGTCATCTTTCACCTCGATTGTCCGAAGTTGTGCGTATTCCTTCACAAATGTCAGGGCCAATTCTTCGAAGGACTCAATCGACCTCGGGGGGAGATGATTGAACCAAGTCATGGCTTGGCCTTGAAGAGAAGCTTGAAAAAACTTGCACATGAGCGCATCGTTAGACCTGTGGGGGATCATGACTCCTCGGTAATAATCTATGTGTTTTACCGGGTCGGAGGCTCCTTTGAATGGAGTGAAGTTTGGTGTTGCGAATCTCTGGGGGAATGGCTCCTCCTCAATATCCCTTATAAAAGGCGTAGAGAACTGTATCTGGCGACGTAGATCGTCCTCTAGATCGCCACCTTGTTGAGCACGAAGGTGCATGTCCAGCAATTTTTGAACATCATTAGCCCGCAATGCTCCTTGCCGAGGCGATGAGTCCCTTTGTGCTAATCGTCGAGAACCTCTTTGAGCTTCTCCCCTTGATTTCTGAGATCGTGCAGGGGAGTAGGTTTCGTCTTCCCTTTTACTGCCGTGGGCAGATTGTTTTGGGTTTTTGTGTAGAGCTCGAAGTTGCCCCCTGCCTCTATGTGAGTGTTGTGAGCGCTCTGCTCGTGAGGTTGCCCCAGGCTTATTTCCTAGCCGTTCACGTACTGATGACCTTAGGCGTTGAGGGTTTTTTGCTCAGTGAGTATGACTTTCTTCACTGGAATTGTTTAGCGAAGTGTCTCGTGACATTGTTCGGCAATGAACTGGTTCTTTCCCAGGACGCCTTTGAGCATGCTCCTGTTTTCCACGTGACGTGGAATGTCTGTCCTGCTCTTGGACTGGTCTCTCTGCTAGGAGTTGCTGCAAGAGCTCTGACTGAAGTTGAACTTGTTTGCTTAACCCTTCAACTTGCTGCGCCAAGTTGTCCTGGGGAGGTTGGTGACGACTTCTCCCTGAGATGTCATGACACCCGTCCAGAAAGTCCCTTAGGACCATGTTTGTTGTGGGTTGATCATGTCGTGATGTATTTCCCATCAACCTCTTGTTTGCTTGTTGCAAAGCCGAAGTTCCTTCCCCTAGCGCGGGTACTTGGTTAGCTGGAGAGGGGAACGCTCCAAAACTGAAGGTTGGCCTCCCTCCAAGTGTCTCCATGGGTGATTCTATGGACACACGCCTGGGTTGAGTTGGCCGCTTCTCCGGAGTTTTAATGCGAGCCTCATTCCTTGTCTGAGCCGTTGAGGTAGAAACACCTTCTCCAGTTGATCGAACGGATCGATGAACCTTAGCCATGCCGAATCGAAGAATTTTGAATTTGGAAAGCTGTTGATGGATAATTTGAACAACGTTCAGAATCTTCGAACAATGTCGATGAACGACGAACAAAGGGAGATGAACGATGAACAATGTTCAAAATCTTCGAACAATGTCGATGAACGACGAACGAAGAAAGATGAATGGTGAACGAATTCTTGATGAGTGATGAACAACGTTCAAAATCTTCGAACAATGTCGATGAACGACGAACGAGGAAAGATGAACGATGAACAAATTCTTGATGAGTGATGAACAACGTTCAAAATCTTCGAAAAATGTCGATGAACGACGAACGAAGAAAGATGAACGATGAACAAATTCTTGATGAGTGATGAACAACGTTCAAAATCTTCGAACAATGTCGATGAACGACGAACGAAGAAAGATGAACGATGAAGAAATGAGAGAGCTTCTTCTGAGTATAACTCAATAGCTCTCAATGAAAGCACCAATTGTTGAATCAAAGATTGAACTCGTCGCGAAAAGTCCTCACAATTCCTGCAAACAGCAAACAATTAGCTATCGTTGCTTCGATCGATTTACCCGGGGGTTGTTCGACCAAAAACACTCTGATGCTTAAGTTAGCTTTGAGAGAGGAAAGGGATATACTTCGAAACGAAGAATCAACGTACCTTGGAAATGAAATGTGCCTTGCTATTTATAGGAAAATCTTGGGAGCCTTGGAGCGTTCTGATTGGTCGGTTGAATATTTAATTAATAAAAAATATATTATTAATTAAATATACTATTTAATAATTGTAATGATAGTTCATCATGATAGTAATGACAATTATTGTATTTTAATATCAATATTAATTATCCATTATTAAGAATAATGACAATTAATTCTTGGGGAGAATATTGATATTACGGAGATTTTAACCCGATCAAATAACGTATTTAACTGGTAAATAGATTATTTAATATGCGGGTGTTTTCAAATGATCAGCGTTATTGCCATGGGCAATTTAGTCATTTTTGGGAATTACGGGCCACGTGGCAGCTTCATAATTTTCGGATGATTTTGGGTTCCACAATATATATATTTAAAAATGAGGGAGAGATGGCTTCTTTTGAATGCTTGGTTTTGGCAGGAATCCATTGGCTAGGCAAGATTTTAATTGCGCGCGCTTGTGATTTTTGTTTTAAAAGTTCGATTTAAGAAGCCACGAAATAAAAAACTCAGCCTTCCAAGCCGATGACTTCAAATAAAGCCATGGAGAGCTGAGTTTTCTTTTTTGGGTAAAAATGGAGAGCCAGATGAATGCATAGACGTGCGAGAGAGCGAGAGAACGAGAAGTTGGAAAGATTTTCAATTGTTTGGGCATCTATCCGAGCATTATTTTTGGGAGATGTGCAGTTATTTGTTTTTATTATTTATAAATTTTTTGTTAAATGTTAATAATTAATGTCAGATTCAATCTTAGCCATTAATTTTCTTATTTCCAAGTCATTTCTGCATTATTGATTAGTTTATGATTTATTCCAAAAATTATTTAAGATCATTTTTTGATGGTGGTAGATGCAAAGACCCAAAAAAAAAGTATAAAAAATGTGTTTCTTGATTATAATTAATCCGAGTTTTATATATAAAGATTAATGTTGAAGAGAGAGAAGTGAATAGATATGTACCTGGATGAGTTCCATGAGGAAATGCACGTCCTTAGCATAGAGTTCAGTAGAGAGGTACTTGACAGCCTGGTGAAGATTCTTAGCTCCACTGCTTCCTATGGAAATCATTTCCTTCCTTATCTTTTCTATGTGCTCTCTCGGCGTCTCCATTCTTATTTGCGTGTCTCTTCCGAGTTAATTTCTGGTGGGTAAATTTTGAAGCTTATGGTTCAGAGCTGTGAGAGAAAGAGATTGAAGATTATAATACTACGTATTGTGAGTAGCTGAGCTATACATGGTGAGATTGATGAATACTGAGTTGATTATATTTGCGAATGGAGAGCGAGTTTGGTGACATTCATTTAATGCATGGAGCCATGGAAAATATGGGGGAACATGGAGTATGAATGTGCTTCTTTACATTTACACTACGCTCATATATGTCAACAACTTATTTCTTGGAAGTTGGAATTGAATATGGAATATAAATGAGCCATGGAAATGTGAATCAGCCATGGAAATATGGAATATGAATGACCTACTTTCATATACTAAGAGACAAAGTTGAAGACCTGCTTTCGCTTTTCAGCCATGGAAATATGGAATATGAATGACCTACTTTCATATACTAAGAGACAAAGTTGAAGACCTGCTTTCGCTTTTCACCTTTCAGTCTTATGAATTTATGATTATGTCTACGTACTCTACGATGACTTAGACTTGCTGTCGCTTCTATTGGGTGCCGCTAATAAATTTGGCCATAGACACATCGTTTTTTTTAAAAAAATATTTCCATATATCGTGAATTATGTATATATTTTTGCATTATTTATGCTGAATACATGTAATTTTTTTGAAAATTTTAAATAATATACATGAATTTCACGTATTACATACGTACTTTTCACAAAGCTATCAAATTATTAGTTCCTCGTATAACAATGGAGCTGGAAAGTGGAAATCCTTATATTTGTTTTACAACATTAATATGGCCGGCAACGACATGAATACACAGCGCAACTGACAAAGCTCATATTACAGGAAATGCATATTTGGATTGTGTCGGTTTGGGCTGAGAGTCTATCAAGCCTGGCCTTGCTCAACACATAATTCCAAGAAATCTAATCCATAGTTTATTTGATTTTTATTTGAACGAAGTTGATAATATCTAATATGTTATATATAATTTCATTATATACATATTATTATATTAAAAAAATAATAATTTATAAAATTTAAATTCATATGTAGATGATTATTTATGATATTTGAAGTCGCAATTTTTTTTTAATCAGATCAAACAACACTGACTAAATCATAATTGACACGTAAATTATCTTTCACAAGTTGTTACTATACTAAAAGAGGGCTTTTAAAACGTGCAAAAATGTGCACCTTAAAATTGTACTTTTTAGAGCGTGCATTTTTGCATGCCCTAAAAAACTACATATTTATATTATTTACGGCGTGCTTTTTTTGTGCGCCTTCTTTTATAACCAATTAAGGTGTGCCTTTATTGTGCACCTTAAAAAAAGACATTTTTAAGTAAAGTTGACAATTTTGACACGACTCGAAACCCGCACGAGATTTATCCAGGTCAACCCGCACGATTAAAATTTTGGGTCATTTTTGAGTCAACCCGTTATGACACGTTTAATAAACGGTGAGTTTCGGATCAACCTGTTAACCCGTATAATAACCTGTTAACCCGTATAATAACCTGTTAACCCATTTAATAAATTGGTAGATTTCGGGTTAACCTGATAACCTATATATTGACCCGTTTAATAAACGTGTCATTACTAACTCATATACCTACCTATTTACCTACCTAAATACATATTAAATCTTATAGTTTAAATAGGTTAAACATGTTAAATAGGTTAAACGGGTCATAGGTTAATTGGGTTTTCAATACGACCTGTTTATTATATGAGTTATACTGTTTACACGGGTTACTTAACAAGACCCGTCCCAAATCCCTCGGGATTAGCGTGGGACGTGCATGCTCCCGTCTGGCACGAAGTGTCAGACCAGAGATATTTTCGTCCTTTGCCCAACCGGGGCTATCAGAGGGCACCAAGATCCGAAGGAGGAATGTGAATGTCTCGTCTCTGATATAGCCCGCATCCGCGATCAACCTGAAGGGTATTCCAAACACAAAAGCTGTGAGTGGACGAAACAATTATTTTATAAAAACATTTCATAAAAGACTTTTATGCCCTTTATTAAAAACATAAGCATGCATTCGAAAACCATTTCTAGGGTTCATGCCCGGTCCCCATAAACCGTCATGAACCATCAAACCATTTGGGCTTTGGCTCGAAATCCGTAAATCAATACATGAGACCTCAGCCCAAACCAAAACACGTGGGAACTCATCCCAAAACCAGCTCATATGGGTCTCAACCCAAAACCAGTACGCGTGGGTCTCGGCCCAACGCCATCTCAGTGAAAACTCATACACATATACATGTATACATATATAACCCATCATAGGCACTTCCTGAGAAGATGCCAACTCGGGGTACACAGCCCCTAGGGAACTCATCCTCGATATAATCACGATTTTTCTATAAATATAAGTATGCATACTACTCGGGGTCTCACTCCGAGTTTTCTCCCAGGAAATCTCCATCTGGGAGGCTCTATCATCGGATCCAGTCCGAGCATTTCTCCAGATCTGGTCTGGAACCACAACATAACGCCCACTCCTAGAACGGGACCCCTATGGGGATACCCACTCTGGTATGTGGATCGTGACTCTCCAGGTCGACGTCTAAAGGAGACCAATCAATAAGCTCATAAGGAGGGTATATACATACTAGTATAGTAAACCATAAAATGGGACTCACGCCCGATAACATAAAGCAACTGGGCCTCCAGCCCGAGCATAGGACTTAACAGGGCCTCTAGCCCGATTTCACAATAACTAGGCATCGTGCCCAAACTCGTAAACCAATGGGGAATCGAGCCCGATATCTCAGGTTCAGTCACGATCCCGATCATAGCGATTCGTGCAACCATCAATCTAGGACCGCCCTCAATCCTGGTATATCGCCGTGAACACATCACTGCCGCGACCATCTCGAGACCATGGTGCACACGTTGCCGATCGATCCTCTAAACCGTCAGAACTCCGAAGTCGAGTCTCTAGTGGCTTCTCAACAACGGGACGTGCATCGTGACCTCTCCGGAAGGAACGTATCCCAATCCGGAGGTGAGCGTCACGTCGTCCGTCGCCGTGCACACAACACTCGTCGCGACCATGACTCAGACCCGTAGGTCATCAATAGGGTCTCATGCCCAGGTCAAAACCAAATCCAAATGGGTCTCATGCTCGATTTTACCTTTTCAAAACCATTTCATGAAAACCTAAAGCGTAAGCGCGCATAAGCACGTATAAAACTGAAAACCTCGAAGTACGTTCCCATACGTAAACACACACACAAAATGAACTCAAGGCATCCCAAAACATATATAAACATTTGTGCATGCATCGATTTCAGAACGAAAGTCCACTCACAGACCGTCCGCGTTGCCACCTCGATACGCATGCAATACGGCTCTCCCGACCCAATCGCCTTCACCGGGACTTCTAAACCTGTCCAAATCACTTTAGAGGGTTACTAGCTACTTAATTAACCCCTCACTAAAGCTCCCTAATTTTCCGGTATTTTTAAATATTTTTAAACGCGCTTGGAAAACTTCGGACAACCCGAACTATATCGAAACGATGTCCGATCGACTCGAAACCAGTCCCAAAATGTTCGTTACATCGAATAGATGATTTCACATGTTGGAACCACCCTCAAATTTTCCCCCACACTCTTGCACGCGCCACCTAAAGTGGTTGCGCGTGGAAGCCACGCGCCTGCTACAGTGCGTCTTCAACCTCCAACCGACCGGTTCGAACCGGCATGTCCGGTTTTCTCTGCCATTCAGGTCTAACTTGACCGGCGGGCTCCTACACGGTCCAATTTTCATCGTTTTCCTTCCTAATCGATTCTATTCTTCATATTTTGATCATAGGAACCTAAATCTATGAACCAAAACGTCTAAAACCTACAAAATCCCCACGGTCAGATTTTCCTTCCCACGGTTCACTTTCCCAGAATTGTCACAGGGCTATACAGCCGTGAACTAGCCCTCAAAATCATCCTACCACATCCCTAGTAACCTATTTAACATAATACAATCACCCAAAATGGCCCATAATGATTAAAATTGAAAATGGAGAAAAATCGGGTAAACCGATACCTTTGCACGGGTTGGCCTCCGTCATCCACGGTGGCGCTGCTCCTGGCCGGCCACCAACATCCTCAGTCTTCCTCTCACTCTCTTGGTTCCTCAGACATGATCATATGGGGTAAGGGTTTGGATTTGGGGTGAAAGGTTTGATCGGTTTTGGGTTTAGGGAAATGATCGAACAAGAGAAAGGGGAAGGGATATGCATGACCGTGTTTAGGCTGGGTAATGGATGGGTGACACTTGTCACTCATCCATTGGGCCTGTCCAAAAAGCTGGGCCCCACTTGCTGCCAAATAACTTCCATCTCGAAAAACGTGCAATAGACGTTCGAACTTCCGTGAACCCTAACTTCTCCGTCGAATGTCCGAATTCGACGTGCCGCCTGTCTACGGATTAGTATCATCCCGATCTACGTAAAAGTCCTCGGCTCTCAACCATCTGACCTCCCGGGTCAAAAGTAAACTTTCTGCCCCCATTCAACCAAATTACCAAAATACCCCCAAACTTTCGAACGTCATAACTTCTTCCTCGAATGTCGGAATCGGACGTACCACCTGTCTACGAACTCGTGGCATCCCGAATTACGTCACAGTCATCGGCCAAAGTCCATTTGACCGCCTGAACGAAAAGTCAACGTTTTACCCATTCCAAGGGCAAAATTGTCATTTTGCCCTGAATGTCCGTTAATCCCCGTCTAATCCCCGATTATCCTCGCTAATCAGTCATTAAGTCTTAATTAATCTTGATAATTCGGGACGGGTCGTTACATTACCTGAGTCATTAACAGGTCGAGTTCAGGTTGAACATGCTTGATACGATTATTAAATGGGTCGGGTTTGGGTTGGGCATATTTAGGTAAAACAGAGTTCATGACACGATACGAATTCGACACGACACGTCCCATTATTAGCTCTATTTTTAAGGCGCACTTTTGTATGCCCTAAAAATGAGTTTTTAAGGCGCACAAATGCACAACGTAAATTTTGTTTTGTTTTTAAAGGCGTGCATATGTGCGCCTAATGTGACGAACCGAAAATTCGAAAAAGGAAAAATTGGAAGGAAAGGACGATTTTGCCCTTAGTTTTGAGGGCCGAAAATTGATTTTTTGATCGGGACATTGTTTGGACTTTCCGGGAGGACCGTTGGATAGGTCTCGGGACGCAGAATCTGTAGACAGTCGGCATGCGTCAATCGGAGTCCGAATGGAAACGTTACGGGTCTACGAAGGCTAGGGGCATTTTGGTAATTATGCAAGGAAGGGCAAATTGGTCCTTTTTCCTGTTTGGTGACTCATCAGGGGAATTGACACCTGCCTTTCACTGATTTCGATAAAGAATTGTCACTTGGTGACATCTGTCACCATAATGGATGAATTAGTGGCCTTGAATGTTATCTAATATGTGGATATATATGTGTTTGAATTATCAAAACCGTTGTGTGTGTGTGTGTGTGTGTGTGTGTGTGTGTGTGTGTGTGTGTGTGTGTGTGTGTGTGTGTGTGTGTGTGTGTGTGTGTGTGTGTGTGTGTGTGTGTGTGTGTGTGTGTGTGTGTGTGTGTGTGTGTGTGTGTGTGTGTGTGTGTGTGTTTGAAAAACAGAGACCATGACCTTGTTTGATCGATCTTCCCAGTAACCAAAACCAATTGAGAAACGGGTTCAATTGAGAGGGTGAACTAGAGTGAGAAACGAGTCAGAGAAGAGAAGAAAGGAACATAATGACCCTTAAACCCGAATACCCAACCCGTGAAGTTCATACCTTTCAAAAAATTTGAATTTGAATTTATAGCTAGAGATGCTTCAAATTGATATTGAATTAAGTCTTCTGGGATCATTTCGACTAGGACCAGATCAATTATGAAGAGAATTGAGGTTGTTTTGTCTTAGAACCGAAAGGGTGAGGACGTTGGATTTTCGAGCTTGAGTCGAGGAATTGGAGACATGGCACGATGAAATTGATGTTGGAAATATGGTTAATAGAATCCCACGAAGCTCCCTGATGCATCAATTGAAGGAAAACAATGAGAATTTATGGAGATTGGACGATGAACAATGTTAGGTGTTCTTCGAATAATCGAGTTCGAACTAATGGATTGAGGTAAGTTATAGTGTAATTGGGTTTACAGAACCTTAATTGGATCCATAAAGATGCTAATAGAATGTTCAATTGTTGAAAACGATGCAGAATTGATGGGAATCAAATCGGGTATGTTCGCGGGTTGTAGGATCCGTTTACAGTTAAACGGGTGAAGGTGGTGACACTGTAGTAGGCGCGTGAGTTTCACGCGCAGCCACTCACAGCGACGCGTGTGTCCGATTCCCAAGGTGAGTTCAACATGACTTTTGTCCCATTTAATGTAACCAACATTTTGGCGTTGGTTTCGAGCCAATCGGACACCGTTTCGATATTGTTTCAAGGGTCCGAAGGTTTATGTTACGTGTTTAATTCGTAATTAATTCCCGGAAAATTTTGGGGAATTAATATGATGTTAATTAAGTCGTTAGTAACCCTGAATAATGATTTTGGATAGGATTCGAGATTCCTGGAAAATGTCGGAAATTACGGAAACGCGTGCAGCTCAGAAAGCAAGCGGTTTGGACAGTGTGTGAGTGGACGTTTGTTTTATAAACTGATATGCATGCATAGTTAAATGTTTTACATGATTTATTGCATGATTTGAATTTCAATGATTTGGTATGATTATTTCTGGATTTAATGATTATTTTAATCAGTGTTTTGGGCACGTTTTTCGAGAAACTATAAAATTGTTGTTTTGGGCGAAGGCCCGAGATTTGAGATTGGTTTTGACTTGGATTATGAGTTGGAAAATTGATTTGATGGATTTTTAATGTTTTTTGGATATTTTATGGATTTATGTGAAAATGGCAACTTAGGTTGCGGTTGCACGAATTTGTGTGAAAATGAGATTTGGGCATGAGATCCCGTGATAAATGGTTTTGACGTGGTTTTAAATGATGATTTTGAAATAAAGATTTTGATTTTGTATTGATGTTCAGTGCCCCCCAGATGTGTAATTCCTAGGTAGGCTTCCGACGTGTAATTCCCGAAGTGACTCCAGATGTGTAATTCTCGGAGGGACTCCGGATGTGTAATTCCCGGAGGGACCGGATGTGTAATTCCCAGTGAGGCTGGATGTGTAATTCCCAGCAAGACTGGATGTGTAATTCCCAGCAGGATGACAACTCTGGATGTGTAATTCCCAGAGGAGCCTCAGATGTGTAATTCCCGAGTTATATGCTTTACTGTATGATAAAATGGTTTTATAAAATGATTCATGTGTTTGGCTTGAGAGCCGGGATTTGATACTTTTCATGTGATTTGGCTTGGGAGCCGGTGATTCATATGTTTGATTCTATGCATGCATAGTTTGATAAACTGGAAGGTGAATGCTGTATTTTGAAATGTATTTTTAAATGATATTATTTTTGTCCACTCACTCCTTTCCTGTTTTGATGACCCTCCAGGCCGTGACACGACGTTCGGGGCTAATCAAGAGGCGGAGGCATGAGAGGAAATCAGTGCAGTTATCCCTTGTCTGACAGGTGCTGAGGGGTAGTTTCGAAACTTCAGTTGACTTGTCAAACGGGAGCAGGACCGGGCACGCTTATCAAAGTCCAGTTAGGACGAGTCCTGTCACCTTAAAAACAAGATCAAAATTTTTGGTTCCCACCCAAAATTTTCCTTTATAAAAATTCAAATTTTTAGTTCCCCCCAGCCAATTTTCGTATACACCCTTTTTTTTGGATGAACAAATTCTATCTATACTAAAAGGCAAGTAGGATTTCTTTATTCATAGACAGTGGATTTCCTTAAATGCTCTTTTAGTTTATAACACTTGCTTTGATATTTGCTTTCTTAATAGTAAGGGGACAAAATTACCCTTGAGTTATTTTAGGGTGTGTATTGTGCGTCTTAAATTTCAACATTTACGACGCAGAATGTGTGCCTTGAATAATAAGAGTCTTTTATGGCATAGCCTTTTAAGACACGCGTACGCGCGCCCTAAAAGCCCTCTTAGGGCGTGCAATGCACGACCTAAAAGCCCAATTTTGGTGTAGTGTGCCTACCTAGAAATCTTAATCTAGGGGTGGGCACAAATAATATGTCAAAACTGCTAATCGTTTAATTTCAAACTGTTATTTATCCAACGATTTAGGTTTGAAAGGATAAATATAAAGACCCATCCCTGATTTTAAGAATTAATTAGGGATTAATGACGGATTAGCCTCGCTAATCTGGAATTAGCCGAGGATTAACGGGCGTTCATGGCAAAATTACAATTTTGCCCCTAGACGAGGGCAAAAAGTTAACTTTTGACCCGGGAGGTCCGATGGTCGAGGACCGAGGACTGTTACGTAGATCACATCGATACGAATTCGTAGACAGGTGACACATCGAATTCGGACGTTCGATGGAAAAGTTACGGTTCACGGAAGTTCGAACGTACTATTGCACGTTTTACGAGACGAGAGACTTTTGGCTGCAAGTGGGGCCCAGGTTTTTTGGACAGGGCCAATGGATGAGTGACAAGTGTTACCCATCCATTTCCCAGCCCAAACAACTCATGCATATCCCTTCCCCTTTTTCTTGTTCTACCATTTCCCCAAACCAAACCCGATCAACCCTTCATCCCATCCAAATCCTTCCACCATTTAGCCATGTCTGAGACCAAGAGAATGAAGTGAGGACATGAGGATGATGGTGGCTGGCCAAGGGCAGCGCCGCCTTGGACGGCGGAGGGACATCATGCAAGGTAATCGGTTTTACCCGATTTCTTTTGTTTTTGATTTCTTACGTTATGGACCATTTTAGTTGCTTGGAATGGGTTTATTAGGTTGCTAGGAAGATATTAGGGTGGTTTTAGTGGTGGTTCACGGCTGAGGAATCCCTGGGGAATTTATGGAAAAATTGAACCGTGAGGGCAAAACTGGACTGTTGGGTTTTTGTAGGTTTTAGGTGGTTTTGATCACACCATTAGGTTCCTAGGATCGAATTAGGAAGAATAGAAACGATTAGGAAGAAAAAGGACAAAGATTGGACGGTCTAGGAGTCTGGACCGGTCACGTTGGTCCAATTGGATCGGATTTGCAGGGAAAAACGGGACCGGCTGGTCGGACCAGTCGGCTGAAGATAAGAGATGACACTGTAGCTAGGCGCGTGGCTCCCACTCGTAGCCACTTCAGGCGGCGCGTGCGGGCACGTGGGGGAGATTTTGGGGAAACTTCCAACATGTAAAATCATCTATTCGATGTAACGAACAATTTGGGACTGGTTTCGAGTCGATCGTACCTCATCTCGATATAGTTCAGGCTGTCCGAAGGTTTCAGAGTGCGTTTAAAAATAGTTAAAAATCTCATAAAATTAGGGGGCTTTAGTGAGGGGTTAATTAAGTAGTTAGTAACCATCTAAAGTGATTTGGATAGGTTTGGGAACCCCAGAGACGACGATTGACCCGGGATGACGTACAACGCGAGTATCATGGCGGCAGCGAGGACGGTCTATGAGTGGACTTTCTTTTATGAATCGATGGATGCATAAATGTTTCATAAATTTTTTAATATATGTTTTGTGATGCCTTGAGTGCATTTTTTGTGTGTTTTACGTATGGGCTTGTACTTCGAGGTTTTCAGTTTTATACATGCTTATATGGGCTTATGCTTTCGATTTTCATGAAATGGTTTTGAAAAGGTAAAACCGGGCATGAGACCCATTTAGTTTTAGTTTTGACTCGGGAATGTGGCCCTATTGATGACCTACGGGTCTAGGTCGTGGTCACAACTGGTGCTATGTGCACGACGACGGACGACATGACGCTCGCTTCTGGATTGGGGATGTGTTCCTTCCGGAGAGGTCACGATGCATGTCCCGTTGTCCAGCAGCCACTGGAGGCTCAACTTCGGAGTGCCGACGGTATCGGAGATCGGTCGGCGACGTGTGCACCGTGTTCTAGAGGTGGTCGTGGCAGTGATATGATCACCACGACATACCAGGATTGAGAGCGGTCATGGACTGATGGTTGCACACATCGTTATAATCGAAATCGTGACTGGCCCTGAGGTTTTGGGCTTGATGCCCATTTTTTGTGAGTGAGAGCTTTATACTCAGTTACCTTGTGAAATCGGGCTAGAGGCCCTGTTGAGTCAGTCATAAGTTCGGGCTGAAGGCCCAGTTGACTTGTGTTGTCGGGCGTGAGTCCCGTTTATGGTTTTCTATACTATTATGTATATACCCTCCTTATGAGCGTATTAGTCTCCTCCAGATGTCGTTGATCCTGGAGTGTCACGATCCACTACCTGAAATGAGTGACTCCAAAAGGGAGCACATTCCAGGAGTGATGAGTTATGGTATAGTCTCGGACTAGGTCCGCAGAACGCCCTCCAGATGTCGTAAATCCGTGATTTTGGACGATTCCTCCCAAACGTCGTAGATCTTGGGGGTAGACTCGGAGTGAGACCCCGAGTAGTGTGCACACTGAAAGATATATCGTGGCAGGTTATTGAGTTGACATCAGAGGATGTCTAGGATAGGTTTTATATATATCTACGCATATGTGTATGAGTTTTCACTAAGACGGTGTTGGGCTGAGACCCACGCGTGTTAGTTTTAGGCTGAGACCCACAAGTGTTGGACTGGGCTGAGTTCCCAGGTACTTTGATTGAATTTTGGCCTAAGCCCCCGTGTTCTATGTTGAGAAATGGTTTTCGAATACATGCATATGTTTTTAGTGAAGGGCATAAAGGTCTTTTTATGAAAATGTTTTTATAAAATATTTGTTTTGTCCACTAACAGTTTTCGTGTTTGAATGTCCTTCAGGTTGATCGCGGATACGGGCTGTAGCAGAGACGAGACATCACATTCCTCCTCCAAATCCTGGCGCTCTCTAATAGTCCCAGTTGGGCTAAGGACAGAATTATCCCTGGTCTAACACTTCGTGTCAGACGGGAGCAGGCGCGTTCCACGTTAATCCCTGGGGATTTGGGACGGGTCCTGTCAATAAAAGTCAAACGGTTTTGATTTAGTAACGATTTGAGTTTGAATTTTATTTTAGAAATCCATTAAATCCAAACCGGATCGTTAAGAAATATATTATTGTTATTAATTTTAAATCCATTATTAATACAAAGTAAAAGTGATAAAAATAAAATGATACTCATATGTACCGAGATAAATATGTAACGACTCGTCCCTAATTTAAGGATTAATTAGGGATTAATGACGGATTAGCGAGGTTAATTGGGAATTAGCCGAGGATTAACGAACGTTCCGGACGAAATTATGATTTTGCCCCTAGACGAGGGCAAAAAAGTTAACTTTTGATCCGGGAGGTCCGATGGCCGAGGGCCGGGGACCGTTTCGTAGATCGCGTCGATATGAATCCGTAGACAAGCGGCATGTCAAATTCGGACGTTCGACGGAAAAGTTACGATTCACGGAAGTTCGAACGTACTATTACACGTTTTACGAGGCGAGGAACTTTTGGCAGCAAGTGGGGTCCAGATATTTTGGACAGGCCAATGAATGAGTGAAAAGTGTCACCTATCCATTGCCCAGCCCAAACATGTTCATGCATATCCACCCCTTCCCCATGTTCGATCATTTTGAGCAACCCCTTCATCCCAATCCAAACCCAATCCCTCTCTGATCATGTTTGAGAAACCAAGAGAGTGAGAGGAGGGAAGGATGATGGTGGTGGCTGGCCAAGGATGGTGACGCCGTGGATGGCGGAGGAAAATCATGCAAGGTAATCGGTTTTGCCCGATTTCTTCTATTTTTGATTTATTACGTTATGGACCGTTTTGAGTGATTAGAATGGGTTTATTAGGATGCTATGAAGGTTTTAGGAAGGTTTTGGTGGTGGTTAGTGGCTGAGGAACCCTGGGGAGAAAACTGAAAATGTTAAACCGTGAGGGAAATGTTGGACCGTTAAGATTTTAGGGGTTTTTCATGGTTTTGATCGCATATTTAGGTTTCTAGGATCAAATTAGGAAGATTAGAATTGATTAGGAAGAAAAAGGAAAAAAATTGGACGGTTTAGGAGCCTGGACCAGTCACTCCAGTCCAATTGGACTAGAGTTGCAGAGAAAATCGGACCGCCCGGTCGGACCGGTCTGCTGCAGGTTGAAGACAAAACTGTAGCTAGTGCGTGGCTCCCATGCGCATCCACTTCAGGCGGCGTGTACGGGAGCGTGGGGGAGAATTTGGGGAAAGTTCCAACATGTAATTTCATCTATTCGATGTAACGAACATTTTGGGACTGGTTTCGAGTCGATCGGACATCGTCTCGATATAGTTCGAGCTATCCGAAGGTTTAGGATCGCATTTAAAAATAGTTAAAAATCCCAAAAAAATTAGGGGGCTTTAGTGAGGGATTAATTAAGTAGTTAGTAACCCTCTAAAGTAATTTGGACATGCTTGGGAACGTCAGAGACGATGATTGGCCCGAGAAGGCGTACAATGCGCGTATCGAGGTGGCAGCTCGGACGATCTGTGAGTGGACTTTCCTTTATGAATCGATACATGCATAAATGTTTTATAAATATTTTAATATATGTTTTGTGATGCCATGAGGGCATTTTGTGTGTGTGTTTACGTATGGACACGTACCTCGAGGTTTTCGACCTTATACGTGCTTATACGAGTTTATGGTTCGGTTTTCGATAAAATGGTTTTGGAAAAGTATAACGACCCATTTGGTCTTGGTTTTGACTCAAGCATGAGACCCATTTGGTTTTGGTTTTGATTCGGGCATATGGCCCTATTGATGACCTACGGGTCTGAGTCGTGGTCGCGACAGGTGCTGTGTGCACGGCGATGGATGACATTATGCTTGCCTCCGGGCTGGAGATGTGTTCCTTCCAGAGAGGTCACGATGCATGTTTTGTTGTCGAACAGCCACTGTAAACTCGACTTCGGGGTGCTGACGGTATAGGAGATCGATTGGCGATGGGTGCACCATGATCTAGAGTGGCAGTGATCTGTTCACAGCGACATACCAGGATTGAGAGCAGTCCTGATTGATGGTTGCACGCATCACTATGATCGAAATCGTAACTAATCCTGAGATATCGGGCTCGATGCCCAGTTGATTTGAGTTCGGGCTTGATGGCCAGTTATTGTGAAATCGGGTTAGAGGCCCTATTGAGTTATAAGTTCGGACTAGAGGCCCAATTGAATTGTGTTATCGGGCGTGAGTCCCGTTTATGGTTTTCTATACTAGTATGTATATACCCTCCTTACGAGCGTAGTGATTGGTCTCCTCCATACGTCGATTTGGAGAGTCACGATCCACTACCCGAAATGTGTGTTCCCCATAGGGAGCCCAATTCAGGAGTGGGAGTTATGACGCGGTCCCGGACCAGATTCCGGAGAGATGCTCGGACTAGATTTGGAGACAGAGCCTTCCAGATGGAGAATTCCTGGGAGTAGACTCGGAGTGAGATCCCAAGTAGTATGCATGCTAATATATATAGAAATCGTGACATATATCGGGGATGAGTTCCCTAGGGGCTGTGTGCCCAGAGTTGACATCAGAGGATGTCTAGGATGGGTTGTATATGTATTTATGTATATGTGAATGAGATTTCACAGAGGTGATTTTTTAGGTTGAGACCCACGTGTGTCAGATTTGGGTTGAGTTCCCATTTGATTTAGTTGGGCTGAGGTCCCAGGTACTTTGATTGGATTTTGGGGCAAGGCCATGTGTGCTATGTTTGAGAAATGGTTTTCGAATACATGCATATGTTTTTAGTGAAGGGCATAAAGGTTTTTTTGATGAAATATTTTTATAAAATATTTTTTTTGTCCACTCACAACTTTAATGTTTTGAATGTCATTCAAGTTGATCGCGGATGCGGGCTGTAGCAGAGACGAGACATCACATTCCTCCGCCGGATCCTGGCGCTCTCTAATAGTCCCAGTTGGGCTAAGGACGGAATTATCCATGGTCTGACACTTCGTGTCAGACGGGAGCAGGCGCGTCCCACGTTAATCAATGGGAATTTGGGACGGGTCCTGTCAAAATACATATATACCCATATAAGAATATAATAAAATATTATTATAGTAATGTTTGTTTGATAAATCTTAATATAGTAGCAACGACTGCAATCCAATCCTTTGGAAACTTAATATACAAATTTTTTGTATTCATTATTTTGTTATTTTTTGTGTCCTTATTGTTTTTTTAATATTTTTATTGTTTGTTTAATGTATAAATGGTTTCAAACAATTTCGATCCAAACTGAACCGTTATTAATACTTTAGATCGAAACATTTTCATTTCTAATTTTAGAAAATTCAAACCGTATCAGGCCGTTAAGATTTTAACTATAACGACCCGACACGTAATTACAAGATTATCATAAGGTTATCGAGACTAATTGGGGTTAGTCGAGGTGAAATAACGATTTTTTCCCTAGATGGGGAAAATGTTGACTTTGGACCTGGTACGTTATATGTACTTTGACCGAAGCCTATTACGTAGATCAAGGGATTAAGATTACATAGACAGGTGGCACGTCAGTTTTGGACATCAGACGATTATTTTACGAGTTGATAAAGATTTTAGTCAGATTTTATGAGTTCACGCATTACGAGGAAGGTTGTACTTGTGTTGGCTAGTGAGGCCTAAAATATCTTGGGTTGGGCCATTTCCCTACACAATAATTACATCTCTCATTTCGAAGCCACACACATACACTCCCGAAACCTATACCACACAATTCCATCATCTTCTCCAACCGATCTGGGGGAAACATATAGTAAGGGAGTGGCTTGAGAATGAGGGGAAGATGATGACAATAAGAAAATCCATGGAGATTACCTGAGAAACTCGAAAAGCAAGTAAACCCGTGACCCGAAAGCTTAGATAATTGGGTTTTGGGTTTGAGACATTGAAACTCTAGTTCTTGATTACTTTCATGTTCTTTGAGTCCTTGCGAGTTTGAGGAACAAGAAATGGAAGAGAATGGACAACTGGACGGGCCTGGGTTCGAGTTTGAATTTGGATCGTGAGGATTCAACATTGTCCATGATATTTCAGGTGAGTTTTCCTACTTTTGAACTCATAGATCAATTTCTGGGTAGGGGACGAGTTCAGTGGTGGAAAATGGTTGAGTTTAGACGAAGATAGGACCGGGTCGCGATTTGGATTGACTCACCCGTTACAGAGCCGCGGGTTGACCCGAACGGAGGAAGACGTTGATGACGTGGCAGTCCACGTCATCATGTCAGGCCACGTGGCAAAGTCTGATTGGTGCCACGTGGCGAGATGTCAGAGAGTGTCAGGGTGACGTGGTAGCTGACATGGCAGTCCACGTCATCCTGTTAGACCACATGGTAGACCAGGGTTAGTGCCATGTGGCAGTTATCAAAGGTGTCAGGACACATGTTAGATGTCAGGCTAACGTTAGCATGTGACGTCAACAAATGACGTCAGCATTGATCAGGCGCGTGAGAACTTTGACTGGCGCATGTGGGCTGTGAGAATTTTTACGGCTCATGTTTCGAGTGTGTGGCGATACTGTGAGTAGACATTTTCTTTCATAACTCTTATGCATGTTTAGATATATGTTTTATTGATTTTATGGCATGGTTTGGCCTAGTTATGGATATGATTATTATTGGTTTGTATACATTTATGACTAATTTCTGGATATTGTTCTCATTATGGTTTTTTTTTTTGGAAAAACCATGATTTGGGCTAGTGCCCTAGAGTTAAATGTTTTGGGTTGGTGCCCATGAGGTTAAAATGTATTTCGTTTTGGATACTATTTCTGTATTGGTCAACCTTTGAATATTAGATCGATATATCCGGAGTTGGACTCCGTGGATTCCTAGAGACGGGCTCGAACATCATCGGGGTTAGATTCCACACGTACCGACGGAGTTGGACTCTGTAAGACCCGTACTCTCCTACTGGTAGTGTATATGGGATGCTAGTTGGACTAGCAACTCGTTGGACCAGCATGACGAGGTTTGATCTTTAATTATTGTGATTTGTGTAAATGTTTTCAAAATGGTTGAGAACCGATGTTTTCTGTTAAATATGGGCTAGAGGACCGTTCATATTTATGTGATTTCGGGTTGAACTCACGGTTTTGATATGTTTATAAATATTGCACTGATTTTCGAATGACGGTTTATTTAACTAAGTATGCATGTTTTTCAAACGGAGGGTTTAAAGGTAATTTTCGGAAAATGGGTTTTCCAATACTTGTTTCTGTCCACTCACACATTTTATTGTTTTTGACACCCTCCAGATTGATTGTGGACGCAGGCTGTGTGAAGGCTGAGGCATCACGGTGAGTGCGTATTCTGATTATTCTAGTTAGTTGGCGGTAGTATTCCTGGTCTGACATGTGGTTACGGTAAGATGGTCTTTTATAAGGTCGTGTCGGACGGGAGCAGTTCCTCCCACGCTAATCAATGGGGATTACAGGAATGGTCCTGTCATTAACGATTTGGATTTGGGTATTACCAATATTTGTATCGAACCACACTATACCCACCCCTACTTTAAACTATTGTTTAAACATTTATTAAACTCTGCACTTAGTTCTAATTGCAATATTTTAAGATATTAGTAAAACGTAATTGCAAATTAACTTATCATATCCACTTATAAAAATTACAATAGAATTATTAAAATATTCATATTGTTGGTGCAAAAATGGTTCTGATTTTAAATTCCGTCTCGTTCTCTATACATAGGAAAAGAGATAACGACGTTAAGGAAATTTCTTCCCAATCCCTACACATAAGAAAGGAAATAACGAAGTTGAGGTTGAATCCCAAGATGAGAATTCAACCAAAACACTATAATACCTAGGTTATTTTAATCAAGGAAATAAACTAACAGAATAAACTAACATAATAAAAGTATGAATGATATTTTGTAAAATGGGAGGTGATGAGAGGTCTACAATATTTTTTTTTGATAATTCAAATGTATTAATAACGGGAAAAACCTATCAAACTATCAAGAAAACCTGAACAAGACCCTAAGGTCACACAACAAGAAGGAAAAACTAATTACATAGAAGGAATATGCCAATAGTTGGCAATCTTAAGATTAGAAGCATTACTCTTAACCTTTAACGTACAAAGCTTATATCTAACTAAATCAAAAATAATTTTGATAATAGCCTGAGGTAATAGACGACCTCTACCAAACACACGATGATTACGCTCTCCTCAAATACAATAAACCGTGACATCAAGGGACAATTTATAATGAGAGGCCTACAATTTATAATGAAAACTTCGAAGTCGTCAGAACTTCTAATTGGTTGAAAATAATTGCCGAATAAGTAATTTTCTTAGAAGTAATTATTTATTATTGTTTTTTTAATAATACTAATAAATAAAAACTTCTACTTTAACTATAAATATTTCTCACATACTCTTCATTCCATCAATTTTTCTTCCACATTTGGATTCAACTTTTCACACAAATTTATTTATTTGATTACATATCTAAAAGTGAGTTAAGATGTGACTTAAATATTAATTCTGACTGATATATATTACTAAAGAATAAGCAAAATATAGCATATATCTCCATTATTAAAAATAATAAAATATAATCTTACATTATTTATTCAAAAATTATTTTTTTTAAATCCTAAAATTTGGTTTAGCTGACTCTCAAGTCTTAAGCCTTTCCTCAAAAATAAAAAATAAAAAATAAAAATAAAAAACAAAAAAATAATAAAAGAAAAGAAGAAGTCTGACTACTAAAAATGACCTCAAGGAAATGTGTATAGATTCTGTGAACGACTATGATGAAAGAGTGGGAGGTCCAATGAACGTGGAAAGCTCATGCAAAGTAAAGTGCCTGCTTTTCCGTACAATAATTCCATTAAGATTATATCAGGGTCATCATAAATAATTTTAAAAAATATTTTTTCAAGGCCACTTACGCCATGTTTGTTCATATTTGATCTTTCACATTTTTTGTTCATATTTGATCTTTCACATTTTTATTAGACGTCTATAAAAAAATCTATATGAGACCAAATTTTACAATTAAATTGAATTGAAATTGTACTAATATAATAAAAAAATTATTTAATTATTTTAGATTTTAAGATTCAAATCTCAAATCTCAAATTTCAAATCTCAAACAGTCACCAAAATTCAACTCTATATCATCACCAACAAATATCGAAAATCGAAAAATTAAAATTAAGATTTTATTCATTGTTTTCATTATTGCTTTCTCCTCAATTTTCATTAGACTAATGCATAATTTTCAAAATAAAATGTTATAGATTACTTAGCCTAAATAAATAAATTTCGTACCTAATTTGCGGAACAATTTTGTGTCTCGAAATAAGGTTGTCGAGTCATATTTTTAAGCCCCTCTAATGCCATCTTGTGACTTGTTGTTGTACTAGACTCTTAGTTGCTCATTTACTTGGCATTACCAAAGTAGTAGTTAGACTTTTTGTGTAATAATAGAGATTCAATAATAATCCGAAGTCGTGCAATTATCCGAAATAACAAGGTACACTAAAAAAGGACGGCGTAACGTGTTTACGATTGTAGCAACTATCGAGACCTTTTTTGTTTCTGCCAAAGATTAAGTTCCAAGAATTATAAAACATCCTATTTCTTGGGGGGTCCCAACTCCCACTCTCCCACAGATTTAAAAAAAAAACTCTCACTTGATAGGTTCTCAAATAAGCATTATTTTATATTATTTTATATCCTTTATACTTGACTTTTATTATTAAAATATTAAATAAATAGATAAAATAATTTATTTTGTGATTTTTCTGTTTATATAAATAAAGTTTGTAATTTGGAGCATTTTGGCGAAAGAATCGTCTCGATCGGAATTATAACGAAGAAATTATGGACGAAATTTGGTGAAAATATTAATTAAGTTAAATTAATTAATTTTTATTTTTCTTTCTGCAACCCAAATCCATTTTAACCTTCTCTGCAACCCAATTCCATTTTTACAAATCCACGACCCAGTCCGCCTCAGCCCAATCGCATCAGCCCAGGCAAGCCCAGCCCGCGTCACAGCTCCCCAGCCCAGATTTCCCATCGATGCACGCTTGCCGAAGTAGGCTTCTCACGATCGGCGCGCGCACACCGAAATTGAACGCCTTCTTCAGCCCGCGCCGACCGACCGGTCTTCCCTCTTTCCAGCACATGTCAGCCGAATATTATCCCATTTTCCAGCTGTTTTCTGACAAATCCCAACCAGCAGCACTTGTGAAGATTTCTTTTGTTTTTTTTTAACATCTTTTCCCCACAAACACCACCCAATCTCATCATTTCACTTTTTAATATTTTTATTGTAACTTTTATTTGTTTTTATTTATTTTTTAGAGTGTAATTAGCTTTTTCCCTCTATAAATAAGGGTTCAATTCTTGTAATTAGGAGTCCCCCATTAGTTCCATTCTTCCATTTCTTTCATTTTTCTTAGTTTTTAGTTCTTGGTTTAGTTCTTTTGTTTCTCTCTTTTGAGAGACATTTTTGGGGACCATTTTAACTTCTTGTAGATTTTCTTATTAATTAGCTTTCTTTTAATTATTGTTCTTAATTTATGTTACTTTTATTTTTCTTAATTTCATTTCTTCTTTATTTTGTTCTTGTGACAACTTCTTTGAGGCACACATTTTAGCCCTCTTTGAGAGAAACTTTGACAAAATATTTCCATTACAAGATTTAGAGTTTGAGTCCATATTTCCCAAGTTTATTTCCTCCATCTTCACACGTTTCTGCCTGCTGTCAGGGTTCCTTGTGAAAAATCATGTTTTTCTACTTAAACTCTCATTTTTGTTATTGGTTTTGATTATAGTTCAATATATGTGAGGTATTTTCTTACTAATATTTGTAAGTGTTAAATGCAATCTCCATGTGTTTTACTTTATGAATTTTAGTTATTTTATACATTTTAGTGCTTCATACTTCAATTCAATGTTAAGTATTTTATCCGTTGTAGGTGCACTTAGAGTAGAATTGAAGAGACTTAATGTTGATCGCTGTCGGCGCATTCAGTCATAAATAAAAGGTAAATCATGTTGTAAGTGTTATCCGCTGTCGGTGCATTTATAATATTGAAAAATGTATATAGGTAATTGAGACGATTAAGGTAAAATTTCGTGATTGTTTTAATATTTACAATTATTAGAGTGTTGGTAAGATTTGTGTTTTAAGAAGGTCACTTGTACATAAATTAGAGTAGAAGTAAAATTAGTTGATTTATGCTTTTACTTATTTGCATGATTACAAACCTTTTCAAAAACCCCCCTTTTTATCCTTTTTATTCTTTATTCTTTTATTCTTTAAATTCTTTTATTCTCTGATTCATTTTATTCTTTATTCTTTTATTCTTTTATTCTTTATTCTCTTATTCATCTATTCTTTAATTTATTAATTCTTTGAATATTTAATTCTTTTATTATTTAATTATTTAATTCATTATTCTTTTATTCATCTCCCACTAACATATTATTAATGTTCCCTAATTTCCCCAGTTAAGAACGATCCTTATTTATCAATACTACATCTACACAAAAAGGGTTTAAATTGTATAACACTCAAATTACGTGTTTAATTTAATCCGTAGTTTGAGCTTTGTCACCACTCTCCCAGTAGAGTGAGAATTTATAGTAAACATTGTTTGTGGAACTCTTTTGTTGCTTTTTCCTTCCTCTTGTTTACTTGCCTCAGTTGTTCTGTTTTCCTGTGTAAAGACTCTACCCTTTTTCTGTGTTGCTTTGCGACTTGGTCTTGGGAACGTACGACAATGGCGACTCCGAGAGAGCACATAGAAGAAATACCCAAGACCAAATTCTCCATCGGAGAGGAAGTGGTCAACCCATTGACTGAGGATCTTCATCAGGCCGTCAAGAATCTCGTTGGCGAACTCTATGTTAAAGATGTCCACTTCCTCATGGAGCTCATTCAGGTTTCTAAATTTTCTATATTTATTTATACACATACGGTATGGGAATATAAGGGTTTAATGTTTTGGATATGTAATTGTGGAACCCAAAATCACCGGAAGAATGTGGAGCTACCACGTGGCCCATAATTCCCGAAATGACCAAATTGTCCATGGAAATAATACTTAAAGCCTAAGCACCGAAGATAGCTCAAGCCCACAATGCTTACATAGCCCAAACATTGGGCCCAAAGCGGGATGACATGTGGAAGCCTCTCATGTAACAACCCGTACCTTCGGGAAGGGTAAAACTGTAATTTTGTAAAGTTTTGTATATAAAGGACGATTTTGCCCTTGTGAATAGTAGGCTAAAAGTTGACTTTTTGAATTACCGATTGGATGAGTGTTGACCCTTAACCGTGACGTAGGTTAGGACGTTACGAGTCCGTAGACAGGTGGCAGGTTCGATTCGGACAACCAGAGGAAAAGTTATGACGTTCGGAAGATTGGGGGCGTTACCGTAATTTTGATTAAGTGAGGAAAATGTTGACTTTTGGGAGGACTTGTGATTTTCACGTAGACCGAGGACTGTTGGGTAGGTCTCGACGTCCTGAGTTCAACGACAGGCGGCACGCTGTCATCGGACGTCGGATGGGAAAGATACGGGTCTAGAACGTTCGAGGGTAAAACGGTAATTAATTATATAAGGGGTATTTTGGTCATTTTCATTCAGCCAATTGGATCAGGACAAGTGGCAGAAGTGGGCTGGGATATTTTGTGCTGAGCCCTTGGATGTTGGACACGTGGGGGTGCTGGATTGTTCCAAAGAGTTCTCAAGTGTGCACGGCCACACTTTGCTCAGTTTTGAACCGTGCAAGCCTTCGACAAACGCAGAAAACAGAGAGGAGAGTTTGGAGAGGCGGTGATCGATTCAGTGCAAGGGAGAGTGAAGAGTGAGTTGAGAGAAGGACAGTGAGGCAAGGAGGTGCTGGTGATCGCGGTTTGGAGCTGCAACCGTGCACGGAGGTTACACGGTGGACGGCTGAGTTTTGAAGAAAACAGAGAAGGCAGTGGACTGTGGTGGCTGCTGAACCGTGTGGTGGATCGATTCAAGCCACTAGGAGACTAAGGAGGCTACGGGGAGTCCAACAAGCACCGTGGTAAGCGGCGGTGCTCACGGCGGAGCCTGAATCGAAGGGTGAGTTCTTCTCCCCTGTTTTTCCCATGGATTTTAAATTCAAAAGTTGTGAAGGTAGGATGAGAATCGAGGGGATTGGTGAGTGCAGCGGTGTTCAGGGAGGTTCTAGGAGTGGTGTAGAGCGGTCGCCGTGACGGAGGCGTACACGGCAGAGCTCAGCCGACGGAGAGTACTCTGTACTCTGTTTGGCCGTGAGGTTCAAATGCAAAGTCGTGGAGTTAGGCGTTGAGTCGAGGGATTAGGAGGTTAGGGTGAAGTGCAGGAAGGTCCTAGGCGTCGTTTAAGATGAACGCCGTGACGGGGGAGGACCTGGGCGGCCGGTGGCCAAAACAGGGGCTACGGGCCGTCTGTTTCGAGGCCGTGAACGGTGGGTTTCCGGCCGTGATTCTTCCAGGTTAGGACATGGTTAGGTTGCTTAGGATGGGACGAAGAGAATGGGATTGGATTGGACTGGAATGGTGGTCGAATTACAGAGAACCGGTCACGCCGGTTCAACTGTGTTGAACCGGATGACTCGAGGAAGGAGATGCACTGTAGCAGGCGCGTGAGGCCCACGCGCAGCCACTTTGGGCGGCGCGTGGAGGCGCGTGGGGAGGAATCCGGCCAAGCTTCCAACATGAGTTTAGTCCTAAATGTTCTAAGGAATCCAATGGTATAGTTTTCGGGTTAATCGGACGGTGTTACAGGATGGTTCGGGAATCCAGACGGTTACGGGTTTAGGATTAAAATATTATTTAATTCCCAAAAAAATTGAGGGAATTAGGATTAGGATCCTTGATGTAGTTGTGACCCTATTTGGTGCATTTTGACAGGACGGGAGGCACCCGAGACGATCGAGGAGCGCACGGAGCGCGACTGACTTGCTCAGATTTGTGAGTGGACTCTTTCCTACTTCTAAGCATGCCTAACTGTTTTTATCAATGTTTTATGATATTATGTGTGTTTTTATGTTTTCCATGATGGTTAGCGTGATTGAAATGTTTGCATGTTTTTCGAGATGTTTCTAGATTTTGCACGTTTTTCGAGGAAAAGCCGGTTTTCAGCTTTTGATGCTATACTTGAGAAATTCAACCTATAAATGTTTTCTAATGATGGTAAATGAGTTATGAAACATGATTTGGGGATTTCCTATGGTTTTTGGTATGAACATAGATTTTCCGGATTTGGGTTCGGAATGCCAGTTCTGAACGCCGGAAGGGCTTCGGACTGGGGATTTCGAATTCGAGTTTGGTGATGGCTTTCGGAACGGTTTTACACTGAAATGGATTGGATTTTCTGGATCTGGATATGGGTTTAAAGACCCGGATATTGATTGACGGGGGACGGGCCCAGATTGAGTTTAAAGACTCGGGAGTTTAAAGACTCGGATATTTATGATATTACCCCCATAGGCCTATTGAGTTTAAAGACTCGAGAGTTTAAAGACTCGGATTTATATTTGAGGCCTGGTTGAGTTTAAAGACTCGGATAGGTCCAGCAGGTTTGATCGGAAAAGATGGTTTAATGCTCGTGCTCTGGTTTCTTATGATGTTTTATAGTGTATCTGTTTCTTATGATGTTTTATAGTGTATCTGTTTCTTATGATGTTTTATAGTGTTTCTGTTTCTTATGATGTTTCATATTATGATTTTCTAATACTTCGTTGGGCATGCCTGTTTCAAAGCGGAGGGAACAACTTCTTACTTTTCCTTAACTCTGATTTGACGAGAAACTATTTTGAAACTGCTACTTATTCCAGTCCACTCACACCTTCTGTTTTTTTTTTAATTCCCCTCCAGGTCGTGGTGATAGCGCTGGGGTGAACATTGAGGCAGATATCGAGGCATAGAGCTTACGACGTTCTTCCGTTGCGGACTTAGAATTGTAGGACTTTTGTGCCCATTTTGTAGAACTATGTCTACGCTCTGGCTTACTATTTGTGCTTATAGTTGTATTAAGGTTATCTTTGGTACTGTAAGTGTGATTGTCAGACGGGAGCAGGGTTCGTCCCGGGTACCGAGGTGATATTTGGGACGGGTCCTGACATCTCACCCTCAATTTGTGTAACATGTGTCAGCACGCAAATCAAGGAGTATTTGTCCCACATATCGAAACTATGGAAATTGAACATCTCAGTCACCCCTACATAAGGGGTACACATTTCTCAATAAAGGTAATTCAATTCAATGCTACTTAAGCTCTTAAGATTTCTCTTTCGAAGCTGACTTAAGCATCAGAGCGTTTTTGGTTGAACCACCCCCCGGGATTCAACATTAACCTCGTTTGATTTTAGTTCTTGTGTGTAGAGATCAAGAAGGAACTTCACAGAGCCGGACGATTTCTGCATCAATAACTGGTGCCTTCATTGAGAGCCGATTTGAGAAATACTCAAAGCATGCTCCTTAGTTTTTCCTCGAAAAAAACTCCATTCAACTTTCAACACTTACCATTCCTCAGATGGCGAGAACACGCTAATCCGCACGGGCCTCTGAGGCTGCCATATTCGCTGCTGCGATTGATTCCGTGAGCAAACCGCTACCCAAGCTCCAGAGAGACGTGGCCCATCACATCCGACTGAAGGAGCGCGACGTGTGCCCCGACATGCTACTCGTCACGAGCAAGCATCTAGGGGCTCGCCTCCGCGACTTGGACTAATGCAGCAAGTTGAGTAACTGAGCAACCAAGTTCGGGCCCAATTAGAGCTCCTACAACAACTATTGGGAGACATCGGGATATCCAGAACCTCCGAGAAGTGCAGTGAACCTCGCGGGGCACCAAGGACATCCTGAGACGCACCGGCAAGGAGCATGTTTGCTGCCGGACAATATCCTGAGACACGTCGCTAAGGAGGCACTTGGACACCCTGCGCAACCCGCAGGCCAATACCCAAGCTCCAGTGAGACGTGGCACATAACATCCAACTGAAGACGCGCGACTTGTTCCCCGACGTGCTACTCGTCACGAGCAAGCATCTAGAGGCTCGCCTCTGCGACTTGGACTAATGCAGCAGGTTGAGAACTGAACAACCAAGTTCGGGCCTAATCAGAGCTCCTACAATAACTATTGGGAGACATCGGGACATCCAGAACCTTCGAGAAGTGCAGTGAACCTCGCGGGGCACCAAGGGACATCCCGAGACGCGCCGGCAAGGAGCATGTTCGCTGCTGGACAATGTCCCGAGACACGTCACTAAGCGACTCAGGGAAAGAAAGCTGCACCCCCAGAGTATAAGGCTAAGAAAGATCGAAGCTTCCAGCTCGAGAACGACTCGAAAGACCCCCTGGAGCACTTTCGCGCATTGAGTACCCACGCAACAGCCGACGGCAACAAACAGTCTCCCTTGCGTCATGCACTCACTCAGATGGACAGACTGTAACGACCCGAACTTTCGTAATTATTATTTTATTGTAAAATGACCGTTTTGCCCCTGAGGGGGGGGAGGGGAAGTTGACTTTTACCTCGGGAAGTAATTAGGACTTTGACCCATGACCGTGACGTAGTTTAGGATTTCACGAGTTCATAGGCAGGTGGCACGTTCGATTGCGACGTTCGAGGAAGAAGTTGTGACGTTCGGAAGTCTAGGGGTATTTTGGTAATTTGGTCAATTAGGGGCCAAATGTTGACTTTTGACCCGGGAAGTCCGACGGACGAGGGCCAAGGACCGTTGCGTAGGTCCCGTCGATACGAATCCGTAGACAGGCGGCACGCCGAATTCGGACTTACGACGAAAAAGTTATGGTCAAGAATGTAATTACGATTAAACCGAACTAACCGAGACTCGGAATAAAATAATAATAAAATATTAGAATCTGATTACTTTAACCCAATCAATCTGGACCCTTGATGAGGGACACATGTCACTCATCTACCTCATCCACCTCATCCCCTAAAACCAGGATCTATGTCTGCCTTTTGATTAATTAATTAATTAAACTTCCTTAAATCCTCACCCTTCATCCTTAAGTCAGACTTAATCTCAGCCGTTGGTTCCTATTGCCTATGCTGTTTTAAACTCATCAAACCATACTCCCACACTTTCATTCTCTTAACCGTGTACTCTCCCTTCAAACAATCACACCAGCAGCTCACCACCCAACCTCCCTCACCAGGCAGCACCAGGCAACCCCCAGACGGCCATCACCGCCACCCCGGCCACCCTGCACGGCCGAGAAACCCACAGACCCGAGAAGGAAACCAAACCACCCGAAACTGTCAAACCGTCCAAACCATGACTTCTGGGCTCGAACAAACCTAGGGCTAGAACCACTAGGACCTCTGGACGGCTCAGGACCGGACTGGGCAGCCCACGGCGGCGACACGGCAGCGGTAAGACCAGAAACCCGAGAAGACCGATTTTCTTTCCCTGTCTCGAAACGTCCGTTTTTTACGTTGGAAATGTTTGGTTGTTTTTGAGACATAACCTAGGGGACTAGACGAGCATTTTGGACCAGAGTTTGTGGCTGGAAGCTTGACGGCTCGCCGGAGAAGACGAACCAGAGCCGGCAGCCAGTTTCCCGTCGATTTTCAGGTAGCTTCTTGAACCTAGGACCTTGTTTTAATCACACAGAACCATAGAACATGATTAGACGAGTTCATAGGAACAAATCCCATCGATTTTGGTGGTTGGGTTGATGAGAACCGATCGGGTCGAACCGTGGGTCTGCGGTGACCTGGTTCTCAGACTCGGTACTGTAGCTGATGACGTCATCATGCTGACGTCAGCAGTGATGTCATCATGTCAGGAAACTGTCAGACCAGGGACCAATGGGCTGTTGACACGTGTCCTCTGACACTGTCAGTGATGACGTCATGCTGACGTCATACTGACGTCATCATCATTGTAGCACCGTTGACCAGAGGGTTGACCGGCGCGTGGGGGGCGCGTGTGAACAGTATTTTGTGTGGGACCAGTGCCATTTTCAAGGTTTCGGCGATACGGTTCCAATGGCGGTGGTTTCGTGTCGATCAGAGATCGTTAGGTTGGTCAAATTAGGATCTGACGCCTTGGGAAGCGTGTTCGGAGGGCTTTCCCGGGCCGATTTCAGTCTAGGGTTTCTTAGTTGTTTAGGTTGGTCGAAAATCTATTTGTTTTTGGAATGGTAAACTATTTTGTAAACCTTGAGTTTCGGCCCACTCACCCTTATTGTTTTACTACCCCTCCAGGTAGTGCTATTGAGGAGGAGGATCCCGAGGAAGAGGAGGAGGATCCCGAGGAAAAGGCATAGGTTTACGTTGCGCACCTGAACCCTACTTCTAGGTAGGTTGGCACGTGGTGTGTCTAGAGTCGTGCTCAATAAACTGTATTCGGGAACTATCCCTTGTCTGACACTATTTGTATTCGAGTTTTTGTGTGGCGTGCTATGTATGACTTAACTATGGATTTTCTTTATGCATTTTACTTTCAATAAGGGTAATTATTATATTTTAATGTCGGGTGTCAGACGGGAGCAGGGCACGTCCCGGGTGGTCCGAGGGGGATCGGGGCGGGTCCTGTCAACTTGGTATCAGAGCACTAGGTTGTGGTCAGCATGCTAGACTCGTGGTCAGTACTTAGTTTAAAAGATGTCAGTATCTAATCTATGCCTCTTAACAGTGGGTTATGCCTCCAAGGAGAATTCCTCAAACACGAACTGACGAGGAAATCGCGAGAGAGATGGAATGTGTTAGCATTGAGCGGGCTCAAAGGTTGGGAGCCACACCTTTCAACGGGGGATCAAACCCCGAAGATGCCCATCAGTGGATTGCGAAGTGGGAAAGAATCTTCACCGTGATGCACTGCCCACTTGGCGAGCGGGTGACACTGGCAGCCTTCTTACTGGAAGGCGGGGCTTATCAATGGTGGCATGGTCTTGAGATGTCAGGGTGGTCTGTCCACACCACCACATGGGAGGTCTTTCGTGCCCGATTCTTAGATCAGTATTACCCGCGATCATTTCGCATGGCACGAGAGGCAGAGTTCCTGCGGCTGGAACATGGAGATATGTCCGTGGCAGATTACGAGCAGACTTTTGGGAAGCTTTCCAGTTTTGCCGCAGCTTTTGTGAGTACTGAGGAGGAAAAATGTCAAAGATTTGAGCTGGGACTCCGAGGAGAGTTACGGGCAAGTGTGACGGCTACTAGTTACGCGACTCTGAGGGACATGGTCGAAGCTGCAGTTCCTGTCGAGGCCAGTCTGGCGGCACACCAGGCGCAACAATCATCAGGCGAGGGGCAGCACCGGGATCGTCCACATCCTGGACCAACCGGCCCAAAGATCTCTAAGGGGGGAAACTACCGAGGAGCACCCTCATCTTTACGTGGTCGTGGCTGGTCAGGTCGGCATGGGAGCTCTCAGAGGGGCGGATCGAGATTCAGTTCTGGACAGCATCCGACTTGGAGTGGTGCATCAGGAGGGTCTTGGGATGGACCGAGGACAGTTAATTGCTTTGCTTGTGGAGGAACGGGCCACTATGCTCGAGATTGCCCTTTACTGTCAAGGAATAACGAGGCTAAAGGCGTTAGTGTTGCACAGAGTTCGGCTTCCAACCCTGCCGGAGGCCGAGGACAGAGTGCTGAGCGTGGCGCGAGTGGGCGCGGACAGACTGCGGGACCCAGGGCTCGTGTTTTTGCAGTGACTCAGCAGCAGGCGAGGTCAGCCCCTGGTGTGGTTACAGGTACTCTTCATATCTCAAATCTTGTTGTACGGGTGTTAACGGATGCTGGGGCTACTCATTCTTTTATTTCAAAAAGTTGTGCGGGTATGTTAGATCGCGAGGTGTCAGCCTTGTATAGTGAAATGGGTGTTGGTACACCGATGGGCGTTGTGTACATAGTGAATCAGGTGATCCGGAGATGCCCAGTAAGGGTGGAGAAGGTTGATCTGCTAGCTGATCTAATCCTTATGGATATCCATGACTTTGATGTTATCTTGGGAATGGATTGGCTGACGGAGTACGGTTCGCTCATCGACTGTTTTAGTAGGCGGGTGATTCTGCGGAGTCCGGGTTTGCCGGAGGTTACTTTTCAGGGAGAGCGCGACGGTTCGCTACCTGAAATAATCTCTTCACTTGCCGCTACCAAGCTTCTACAGAAGGGATGCTAGGGTTATCTGGCGCATGTTGTGACGACGCAGAGTGATACTCCGAGTGCCGATGATATACCTGTGGTGCAAGAATTTCCGGATGTATTCCCGGAAGATTTGCCTGGTTTACCACCACATCGGGAGATTGAGTTCACGATTGAACTACTTCCCGGCACACGACCTATATCGCAGGCACCATATCGGATGGCACCAGCGGAGTTACGGGAACTGAAGATCCAATTGCAGGAGTTGGTGGACTTGGGATTCATCCGACCGAGTACATCACCGTGGGGAGCACCAGTATTATTTGTGAAGAAGAAGGAGGGGAGCCTCCGTTTGTGTGTAGATTATCGACAGCTCAACAAGGTCACGGTAAGGAACCAGTACCCCTTACCCAGGATTGACGATCTTTTTGATCAACTGCGGGGAGCACAGTACTTCTCGAAGATTGATTTACGATCTGGTTACCACCAGTTGAAGATTGCTGAGGGGGATGTCCCGAAGACAGCGTTTCGGACCAAATACGGGCATTATGAATTCCTTGTGATGCCTTTCGGCTTGACGAATGCTCCAGCAGCATTCATGGATCTGATGAATAGGGTCTTCCGATCTTATTTGGATAAGTTCGTGATCGTGTTCATTGATGACATCCTTGTGTACTCAAGGAGTGCTCAGGCTCATGAAAAACACTTACGATCGGTGTTAGGGAAGCTGAGGCAGAACCAGTTATACGCCAAGCTGAGTAAGTGTCAGTTTTGGCTAACCAGCATTGGTTTTCTGGGACATGTTGTGTCAGCAGACGGGATTAGTGTGGATCCCCAGAAGACCGAAGCGGTGACAAATTGGGCTAGACCGACAACAGTGACAGAGGTACGGAGTTTCGTTGGTTTGGCAGGATACTACCGGAGATTTGTTGAGGGCTTCTCTAGTATCGCTGCACCGTTGACTCGTTTGACCAGGAAAGGAGTAAAGTTTGTTTGGGATGAACGGTGTGAGTAGAGTTATCAGGAATTAAAAAGTCGGTTAACTACCGCACCTGTTCTTGCCTTGCCGGATAACAGTGGAGAGTTCGAAGTCTACAGTGACGCATCATTGCAAGGTTTGGGTTGCATGCTGATGCAGAATGGCAGAGTTATCGCTTATGCATCAAGACAACTAAAGACACATGAACTGAACTACCCTACGCATGATCTGGAGTTGGCGGCTGTGGTTCATGCTTTAAAAATCTGGCGACATTATCTGTACGGGGTGACTTGCAGAATCTTCACCGATCATCAGAGTCTAAAGCATTTGTTCACACAGAAGGAGCTGAACGTGAGGCAGCGACGGTGGTTAGAACTAATCAAGGACTATGACTGTACCATTGAATATCATCCAGGAAAGGCAAACATTGTGGCAGACGCACTCAGCAGGAAGTCAGCAGGATCGCTTGAACACTTGAGGCTGGTGTACCTTCCTTTGCTAGTGGAACTCCGACGAGCTGGAGTTATGCTGGGGATGGATGAGCAGGGTGCTTTGTTGGCCAGTTTTCATGTACGACCTGTGCTAGTCGATCGGATTATCGAGGCACAATTGGAGGATCCGACACTTTGTATCTACAGGATCGAGGTCGAAGCGGATGAGAGGCAGGACTTTACTATCCGACGAGATGAAGCTCTGGTGAAACTGGGCCGTTTGTGTGTTCCTGCAGTGGCAGAGTTACGGGCAGAAATTCTCGAGGAAGCCCACAGTTCGGCTTATGCCATGCATCCGGGAGGTACAAAGATGTACCGTACCCTCCGGGACCACTATTGGTGGGCAGGAATGAAGAAGGATATTGCAGAGTTTGTAAGAAGATGTTTGACCTGTCAGCAGGTCAAGGCAGAGCGGCAGAGACCGTATGGAGCTATGCAACCACTTCCGATTCCCGAGTGGAAGTGGGATCACATTACCATGGATTTTGTCTTCAAGTTGCCTAGAACTCAGAGAGGATTCGATGGAGTTTGGGTGATTGTCGACCGATTGACCAAGTCAGCTCATTTCTTACCGGTACAGGAGACATTTAAGCCAAACTGACTGGCTCAGCTGTTTGTGAAGGAGATCATTCGACTTCATGGTACGCCGGAGTCGATAGTATCTCATCGAGATTCACGTTTCACTTCCAGGTTCTGGCGAAGTTTGCAGAACGCCTTGGGTACAAACTTGCATTTCAGTACAGCGTTCCACCCATAGACCGATGGGCAGTCAGAAAGGACGATCCAGACTCTGGAGGACATGATGAGGTATTGTGTACTGCAGTTTCAGGATTCGTGGGATACTCATTTGCCTTTGATGGAGTTCGCATACAACAACAGTTATCAGGCAAGTATCGGGATGGCACCCTACGAGGCACTGTATGGCCGACAGTGCAGGACACCTATCTGCTGGATGGAGGTAGGAGAGCGAGCATCTTTAGGACCGGATTTGATGGACATGACTCAGGAAACAGTTCGAATCATCAAGGAAAGATTGAAGGCAGCGCAGGATCGCCAAAAGAGCTATGCTGATCGACGAATTCGAGACTTGGAATTCGAGGTTGGAGATTTTGTGTTCCTTAAGTTATCTCCATGGAAAGGAATTATCCGTTTTGGCCGACGCGGGAAGTTGAGTCCACGTTATTTTGGGCCGTTCGAAATCATAGAGAGGATTGGACTTGTGGCATACCGGTTGGCATTACCTCCAGAACTTGCCAGAGTGCACGACGTTTTCCATGTGTCCATGTTACGGAAGTACCTACGGGACGATTCACATGCCTTTCCGGAACAACTAGTAGAACTGATGACTGATCTGAGCTTTGAGGAGCAACCAGTGCAGATTCTGGATCAGAAGGACAAGGTTCTACGAAAAAAGACGATTCGGTTGGTGAAAGTCCTATGGAGGAACCATGACGTCGAGGAAGCGACGTGGGAACCCAAAGACTTGATGAGGGAGCAGTACCCGTTTTTATTTGAGTAAATTTCGAGGACGAAATTTTTGTAAGGTGGGTAGATTGTAACGACCCGAACTTTCGTAATTATTATTTTATTGTAAAATGACCATTTTGCCCTTGAGGGGGGAGGGGGAAAGTTGACTTTTACCTTGGGAAGTAATTAGGACTTTGACCCATGACCGTGACGTAGTTTAGGATGTCACGAGTTCATAGGCAGGTGGCACGTTCGATTCCGACGTTCGAGGAAGAAGTTGTGACGTTCGGAAGTCTAGGGGTATTTTGGTAATTTGGTCAATTAGGGGCCAAATGTTGACTTTTGACCCGGGAAGTCCGACGGATGAGGGCCAAGGACCGTTGCGTAGGTCCCGTCGATACGAATCCGTAGACAGGCGGCACGCCGAATTCGGACTTACGACGAAAAAGTTATGGTCAAGAACGTAATTACGATTAAACCGAACTAACCGAGACTCGGAATAAAATAATAATAAGATATTAGAATCTGATTACTTTAACCCAATCAATCTGGACCCTTGATGAGGGACACATGTCACTCATCTACCTCATCCACCTCATCCCCTAAAACCAGGATCTATGTCTGCCTTTTGATTAATTAATTAATTAAACTTCCTTAAATCCTCACCCTTCATCCTTAAGTCAGACTTAATCTCAGCCGTTGGTTCCTATTGCCTATGCTGTTTTAAACTCATCAAACCATACTCCCACACTTTCATTCTCTTAACCGTGTACTCTCCCTTCAAACAATCACACCAGCAGCTCACCACCCAACCTCCCTCACCAGGCAGCACCAGGCAACCCCCAGCAACCCCCAGACGGCCATCACCGCCACCCCGGCCACCCTGCACGGCCGAGAAACCCACAGACCCGAGAAGGAAACCAAACCACCCGAAACTGTCAAACCGTCCAAACCATGACTTCTGGGCTCGAACCAACCTAGGGCTAGAACCACTAGGACCTCTGGACGGCTCAGGACCGGACTGGGCAGCCCACGACGGCGACACGGCGGCGGTAAGACCAGTAACCCGAGAAGACCGATTTTCTTTCCCTGTCTCGAAACGTCCGTTTTTGACGTTGAAAATGTTTGGTTGTTTTTGAGACATAACCTAGGGGACTAGACGAGCATTTTGGACCAGAGTTTGTGGCTGGAAGCTTGACGGCTCGCCGGAGAAGACGAACCAGAGCCGGCAGCCAGTTTCCCGTCGATTTTCAGGTAGCTTCTTGAACCTAGGACCTTGTTTTAATCACACAGAACCATATAACATGATTAGATGAGTTCATAGGAACAAATCCCATCGATTTTGGTGGTTGGGTTGATGAGAACCGATCGGGTCGAACCGTGGGTCTGCGGTGACCTGGTTCTCAGACTCGGTACTGTAGCTGATGACGTCATCATACTGACGTCAGCAGTGACGTCATGATGACGTCATCATATCAGGAAACTGTCAGACCACGGACCAATGGGCTGTTGACACGTGTCCTCTGACACTGTCAGTGATGACGTCATGCTGACGTCATACTGACGTCATCATCATTGTAGCATCGTTGACCAGAGGGTTGACCAGCGCGTGGGGGGCGCGTGTGAACAGTATTTTGTGTGGGACCAGTGCCATTTTCAAGGTTTCGACGATACGGATCCAATGGCGGTGGTTTCGTGTCGATCGGAGATCGCTAGGTTGGTCAAATTAGGATCTGACGCCTTGGGAAGCGTGTTCGGAGGGCTTTCCCGGGCCGATTTCAGTCTAGGGTTTCTTAGTTGTTTAGTAGGGACTTAAAGTGACCTTTACGTATGTTTTGGGCATGACAGGAATTGTACTTTAACCCTTGGACGGGGCTTTACGCTCGGGATTGCAGCAGGATTGTACTGTGAGTGGGCCTTTGATTTCACTAAACCTCGGCATGCATAATTGTTTTACTTTCTATTATATCTATATGTGATTTAAGTAAAAGTATCTGTTTATCTTGAGTCTGATTTATGGCACGTATTACAATGTTTGGGCATGAGACCCGTCTGGTTGTTTACGAATGGTTTTGAGTCATGTATATGTATAATGGATCTCGATATTATCTGTGGTACTGCACTGTATAGATCTACCCTAGGATTCTATCTCCTCCGGATGCAGGTACACCGGAGTGGTCACGGCGCATTGCCTGTGAGGAGTCATTCTACGGAGGGACCAGACCGTAGAGTGACCCAGGAGCAGGATTGCTACTATTGGACGTCTGGGACGTCAGGCATCTAGAATGCCATCCTCGGACTAGGTTCGGGATTTGGACTCGGGATTGAGACGCCAGGTGGCACGCGTAGCCTTGGGACTGTGACCTAATCGGGCGTCTGGGACGTCGGGCATCTGGGATGTCAGGGTTGGGATGTATAGTGCAGTGACTAAGATTATATTATGTTGATATTATTCTGCTTATGATTATATGATTTTGTGGTTTATGATACTAATGCATGTCTTTTCGGAAAACGGAGGGGAAAATCTATTTGTTTTTGGAATGGTAAACTATTTTGTAAACCTTGAGTTTCGGCCCACTCACCCTTGTTGTTTTACTACCCCTCCAGGTAGTGCTATTGAGGAGGAGGATCCCGAGGAAGAGGCATAGGTTTACGTTGCGCACTTGAACCCTACTTCTGGGTAGGTTGGCACGTGGTGTGTCTAGAGTCGTGCTCAATAAACTGTATTCGGGAACTATCCCTTGTCTGACACTATTTGTATTCGAGTTTTTGTGTGGCGTGCTATGTATGACTTAACTATGGAATTTCTTTATGCATTTTACTTTCAATAAGGGTAATTATGATATTTTAATGTCGGGTGTCAGACGGGAGCAGGGCACGTCCCGGGTGGTCCCAGGGGGATCGCGGGGGGGGGGGGGGGGGGGGGGGGGGGGTCCTGTCACAGACCCATCGTAACTCAAAAAGCACAGACGATCGCAGCGAAAAGGACGAGACCTACTCGCCAACACGCTCGAGTGCCATTCCCCTGCAACTCGAAGGAGTCGACGCCACTTGACTCGACGTAGAAATCCCCATCACAAAGGTCATTGCATGCTGAGGATGTCCGAAGGATGCTAGACCGACGCCTCCAAGGTGTTCAGCGCCACAGAGACTTGGAGGATGACTTTTAGCACCAGATTCAGACGTCATCATCTTCACCATTTGTGAGGGACATTGAGGAAGAGCCGTTCCCGCATCGATTTTCAACTCCCAACTTCAATCAGTATAAAGGAACCTCCGACCTAGTGAAGCACATCAATTACTATTGTGGGGTCATGGTACCTCACAGGCACAACGACGCGCTCATGTGCAAATTTTTCCAAACCTCGCTGCAAGGTCAAGCAACGACCTGGTTCAACCATCTCCCCCGGAGGTCAATCGCTTCCTTCGAAGAGTTGGCCCTGGCCTTCGTGAAAGAGTACTCGCAGCTTCGCATCGTCGAAGTCAGGGATGACAACCTCTTCACCATCCGAAAGAAGTCTAAGGAAACTTGTGGCAATACATCCGGAGGTATTGCGAATAAAAGTCCCGCATCGTAGGATGCATTAAGTAATCTCGTTGCAGCCATGGCATTCAGGCAGGGCCTACCGCGGGAGAGCCAGCTCTACGGAGACATCGTCATGAGCAACACCCGAAGTCTCACTAAGATGTTATCCCTAGTAGAACGACATGCATACTGGGAGGACAAGAAAAACACCACACATGCCGCCAACCACGTTGAGGAAGATGGACATCCCACAAAGGTGTTTGCACAACCAAAGGATGACACCCACCACGGAACTCAGTCGAGAAAGCCAATAAGCGCAAAGGGAACCCGTCATCTAATACGTTCGCTGGTGCAAAGCCAAACACAAAATTTTTGGTACCCGTCCTCCAAATATACAATCAGATAAAGGAAAAGTCGTGGTTCGAAAGACCAGCTCCCGTTAAAGGCGACCAAGAGAGGACTGACAAGACAAAATGGTGTGCTTATTACACTTGATATGGGCACGACATAAGCTCCTGCCAGACCTTCGAAAGATATCTCCGGGACCTCTTGAAGGATGGACACTGCACCGAGTATGTCTAAAAAAAGGAAACGGAACGTCTCAGAGAAAAAGGCCCCCAGGAACTCGTACAAAAGATGATCGCCGTGGACACCGTCATTGCCGAGTCCGAGTTGCAGGGAACAACTAGGAAACTGAATCAGTGACCAAGTCATCATCAAAGGCATGAAGTTTGTGATTAAAATTCGGCTCAATGCCTACTTTGCTCACATAGTATCTTCTAATAAGATTCAAGATGTTTCGTCCCAACGTCTAATGAAATTGTCTTATCGCCTACACTATTGTATAGAAAGCATACTAAGCCTTTACCACGCAAATCACCCAAGCCTTTGCCATGAAATGCACCCAAGCCTTTGCCATGAAATGCACCCAAGCCTTTGCCACGTGAAACACTCGAAGTCTTCGCCCAATGAAGCACTCGAAGTCTTCGTCACGCGAAGCAGTCCAAGCCTTCGCCCCAAGAAGCATTTTAAAACATTCGTCATGACAGGACCGCCCCCGAAAAGGGCATTATTAACCGTGCCCGGTCCTACTCCCGCCTAGCAAGACGACTGAAATTCCCGAATTACCCTTAGTACGTGCCAGACCAGGGATAGCCACATGTGCTTACTCATGCCTCCGCCTCACGATCAGCCTCGATCAACGCGCCACAACCTGGAGGGTCAATAAAAACCAAAGGTGTGAGTGGACAAAAACAAATCAGCTTGTAAAAACAGTTACAAAAAGACGTTTTTACCCTCCGCGTAAAACCAATGCATGCATACAAAAAAATTCATTTCGCAATCGGTTAACATTTTCCACATAAGAAAAACCGTTGTATCAAATTTCACATAAGGAAAACTCGTATGAACTCAAAATCATTTTTTCCTTTCTCAACCATCGGGTCTTAGCCCGCAATCATAAACACCGGGCCTCAGCCCAAACCCACGAATCAAAACCAAATGCACACATGATCCAAAACCATCAACCACATACCGGGCCACTGCCCAACTCAACCGAAACATCAGTAATCATCAATAAATCACAAGTCAATCATTTTGCTGGATATCAAGTGCGCCCGAGTCTTTAAACTCAAACCCATGCGCATAAATAGGCCTTCCTGGGATATCAATGAGTCTTTAAACTTAGAACATAATCAATAGGCCTCAGGGGTATCACAGTAACCGAGTCTTTAAACTCATTAAGGGCCCTCCCCCGTCATCAATTAACCGAGTCTTTAAACTCAAAACGTGCTCCAGCAATAGCACCCGGGTCTTTAAACCCAAAAAGTTTTCAACGGGTCTTTAAACCCAAAACATTTGACAATCACAACAACGCGGGATCCATCCCGAAATCACATTTTTTCACAAGAGGACTCATGGTCCGAATTTCCACATTCAAATCCCCAAGTCTTACTTCGCAAATCATATTCAAATCATCATTACACACGGGGCGTGTACAATCATACCAAACCACTTTATTAAATCCTTTTTCATTCCCAAATTCGAATTCGCAATAATGATTCCGTAAGCCGGCATTTGGAAGCATCATCCCGAACCCAAACCAAGATTCGTCTTTTTTCAAATTTCCGAAAACTGAAATCTCGTTCATCAAAATTACTTTTATGCCCCGAGCATCAAACCCGAAATCACCTTTTTCAAAATCCATTTTAAATCCTTGAAATCACATCATTTTTCAAATCCTAAGGTCAAAGCATCAAAACCACAATCAAATCACCAAAATCACGATCGAATCACGACATACTCGAAATCTCGTAAAACGTGCAAAATCGTGACATTCTCGAAATACGTGTCAACATCGTAATCATACTCCCATTCATATTCAAAAAATTATTAAAACATGACACGTACAATTCATGTTGGGTCAAAGCACAATACGTAAAATCTCGAAAACAACAGAAATCTCAAAATCCCGTAACACGTGCAAATCCGTAGAAATCTCGAAAACCGTGTCACACCGTGAGTCACACTCACAATCATAAACAACATTCATAAAACATTATACCCACAAATTATGCAAATTCTTTCGTTAAACCATCATCAAGCATAAGAGTGACCATAGTCTCGAAATATGTGTAATTTCGTATGTATAGCAAAATACGTATAAATACGGGAATCGAAATCAATCACAACTTATAATCATAATCATAAAAATCATGGAAATATTTATGCATGCATTAAATTTTGAAAGCAACGTCCACTCACACACCGACCGTAGTGCTCGGTTTCGCACCGCACGCGTTTCTGTAATTTCCGCCCTTTTCCAGAAATCCCGAATCCTGTCCAAAATCACTTCTCAGGGTTACTAAGGTCTCAATTAACAACAAACTAATTTTCCATAATTTTCCGGGATTTTCGACATAATTAAACTTAAGGACTTAACTTTCGAGCCCTCGAAACTATCCCGAATGACCCCCGATCAACTCGAACTCTAAAGATAAAATGTTAGTTAGGCTGAAAGGAATAAGTTTCATGTTGACCATAATCGGAAAATATCCCGCACGTGCCGTCACGCGCCGCCCAAAGTGGCTGCGCGTGTAGGCCACGCGCCTGCTACAGTGACACGCTACAGTGTCACCACCTTCACCCGACTGGCCTGCAATCCGGATCCTCTACCCGTGTCTCGACCCGGCCAATTAGCCTTCAATTCTCACTCTAAACCTTCATTTATTCCACGTAATTGTTCTTTATCAAGTTAATTTAAGATCCCATACATTAATTATCTTGAATTAGCCCTAAGTCGATCAGCCCAAACTTGAACCTCTAATCGGGTCGAAGTCCGGAACTCACCCAGAACAAACCCATTCCTGAATTAACTTAGACAGGAGTTTTAAGGAGCCTATGCGAATACTTTAGCACTGTCAATTTCAGGAAATAATACCTGGAGGTTGTCGACTTCAAACTCGAAAATCGCTGAAACCAGGGGCCTCCATTCATGGCCTGTCTGTGATGGATTTTCCCCGAAATTGATGCGGTTGGTTTCCAAATGATCCCAGAGGATTAATACGATCCTCAGTTTCCTTCAACTCGACTCCTAGTTGAGAAATCGAATTTCCCTCCAAAACTGTTTTTCTCTGAAACTGGAGCTTGAGTCCCTGAGCAAACCTTGATCAAACCTCTTCAATCCTTGCACGGTTGTGTTCCAGTCACTCCCAGAAAACTCCCTCAGTGTCTAGATTGATCCCATAACCCGTAGAAATCAAACTCTAGATTTTCCCTCCAAAAACCCGAAATGGTTTTCTCCACGGTTTCTCTCCAGCCCTCCACTCTCACACTCAACATAATGGCTCCCCAGCTCACCAGACACTCAAGTAATCGATCAGAATGGACGACAACTCGTGGGTGACACTCTGAAACTCCCTGGAATTTGTTTCCCGCAACACAGAGACCATAGCCAAATTTAAAACTCTCCCGTGCTCTGAGTTCCTGCCCAGTCCATGACTGGATGTTTCCACATCCTCAAAACACTTAAAAAATCCCCTGAGACAATCCACTATTGATTAAACAATGGCAATGATCAGAGCACTCACAGCACGGTGGTGCAGTCTTTGTTTTTCACGGTGGTGAACAGTAACCGCCGTGCAAATGACCAAAATCCCTCAGTTGGCAAATTACCAAATTGCCCCTCACCTTCCGTGACCCGTAACTTGGTCATCCGATGTCCGTTTCAAGCGTGCCGCCCGTCGTTGTACTCGGGGCTTCGAGACGAACCTAACGGTCTTCGAGTCGAGTGAAAATCAATTGTATTTCAAATAGTCAACATTTTCCGCCAAATAGTCCAAATTACGGAAATGACCCTGCACTTCCGAACGTCATAACTTTCACCTCGAGCGTCCGAATCGGACGTGCCACCTGCCTATGAACTCGTGACGTCCCAAACTACGTCACGGTCATCGGTCAAAGTCCATTTGACCGCCGAATTAAAAGTCAACGTTTTACCCACAACTAGGGGCAAAACGGTCATTTTGCATTGTTCGTCCGATTCCACCTAACTAATCACCGATTAACCCTCATTAATCATGATTAGTTACTGATCTAATCCCGAATTCCGGGATAGGTCGTTACACGTCATGCGAAGTATTCTAAGTCTTCGCCACATGAAGCACTCAAAGCCTTCACCCCGTGAAGCACTCTAAGCCTTCGCCTCTCAAAGCATTCCAAGCCTTCGCCTCACGAAGCACTCCAAGCCTTTTCCTCGCAAATCATTCCAAGCCTTCGCCCCTCGAAGCACTCTAAGCCTTCGCCTCATGAAACATTTCAAGCTTTCTCCACGCGAAGCACTCCGAGCTTTCGTCCCGCGAAGCAATTCGAGCTTTCGTCCCACGAAGCACTCCTAGCCTTCGCCCTGCAAAGGAATCCAAGCCTTTGCCCAGCGAAGCACTCTAAGTCTTCACACACGAAGCAAAGCATCGCTTGCGAAGCATCAAGCCAATCACCTCACGACGTATCAAGGCAATCGCCCCGCAACGCCTCAAGGCAATCACCTCGCGACGCATCAAGGTGATCGTCCCATGACTTATCAAGGCAATCGCTATGTGACACATCAACATCCTTGTTTGTCAAAGCCATAATGCCTTCAGCTCGCAACCTATCAGCACTTGCGCCTTGTGAAGCACCAAAGGCGTCCACTAACGGAACACTCAAAAACTTCACCTCTGAATGACTCGAAGCTCCTCTCGAAACGGAAAAGTACAGCCTTCACCTTAAAGAGCTAAGTCACCACCTCAAGCAACTTAACGACTTAGTTCAATGTGATTGACCAAGAATGAGGTACATACTTCTCAAGCACATTCCCAAGGATCTGTAACGGGCTTGCTGGAATTGGAAAAGTTCCTAAGTATTGCTTCCTGACCCCACCAAGGGGAGCAACAGCTAGGTCATGTCATGACAAATCTTGGGCAAATGTCTTAGTGCATGCGACTACAAATTCCAGCACACACACAACTTCGAGATTGATTCAAACGTACCAAGCTCAAAGTTTACTTCCTTGAAAAGAGCTTGATGGCGCCAAAAAGGTACGGAAGTTAGCTTTCCAACACCACCAACGACACTCAATTCGGAGCTAAAAAAAGTCAGAAGACCAAATTTACTACACAAATGTCAAATCTGCCAAAAATCACAAAACACTCAAAAAATAATGGAAGACTTATATTATGAAAATTAAAGAAGTTGGCAATTCAAAATTTGAATGCGCAAACATGTATTCAATGCTAAGATCAAGCTACGAGCCAAGAAGAATCATGAAGCTCATCATCGGGAACGACACGACCTCAGAGTCTCTCCATCAACCTATGAGCAAGCCTTGGAGGCCTTCGATCATCCCATCGTGAACTTCCAGTGACACATAGTCCATGACATTCTTCAAATAATGGTGGAAACCTCCTCAACATCGCCTACTTGACATAGTTGGCTTCACAAAATCAATTTCACCACTGCTTGACTCGGCAACGGCTACAAAGCAGCTTGACTTTCAACTCCAAGAAGAAACAATGGTTTGGTGTCATGTGTCTTCACGCCACTTGGCTTCAGAGTCTAGATGATGACATCTCCAAGCTCTCTTCCTTCAATTAGGCGATGATGTACGACATCTCGAGCTTTGCAGGGGGCATGATCAATCCTCCATTCTATGTTCCGCCTTATTACGCCCCATGTTGAGCTCAACAAGGCTTTGAAGATCAAGTCTCTGGAAGGTCATCCGTCATCCAAAGCAACTCCTTGGAAAACTTCAGTTACTTCATGGCACCACATGCACTTCACCTCGCGTCATGGGAAGCCTTGCTTTGAAGATGAAACACATCTCGCCTTGTAGCTACAACACACATTTCCTTGCAGCTAGAACAAACCACATATTGGGTTGTGATACGTCGTACTCCAAGTGATGGGACTCATCGTCTCGCACTTACAGCATGTCTCGCCTTGCACTCTGCTGCACCTCGTCTTGCACCCTACTACACCTCGTCTTGCACTCTGTTGCACTTCGCCTTGCACTCTGGTGCACATCGCCTTGCACTCTGCTACACCTTGTCTTGCACTCTACTGCACCTCGTCTTGCACTCTAGTACACCTCGTCTTGCACTCTAGTGTACCTCGCCTTGCACTCTGGTGCACATCGCCTTGCACTCTACTGCACAGCGTGTTGCACTCTGCTGCACCTCGTCTTGCACCCTGCTACACCTCGTCTCGAACTCTGCTGCACCTCACCTTGCACTCTGTTGTACCTCGTCTTACACTCTGCTACACCTCGCGTTGCATTCTACTGCACCTCCCCCGTTAAAGACCTTGATGTTGGCTCCGCCCGCACTTGAAGATGACAAGTGCGTCGATGCGCTAAGTTCTTCCATCTACAAAGCACTACAAGCATGTCAACCGGAGGAGCGTCTTGATGTCAAGTCCGCCATCTCTAGAAGTCGGAAGCTCTAACAAGACCCGGAAAATCCACCAGATGGTACTCCACAAAGTGAGGTCTTTAATACTACAACAGAAGTATGCCTTCATACATCTTGAAATGATCGTCTCGAAGAGTAGAGTGCACCACCGCTTGAATCATTGTAATTGGATTCATACAGCTTTCCGAATGTGCAAAAATATAAAGCTCAACAATCAAAGAAATATTCAAAAGTCTATCGGACAAGCGTGGAGCTTACTACGACATTAGAGACTCCCAGATAGAGGTACAACAAAATTGAAGATCAAGCGGAGTCCTACTCCCATATATAATTTATCGGAACCACAATACAAATTACATCATTTAGGATTACCTGAATTCCTAAGCGATGTGGGTGCATTTGTGGAACCCAAAATCACCGGAAGAATGTGGAGCTACCACGTGGCCCATAATTCCCGAAATTACCAAATTGCCCATGGCAATAATACTTAAAGCCCAAGCACTGAATATAGCTCAAGCCCACAATGCTTACATAGCCCAAACATTGGGCCCAAACCGGGATGACATGTGGAAGCATCTCACTCTCGATTTGGGTAACATATGTCAGCACGCAAATCAAGGAGCATTTGTCCCACATCGAAACTATGGAAATTGAACATCTAAGCACCTCTACATAAGGGGTACACATTTATCAATAAAGGTAATTCAATTCAATACTACTTAAGCTCTTAAGATTTCTCTTTCGAAGCTGGCTTAAGCATCGGAGTGTTTTTGGTTGAACCACCCCCCCCCCCCCCCCCCCCCACCGCGGATTCAACCTTAACCCCGTTTGATTTTAGTTCTTGTGTGTAGGGATCGAGAAGGAACTTTACAGAGTCAGACAATTTCTGCATCAACATTAATTAAGAAAATGAAATAAAATTATATGTCTGGAAATTTTAATCGACCTGGCTTGCTTCGTTTTAAGCCTTTATAATATATGGATGGTTTAATGTTTTGAATAACGAATAATGGTTAATTCCTGTTTGTAGAATGCTGAAGATAATGAGTATGCTGAAGACGTTGATCCATCGCTTCAATTTGTCATAACATCACGGGACATAACCGGCACCGGTCTTCCGGCCACCTTGCTGGTTTTCAATAATGAGAAGGGATTTTCTCGAAAAAACATTGACTCCCTTTGCAGTGTTGGACGCTCCACCAAAAAGGCAATCGCAAGCGCGGCTATATTGGGGAGAAAGGTAACATCTTGATTCTCTGTTTAGTTATGTATCTTTGATTTGGTTCGAATTTACAACATTAGCCTTGTCAGATAAGGTAACATGCTTGGTTCGAATTTAAAAGTCATGCACTGTGTCTTTGATTCCCATGCATACTAATCTGATCAGCCCTTATAGATAGACTTGCTCTAAGATTCAATTATTTTTCAGAATTTTTTTATTTTTTTTGTTTCGTCAATATGCTGCTATGCTTGAATAGATACTGAAAATATGAGTGTTTTTGATCACATATTAAAGTTTACGTGGTTTTATTCATGATGAATGTTGTATTGAAATGTAATTTCCTTGTATTTTTTATTTTTTTGTTTGGTCAATATGCTGCTATGCTTGAATTGATACTGAAAATACGAGTGTTTTTTTAACACATACTAAAATTTACGTGGTTTTATTCATGATGACTGTTGTATTGAAATGTAATTTCCTTGTATTTTTTCATCCTCGTGCTAATTCAATCAAATTTCTGGTTTATCTACAGGAATTGGCTTCAAGAGTGTGTTTCTGATCACAGCTCAACCTTATATCTTTAGCAATGGCTATCGGATAAGGTTCAACGAAAAGCCTTGCCCGCATTGCAATGTTGGGTATATAGTTCCTGAATGGGTTGACGAAAGCCCAACTCTCTCTGACATCGAAAAAACACATGGTTCTGGTTCCGCCCTTCCAACCACTACACTGATCTTACCCCTGAAGTCGGACATGGTCAAACCCGTGAAGCAGCAGCTCTCCTCCATGCATCCTGAAGTTCTCTTGTTTCTTGCAAAGATTAAGCGGCTCTCAGTTAGGGAGGATAATGAGGATCCAAGGCTCAACACCGTCAGTGCGATAGCAATATCAAGTGAGTTGGAAGCAACTATGAGGAAGAACTTCAAAGCTGAATCCTACACGCTCGATCTCTCTGCTGTGGAAAATGGTAATGAGCTCGGAAGCACATGTAGCTATTATATGTGGAAGCAGAGGTTTCCTGTGAAGTCGGGATCTAGAGACGGGAGGAGAATGGAGGTAGAGGAGTGGGTGATCACACTAGCATTTCCATATGGGGAACGACTTCATAGAGGAGCAAGCTCGCTTGCTCGCTGGGGGTCTATGCTTTTCTTCCCACTGAAATGGTCACAGATTTTCCTTTCATAATTCAGGCAGATTTTCTTTTAGCATCATCAAGGGAAAACATTCCCTTGGACAACAAGTGGAATCAAGGCATTCTTAAGTGTGTGCCCTCTGCATTTATTCATGCTTTTAACTCGCTTGTGAAATCTGTAGACACCGCGCCTATATTTAGTTTGCCTCCTTACTTCAGGTTCCTACCAATCCAAAGATCTTATTATAAAGAACTGAATGTTGTGAGAGAGTCAATCAAAGCACGGCTGGTTGAGGAAAACATTGTACCAAGCGAGCCCCACATGGGGCATAAATTCTTCCATAAGACTCATGAAGTGGGAAGGTTATTGCCTGCTTTTTGGGATATTTTGAGAAAGACAGAGGGCGATGAGGTAAGCTTGCTGCATCTCGCTTTTGATGGAAAATCTGCAGTGTGCCATTCATTTGACCAAGAGGAGTATGATCCAGTTCTGAAGTTCCTCGGAGTCGAAGCAGTTGGTGATGAATGGTATGCTAAATGCATTCAGAGTAACAATCTTGTCGTTGGAGTGTCCGAAGACGTCTATTTGGAGCTTCTGTTGTTTATTGCTGATAACTGGCGGACCAAATTTCACTACACCAACGTCAAGAACATAGAGCTCATAAAATTTATGGATCTTTATGAGAGAGTATCTTTGTGCAGCCTAAGTGAAATGCGGATTGGTCAAAAGAAGGTTTACATATCCCGTCAATCTTGTCATGTCTCGTGGTTGATTGACTGGAACACGGAATTTTTATTTGTGGCAGGTCTTCTTTTTATGCCAGTAGTAACCTAAGAAGCTGTCCAGTTATGTTCCAGGAAGGATGCATTGGTGAAATGGCTTGCGGAAGAAATGAAGGTTGGTGCTGTCAATGCATACGAATATGCAGTTTGCCTCAGCAATTCTCTTGACACTCAGACAAAACCCGCTATTGCATATGCCCACTTCCTATATCATTCATTTGAAAGAAAATATATGTCTCATTATGAAATTAATGATTTATGCGGGAAAATGCCACTGGTGGATAACTATGGATACGTCGACAGACAAAGAAGTGGGGTTCTTGTCCCTGCCAGTGAAAGCAAATGGGCTGGTTTCACTAATTCGAATCTTTGGAGTGGTGGACGGTTCATTGAGTTAGGAGAAGAATACATGAAACCACACTGCTTTGCAGGTAAAATTACACCAAGGAAGAAGCTCCTTGAGTTCCTGAAAGATCATGCTGAAGCTTTGGACGTCCCTTCTATATGTGCTCCCAATGCCTGCATTCCAGCTGTGTCTGCCCCGCTTACGAAGGAAAAAGCATTCTTGCTTTTGGACTGGATTTGTCACCTGAGACACGACAGTCTTCACATCCCAGATAATTTCTTGAATTCCATAAATAACGGTAGCTGGCTGAAGACTACTTTGAGTGGATTTTCTGATGTCAGGCCACCTTTTGATTCATTCGTACTCACGACATCATGGGGAAACATTTTGCAGAATGGATCAGTTTTTGTAGATATCCCACTGGTTGATAAGAGTTACTATGGCGAGAAAATTATTGAGTACAAGGAGGAGCTAAAAGCTATTGGAGTCATGTTTGAGTATGCAGAAGCATGTGAGTACATTGGGAAACATCTTATATGACTCTGGCAGATTCTTCGTCACTAACAAGAGACAGTGTACTTTCAATACTGCGTTTCATCAAGTTTTTAAGGAAACAATATCTCTTACCAGATGATTTCGTACACAGTATAAAAAGAGGGCAATGGCTTAAAACAACATACCATGGTTGCAGGTCTCCAGTTGGACGTGTCTTGTTTGATCAAGAATGGAGAGTTGCATCCGAGATCAGTACCATTCCCTTCATTGATCAGGAGTTATACGGTGAAGAACTCCTCCATTTCAAAGAAGAACTTGAATTGCTAGATGTCGTTGTCTCCTTCGACAGAGGTTTCCAGCTTATCATTGACCACCTAAAGTCAACTTTCTACTTGACTTCCTTGACACCTGAGGCTGTTCTACTAATGCTGAAAAATATGCGGATATCCAATGCTTCTGTGAAAATTTCCAATGCATTGAGAGAAACAAAATCCCTGAAGACGAAGAATTCTTATAAGCTTCCACGCGATTGTCTCTTATTTCACCCGAAGTGGGGTTGCCTTCTTCAAGTCTTGAGTGGTCTCCCATTAATTGATCACCACTTTTATGGAACATGGATCTTTGACTACAGAAATGAACTGAGATAGACAGGTGTGGTTGTCGATTTTGAGGAGGCTGCAAAAGTATTTGCTCGAAATTTTCGGCTGGCTTCTTCCATCAGCAAAGAAAATGTTGCATCATTCCTATTGTGTTATAGAAAGCTAAAGGAAGCATCGATTGAATTCCCTATGGATCTTAAGAGCTGCATTCGCGAGAAGAAGTGGCTGCGTACTCGCCTTGGTAATGACAAATCTCCAAGTGAGTGCATTCTCTTTAGTGCTGAATGGGAATCTATCTCTCCAATATGTCTTCTCCATTTCATTGACGACTCTGACGATTATTATGGAAAGCAAATTCACGAACAAAAACAAGAGCTAAAGAGCTTGGGTGTTGTTGTGGAGTTCAGGGATGGAGTCAAATTTGTGGCTTCTCATCTTAAACTTTCTCGTAATTCGAGCTCCATTTCTCGATAAAATGCACTTTCATTGTTGGAATGCATACAGATTTTACAGCAGAAGAAAGATTACTCTTTTCCTCGGGAGGCTTTCATGGAAAAGGTTTCTAAGCCATGGTTGAAGACTCATGCTGGTTACCGGCCAGCTAGCCAGTGCTTGTTATTTGGTTCCACCAAATTTGGTGAGTTTTTAAAGCAGACTGATGGGCCTTTCATTGACGAAGAATTTTATGGTTCAAAAATTACAACATACAGAAATGAGCTCTCTGCAATAGGGGTGATTGTTGAAGTGGAACAAGGATGTCCTTTGATTGCTAGTCACCTTGATCATCACTACGAGCTTTCCGCGTTTGTTAGAGTATATACTTACTTGAGTGAGTTTGGGTGGAAGCCTGATCGCGAGGCTGACAAAAGGTGTAAGACCCGTGTCCTGGAGGGAACGGTGAACAATCCCACATTCCTGCGAGGGGGGATAGTCTAGGAGAGGATGGTGCTGTGTCTTAAAGGGGTAGGCACACACCTATCTACCACTAGGCCTTTTGGGAGCTCAAGTGGCTTTTGGGGGGGGGGGGGGGGGGGGGGGGGGATTGTAACCCCAAAGTTAAGCGAGTTGAGGCTGGTGCAATTCCATGATGGGTGACCCCCTAGGAAGTTGCACCATGAGCTCCCGAAAACAAAACCGTGAGGGCGAGGGCGGACAATATGGTGATGAGTCGGGTCCTAACCAAGGAGGGTCGGGTCCTGACAAAAGGATCTGGGTTCCAAGGGGAAATCAGAATGGAGAATAGGTTAGTCCGGATGAGTGTACTATTTATGACAAGGATGGGCTGTTTGGTTTGCAGTTGACCGCACTGAATAACTACTTTGAGCATAAATTACTCAGCCTTTTCTCCATTTCTTTAGGAGTAAAATCCCGCCCCTCAGTTCAGGACTACTGCAAGCTATGGCAGGTTTCGCAAAGGACGGAAAAAAGATTGTCACGTGCTGAGTGTTGCAAGTTCTGGGGTTATGTTGCAAATAATTGGAATTCAAAAACAGAGAAAGATCTTATTGAAGCGTTGGTGAAAGTACCTGTTAACTTAGACTCAGATGAAAACGAAATCTTGTTGGTAAATAAGTGTGACGTTTTCATTGTAGATGACCTCCTGCTGAAAGATCTTTTTGAGCAGTCTTATTCTCATTCCTTATTTGTGTGGTACCCTCATCCAAGCTTGCCTGCATTGCCTTGGACTATATTACTTGATATTACTGGAAAGTTGGTGTTCGTGCTATCTCCGAGTCCGTACAGAAGGAAGAACTGTCCCTAGAAAATTTTGTTGAGACAACTGCTATTTCAAGGGATGGTTTGATTGGCAAAGGGCTGTTGAGGCTCATTCTTGGTTTTCTTGCTGGCCTCGCCTTTAAAATGGAAGCAGCAAGAAGGCATGAAGCTATGAAAGGCCTCCTCAAACTTTGTGTTGTGGAGACAACTGAACCAATCACTGTAAGCTACAACCTTCAATTGTCTTCTGATGAAGACCCTTTGAATGTAAAAGCATTTCGAAAGATACAGTGGGACAAAGAAAACTCCAAATTATTCACACAGAAAATGGACAGGTCTGGAGGAAAGAAGAGTGTCTATGAAGGAAGGCAAGATGTATTGCAGCAGGCTATTTTGTTAATTTCTTCTTTTTATTTTGTGTCTATGAATCTGTATTGAAATATGATGGGAATCCTCAAGGATCCCCATATCAAAGTAATTGCCACTAATTGGAAATCCTTGCTACAATACTTTAGATAGTTTGTTAATTGATTGATTAGATGTCAATTCCTATACTTTAGCTCCAAGTCATACTGTTGTACATGTTATGTATATAAGGACCAATTCATATCAATGAAAAGCAAGCTTAAAAGCATATCACTTACATGATACCAGTTGCCCCTTGCTAGCCCTCGTCTTTTTCTTCGATCCTCCTTTCCTCGCTTATGCTCCTTTTTTTGTTTCTTTTCCTTCTCACTATGTCTTCCTCTGATGCTTAATCTGTTGAGTTTGCTTTGCCTAATGTCTCCCATATCCTCAATGTCAAACTCGATAAGAATAATTATCCTCTTTGGTTAGCTCAAATCATGCATGTCCTTCGCAGCCATCGTCCCGCTCTACTTTATCGATATCTCCTCTTCCTGACCGCCTCAATTCCTTGCCGATGACAAGGACAAGGACAAATCCACGTATGTGGAAAATCCTTATTATGTCGTTTGGATTCAACGTGATCGGATGATGCTTTCTTTGTAACGACCCGTCCCGGGAGTCAGGATCAAGGAAGTGATTAGTTCCGGATTAGCAGAGTTAATCGGTGGTTAGTTGGTTACTTCAGGACTTCGGGCGTAGAATGACGATTTTGCCCCTAGTTTGGGCAAAATGTTGACTTTTAGTTCGGGTGGTCAATTAGGCATTGACCGATGACCGTGACGTAGTTTGGGACGTCACGAGTCCGTAGACAGGTGGCACGCCCGATTCCGACATCCGAGGAGGAAGTTATGATGTTCGGAAGGTTGATGGCATTACCGTAATTTGGTTAAAATAGGGGGAAAAGTTGACTTTTTTGCACGATAAGGTTTTTACACGTAGATCGAGGACCGTTAGGTAGATCTCGTCGTCCTGAGTACAACGACAGGCGGCATGTTTTCATCGGACGTCGGACGAGCGAGATAGGGGTCTAGAACGGAGAAGGGTAGAATCGTAATTTGGACATTAGGGGTATTCTGTCAGGACCCACCCCGGTTTCACCCCGAAACCCGAGGTACATCCTGCTCTCGTCTGACTCCCCGACACAACACCAAAGTAAAAACTCACGTGAACACACCAACACACCCAGTCAGACGCAGGAGAAAGCACTCACTAAAAACCGAAGTTAGAGTTTACAGAGCATAGTACGAATACAATGAATAAAAACCGATAAGAAGTACACGCACGCGGAAGAAAACTTAAGCACTCTGGGACCCTGCCCTTCACTTCTATGCCTCAGACACTGCCTCGACGTCAAGACCCCGCGCTATCTCCACAACCTGGAGGGCAATTTAAAACAGAAGATGTGAGTGGACCATAATAAAAGAAAAGTTCTAAAACCATTTATCAGAAAATCGAGTTTAACCCTCCGTTTTGAAACCACATGCATAACCCAGTTATCAAAACAGTTATAAGCAATCACCAGAAAACATCATAAGAAACAGAAACACTATAAAACAGTTATATAAATCATAGAATATGTACCATAAGACCATATCATGAACCATGAACATCAAATCATCATTTCTGATCAAACCTGCTGGACCTGTCCGCGTCTTTAAACTCCCGAGTCTTTAAACTCAACAGGCCTCAATAATCCGAGTCTTTAAACTCTCGAGTCTTTAAACTCAATAGGCCTACGGGGGAAATATCATGAATATCCGAGTCTTTAAACTGCTGAGTCTTTAAACTCAATCCGGGCCCGTCCCCCGTCAATCAATATCCGGGTCTTTAAACCCAATAACCAGATCCAGCAAATCCAATCCAAAACTGTTTGAAAACCTTTTCCAAATCCACCTCCAAACCCGAATCCGAAATCACCGGTTTGATGCCCTTCAGCATCCCGAACCGTCATTCCGAACCCAAATTCGAAAATCCACTTTTCAACTTTAAAACCAAATTCCACTTTTCGAAATCCGATTCTAAAACCGAAAACCTTAATCATCAAAATCACGTCTTAAAATCCCTTTATAATCATTAGAAATCATTTGTCATTTGAAATCCCGAAACTAGCACATTATAATCAGAAATTAACCTTTTATCGTAAAACGTGCAAAATACCGTATTTCCTCGAAAAACGTGCAATTATGTAAAATCACATCATAAATCCAACAATCATGAAGTCACATATATAAAACAAGTATAGAAAACAGTTATGCATGTTCGAGTTTAAGGAAAGGGTCCACTTATAGTACCGAGCCCTCAATCACGTCCCGAACGTCCCGCACGTTCCTCGGCTTCCTCGGGAAATCCAGGTCCTGTTAACAACCATCAAATTACGTCACTAACACGTCCACGAAGGTTCACCTAAATTCCCTCAAAAATCCCCGGGTCCTAAACGTAACGAACCGGAACCCTAAACCTTCACCCTCGTGAAACTACTTCGATTCGATGTCCGATTAACCCGAAACCAATTCCAATGGACTCGTCACAACTCCTAGACCAAAAACCATGTTGACCACTTTCCCCAGAACCGCCGCACGCGCCCCCACGCACCGCCCAAAGTGGCTGCGCGTGGCCCTCACGCGCCTGCTAAAGTGCATCGGCTACCTTGAGCAAACCCGGTTCGACACAGTGTCTGTAAATCGAACCGGCGAGAACGGTTCTCTGCCGTCCCGTCTCCATTCCTTCCTTTCCTTCACCATCTTCATCGTCCAGACCTACTCTGTCCATCCCCGTCCTCCTTAGACCTCGACACGGCTTCTAAACCGTCGACTGAAGCTCGAAACAAAACCCGATCTCTGCTCTGTTTTCCTTTCCGGCCACCCAGGTCACCTCCCGTCACGATGGCAATACCAGACGGTTCCTAGGACCCCTCTTAACCTAACCCAACTCACCCTGTAACAACCCGTCCCGAGAATTGGGATAAGTAGAGTGATTAAGGTGTGATTAGTAAGGTTAATCAAGGGTTAGGTGGTCCCGAGGGGTCCGGGAACTTAGAATGACGATTTTGCCCCTGGGTCGGGCAGAAATGTTGACTTTTATTTCGGGTGGCCAATTGGGGATTTACCAGTGACCAGGACGTAGTTTAGGACGTCATGAACCTGTAGACATGTGGTATGTTTGATTTCGACATCCGAGGAGGAAGTTGTGATGTTCGGAAGGTCGAGGGTATTATCGTAATTTTGATAACGTAGGGGGAAAAGTTGACTTTTTGAATAATCGAGTTTTGGTAGGTTGACCTAGGATGGTTAGATAGTTCTTGTCGTCCTGAGTTCGATGACAGGCGGCACGTATTCATCGGACTTACGAGGCGAGAGTTACGGGTCTAGGAAGTTTCGGTAAAACCGTAAAAATGTGTTAAAAAGAAGGGTATTTTGGTCATTGTGGCACATTGGGATTTGTGCACAGAGAAAAGAATGGACGGCTGGGGTTTAAACAGATGGGATAAAGGTTGAAGGGATGGTGACACATGGCAGGTGTGTAGAGGCTTCTGGTGCGATCGTGTGTGTTCACGGCTCCAACTACTTAGGTGAGCCCGTGTGTGATTGTGTGGGTTGTTCTTCGACAAACACAGGGAAACAGAGTGTGAGAAGTGAGGGGAATTGATCGATCTGGGTGCAAGGGTGAGTGATTAGGGAGTTGTGAGTGTGTTAGTGAGGCAAGGCGGAGCTGGTGGCCGTGAATTGGAGGAATTTTGGGGAGAAACAGGGAGCTGTGAGGTTGAGGTGGTGGCTACGCCGTGAGGCGAGGCAAATCGAGGCCAGGGGAGGCTGAGGAGACTGCAAGGAGTCCAACGACCACCGTGGAAGGCGGCAGTGCGCACGGCGGAGCTGAAATCGAAGAGTAAGGTTTCTTTGTTCTGTTTTGCCGTGAAATTTTAATTTGAAAGTCGTGAGTCTAGGGCTAGAGTCGAGGGAGTTGGAGGTTAGGGTGAGACTCCTGAGGGTCCTAGGAACCGGTTGAGTGTGCTGCCGTGATGGGTGGTGCACAGTGGCGGCCGGCACGACGGAGTGCACTTGTGTGCTCTGTTTTAGCCGTGAGGTTCGAACGGCAAGTTGTGCAGCTGGGGAGTGAGTCGACGGTTCTGGTTAGCTGGGTTAGGTTTAGAGAAGTCCAGGGGAGAGTTTGGTGTCACCACCGTGACGGGAGGTGACCGGAGTTGAGGAGTTGTGAAACAGGGTATGTAGGCCGTTTGAATTCGAGCTTCAGTCGACGGCGTAGAGGCCGTGTCGAGGTGAACGGAGTATGGGAAGAGTTAGGGCAGGTCTGGACGCAGCTACTGGTGAAAGAAGGGATCGAATTGATGGCCGGACGGCGGAGATCAGGTCTCGCCGGTTCAGCCTGCGACGGCCGGTTCAGCACGGGTTGAAGACGGTACTGTAGCTGGCGCGTGGGGCCACGCGCAGCCACTTTGGGCGGCGCGTGGAGGCGCGTGCGGCGGTTCTGGGAGAAACGGTCAACATCGTTTTTGGTCTAGGAGTTGTTGTGAGTTCGATGGAGTTGGTTTCGGGTCAATCGGAAGTCGTTTGAGTTGAGTTCCGCGAGGGTGAAAGTTTAGGGTCCCGGGTTCTTACGTTTAGGATTCGGGGAATTTTGAGGGAATTTAGGTGAACCTTCGTAGACGTACTAGTAACGTAATTTGACGGTGTTTGACAGGATCGGGATTTCCCGAGGAAGCCGAGGAACGGGCTGGACGTTCGGGACGCGAGTAGGGCTCAGTACTGTGAGTGGACCCTTTTCTTAAACTCGAGCATGCATAACTGTTTTTATATACGTATTTTATGGTTTTATTTATGAATCTATGTTTATTGAATATGAAATGATGATTTTATGTGTTTGCACGTTTTCGAGAAAAAGACGGTTTTGGCACGTTTTTCGAGAAAATGTTGGTTTTCGGATTTTGATGCCACATTTGGGGATTTCCACCGATAAAGGTTTTCCAATCATGATAAATGGGTTATGAAATATGATTTGTGATTACATGTGGTTTTGGTATGAAAATGGATATTTTCCGGATTTGGGTTCGGAATGACGGTCCTGAACGCCGGAAGGGCATCAGACCAGTGATTTCGGATTCGGGTTTGGATGAGGATTTGGTAAATGGTTTTCAAATGGTTTTGGGATTGGATTTGCTGGATCTGGATATTGGGTTTAAAGACCCGGATATATGTGACGGGGGACCGGCCGGATTGGGTTTAAAGACCCGGATTGAGTTTAAAGACTCGGGAGTTTAAAGACTCGGATATATATTGATTTTCCCCCGTAGGCCTTGAGTTTAAAGACTCGGGAGTTTAAAGACTCGGATATGATTAAGGCCTGGATTGAGTTTAAAGACTCGGGAGTTTAAAGACTCGGATAGATCCAGCAGGTTTGATCGAGAAAATGATGATTTGGTGGTTATGGTTTTGATACGGTTTCTGATACTCATATTATGGTTTCTTATGATCTTTTATAGTGTTTCTGTTTCTTATGATGTTTAAGAATGATTCTTTATAAATGTGTTTATAACTGTTGGTTATGCATGTGATTTCAAAACGGAGGGTTTAACTCGGTTTTCTTATAAAATGGTTTTTGAACTTTTGTACCTTCTGGTCCACTCACATTTTCTGTTTTAATTGCCCTCCAGGTTGTGGAGCTAGCGCGGGGTCTTGACGTCGAGGCAGAGTCTGAGGCATAGAAGTGACGTGAGAGTTCCCAGAATAGATTAAAGGCTTCTGTGTGCGTGTAGTTATCGGTTTTATTTTCTTTGTATGTTCGTACTACGTTTTGTAAATGCTACCTTCGGGACATTGTGTCTAATTACTCCTGCGTTTGACTGGATAGAATGTGCGTGAGTTTTACTTGGGTTTTGCGTCGGGGAGTCAGACGGGAGCGGGATTTACCTCGGGTTTCGGGGTGAAACCGGGGTGGGTCCTGACAATTGGTATCAGAGCATAGGTTTGTCGAGTTTGTTGGGTCTGTCGGTTTGTGAGGTTGTGTTTCAGTTGTTTGACTACTTCTATGCCTCTTTCAGTGTGCGGTTGACGATGCCTCCGAGACGTAGACCCTCTCCACAACAGGAAGAAGTAGCCAGAGAGACGGAAAGTGCCACGATTGAGCGAGCCCAGCGGCTCGGGGCTACTACTTTTAGTGGTGGGGCTGATCCTGAGGATGCCCAGAGGTGGATTACCCGACTTGAGCGGATTTTTGCGGTGATGCATTGTCCGCCGGAGGAGCGAGTATTGTTGGCTGCATTTTTGCTGGATGGTGCGGCGTACGAGTGGTGGTACACCCTCGAGTTGTCAGGATGGGATGTCCATAGTGTGACCTGGGAGACGTTCAGGGAACGGTTTCTGGAACAGTATTATCCTCGTTCTTTCCGGGATGCCAAGGAGGCGGAGTTTCTGCAGCTCCAGCAGGGGAATATGACCGTGGCAGAGTATGAACGGAAGTTTCAGATGTTGTCTCGGTTTGTTCCTGCCTTTGTGGCCACTGAAGCCGAGAAATGCCGTAGGTTTGAGTTGGGCTTGCGTGGTGAGATTCGAGCCGTAGTGACGGCTGGATCTTTTGCTACCCTCCGAGATCTGTCGGATGCTGCGGTGCGAGTTGAGGCTAGTTTGCCGGTGCGACGCCGGGAACTATCTATTCCTGGAGCTTCGAGCCAGCGGACACCGAAAAGAGGTAACTTCGGTGGATCATCCTCGTCGGGCGATGATCGTTTTGGTAGACCTGGTAGTGCCCAGAGTTCAGGATTTTGGGGTTATCGAGTACCGCCGACTCCGCAAGCGAGTGCGACGTCGGTAGCGTCCACGGGGAGACCGAGTAGTGGACCAGGCTGGAATGTGTGTTTCTACTGCGGGGAGCGAGGTCATTTCCGACGTGAGTGTCCACTGTTGCCACAGGAAGGTGGGGTAGGCAGAGGAGTAGCGGAGTCCGGACAGAGTACAGCATCAGGGACAGCGAGCACTAGAGGAGGTGGTGGCACAGCCACGAGTAGTTCGAGGGGACGTGGTAGAGCGTCAGGATCTCAGGCCCGGGTGTTCTCGATGACTCAACAGGAGGATCAGGCGATACCAGACGTGGGGACAGGTACTTGCTTTACTTTTGGTTGTTCTGTCAGTTTGGTTGTTGGATCCCAGGGTAGAGTCTAGGAGTTCGCCTAGAGGACTTGGAGTGTACAGTAAGTTCCGTAGTAGGTTGACGGGAAGTAGAGGAAAGGAGTGACTATAACTGATCGATCTGAGCCTGTGGAAGGAGAGAACCCACAAGCTAGAGTTTGCCTTTTGGACTTTGTGAAGTTAGTCCGACCGTGGCCGGAGTAGTAGCCGAGGGAGATGGGTGGTTGTATACGAGGATGTACTCTATGACTTCTGTCGGGTATTGTGACATGAGGTATTGTATAATACCTTTGTTTCCTGTTCATAGAGTTTCCCTTGCGTACACCATGTAGTTGTTACATAGCTAGGGTTGGCTGTGGTAACAGTAGCTGGGGATGGAGTGAAATACCCAAGGTGGAGATGATAGACAGGAAACCTAGGAGAGGTTGTTCCTTAGGAGACCCTAGGTGTCGGGGACTAGCTGTGGAATTTCGGGGACGAAATTCTTTTTAGGTGGGTAGATTGTAACAACCCGTCCCGAGAATTGGGATAAGTAGAGTGATTAAGGTGTGATTAGTAAGGTTAATCAAGGGTTAGGTGGTCCCGAGGGGTCCGGGAACTTAGAATGACGATTTTGCCCCTGGGTCGGGCAGAAATGTTGACTTTTATTTCGGGTGGCCAATTGGGGATTTACCAGTGACCAGGACGTAGTTTAGGACGTCATGAACCTGTAGACATGTGGTATGTTTGATTTCGACATCCGAGGAGGAAGTTGTGATGTTCGGAAGGTCGAGGGTATTATCGTAATTTTGATAACGTAGGGGGAAAAGTTGACTTTTTGAATAATCGAGTTTTGGTAGGTTGACCTAGGATGGTTAGATAGTTCTTGTCGTCCTGAGTTCGATGACAGGCGGCACGTATTCATCGGACTTACGAGGCGAGAGTTACGGGTCTAGGAAGTTTCGGTAAAACCGTAAAAATGTGTTAAAAAGAAGGGTATTTTGGTCATTGTGGCACATTGGGATTTGTGCACAGAGAAAAGAATGGACGGCTGGGGTTTAAACAGATGGGATAAAGGTTGAAGGGATGGTGACACATGGCAGGTGTGTAGAGGCTTCTGGTGCGATCGTGTGTGTTCACGGCTCCAACTACTTAGGTGAGCCCGTGTGTGATTGTGTGGGTTGTTCTTCGACAAACACAGGGAAACAGAGTGTGAGAAGTGAGGGGAATTGATCGATCTGGGTGCAAGGGTGAGTGATTAGGGAGTTGTGAGTGTGTTAGTGAGGCAAGGCGGAGCTGGTGGCCGTGAATTGGAGGAATTTTGGGGAGAAACAGGGAGCTGTGAGGTTGAGGTGGTGGCTACGCCGTGAGGCGAGGCAAATCGAGGCCAGGGGAGGCTGAGGAGACTGCAAGGAGTCCAACGACCACCGTGGAAGGCGGCAGTGCGCACGGCGGAGCTGAAATCGAAGGGTAAGGTTTCTTTGTTCTGTTTTGCCGTGAAATTTTAATTTGAAAGTCGTGAGTCTAGGGCTAGAGTCGAGGGAGTTGGAGGTTAGGGTGAGACTCCTGAGGGTCCTAGGAACCGGTTGAGTGTGCTGCCGTGATGGGTGGTGCACAGTGGCGGCCAGCACGACGGAGTGCACTTGTGTGCTCTGTTTTAGCCGTGAGGTTCGAACGGCAAGTTGTGCAGCTGGGGAGTGAGTCGACGGTTCTGGTTAGCTGGGTTAGGTTTAGAGAAGTCCAGGGGAGAGTTTGGTGTCACCACCGTGACGGGAGGTGACCGGAGTTGAGGAGTTGTGAAACAGGGTATGTAGGCCGTTTGAATTCGAGCTTCAGTCGACGGCGTAGAGGCCGTGTCGAGGTGAACGGAGTATGGGAAGAGTTAGGGCAGGTCTGGACGCAGCTACTGGTGAAAGAAGGGATCGAATTGATGGCCGGACGGCGGAGATCAGGTCTCGCCGGTTCAGCCTGCGACGGCCGGTTCAGCACGGGTTGAAGACGGTACTGTAGCTGGCGCGTGGGGCCACGCGCAGCCACTTTGGGCGGCGCGTGGAGGCGCGTGCGGCGGTTCTGGGAGAAACGGTCAACATCGTTTTTGGTCTAGGAGTTGTTGTGAGTTCGATGGAGTTGGTTTCGGGTCAATCGGAAGTCGTTTGAGTTGAGTTCCGCGAGGGTGAAAGTTTAGGGTCCCGGGTTCTTACGTTTAGGATTCGGGGAATTTTGAGGGAATTTAGGTGAACCTTCGTAGACGTACTAGTAACGTAATTTGACGGTGTTTGACAGGATCGGGATTTCCCGAGGAAGCCGAGGAACGGGCTGGACGTTCGGGACGCGAGTAGGGCTCAGTACTGTGAGTGGACCCTTTTCTTAAACTCGAGCATGCATAACTGTTTTTATATACGTATTTTATGGTTTTATTTATGAATCTATGTTTATTGAATATGAAATGATGATTTTATGTGTTTGCACGTTTTCGAGAAAAAGACGGTTTTGGCACGTTTTTCGAGAAAATGTTGGTTTTCGGATTTTGATGCCACATTTGGGGATTTCCACCGATAAAGGTTTTCCAATCATGATAAATGGGTTATGAAATATGATTTGTGATTACATGTGGTTTTGGTATGAAAATGGATATTTTCCGGATTTGGGTTCGGAATGACGGTCCTGAACGCCGGAAGGGCATCAGGCCAGTGATTTCGGATTCGGGTTTGGATGAGGATTTGGTAAATGGTTTTCAAATGGTTTTGGGATTGGATTTGCTGGATCTGGATATTGGGTTTAAAGACCCGGATATATGTGACGGGGGACCGGCCGGATTGGGTTTAAAGACCCGGATTGAGTTTAAAGACTCGGGAGTTTAAAGACTCGGATATATATTGATTTTCCCCCGTAGGCCTTGAGTTTAAAGACTCGGGAGTTTAAAGACTCGGATATGATTAAGGCCTGGATTGAGTTTAAAGACTCGGGAGTTTAAAGACTCGGATAGATCCAGCAGGTTTGATCGAGAAAATGATGATTTGGTGGTTATGGTTTTGATACGGTTTCTGATACTCATATTATGGTTTCTTATGATCTTTTATAGTGTTTCTGTTTCTTATGATGTTTAAGAATGATTCTTTATAAATGTGTTTATAACTGTTGGTTATGCATGTGATTTCAAAACGGAGGGTTTAACTCGGTTTTCTTATAAAATGGTTTTTGAACTTTTGTACCTTCTGGTCCACTCACATTTTCTGTTTTAATTGCCCTCCAGGTTGTGGAGCTAGCGCGGGGTCTTGACGTCGAGGCAGAGTCTGAGGCATAGAAGTGACGTGAGAGTTCCCAGAATAGATTAAAGGCTTCTGTGTGCGTGTAGTTATCGGTTTTATTTTCTTTGTATGTTCGTACTACGTTTTGTAAATGCTACCTTCGGGACATTGTGTCTAATTACTCCTGCGTTTGACTGGATAGAATGTGCGTGAGTTTTACTTGGGTTTTGCGTCGGGGAGTCAGACGGGAGCGGGATTTACCTCGGGTTTCGGGGTGAAACCGGGGTGGGTCCTGACACACCCTAACCGTCGATTCACTCCCAAACTTCTCGGGACGGGTTGTTACATATTCTGGTCTTTTCGTGCCTTGGGAATTGGGCCAATCAGATAAGGCCAAGTGTGCAGTGCTAATCGGATATTTTTGAGAATGGGACCACAAGAGTTTGATGCACTGTGTCTAGTGGGTTCTAGGCTAGTTTCACGGTTCAATTTAATTGGCCGTGGTTTATTTGAGTCGTGTTTGTGTTTGAGAGAAACAGAGATTGGGATTGAGGGGAAATCGATCAAATTTCAGGGAAGTGTGAGACCTTGTGAGTAAGAGTGAGTAGAGATTAAGTAAGAACTGATGAAAGAGTTGTGAGGAGGATTGTGCAAAGAAAACTGGTGGGTGTGAGGGGTGAGTTCTCAGGAAAACAGAGAGATGTCGAGGGAGTTTGGTGGTGGTGCTGCCGTTCTTTGCGTGCTCGTAGCTGCTGGTGGTGTTCAGTGACCGTAGTGGAGCCTTAGGGACCCAGTGGACACGGCGGAGCTCACGGTGGAGAGCAAGACGCAGGTAATTCCTTAGCTCCCTTCATAAGCTCTGTTTTGCCGTAAATTTCAAAGTTAAAGTCGTGAAGTTAGGGGCTGAGTCGACGTGTTCTGTAGGTTCTATTGAGTTCAGTAGGTCCCTAGGAGTCGTTTAAACTCGAAGCCGTGCAAGGGGATTGCTTGTTTGGTCGGGAACCGAAACAGGGGTTTCGCGTGGTTTCTGGTTCGAGTCTGGGTGATGATCTAGAGGCTTTGATGTCGTGTTTTGACTTGAGAGTTAGGTTGCTTAGGGTATGACGAAGAGTTTGGTGGAAAAAGGAAGGAAAACGGCTGACGGACGGGCGAGAACCGGCCACGCCGGTCCAACACATTCGCGGGTTCGAGGAAGAAGATGAACAATGACTGTGTGCAGGCGCGTGAGGCCCACGCGCAGCCACTTTAGGCGGCGCGTGGGGGCTCGTGCGGCGGTTTCCGGGGAAGTGGTCAACTAGGTTTTTGGTCTAATAGTTGTAACGAGTCTTTTGGGATAGGCTTCGGGACAATCGGACATTGTTTCGGGTTAGTTCTACGAGGTTGAAGGTTTAGGGTCCCGGTTAGTTACGTTTGAAGTTCGGGAATTTGTGGGGAATTAGGAGAAATTTCGTGGACTTGCTAGTGACTCGTTGGGTGACTTGTGACAGGATCGGGAATCCCCGAGGCGGACGAGGAACGTACGGGACGTACGGGTCGCGAGTGACGTGCCCGGGGAACTGTGAGTGGGAACTGTTTGGTTTTCTAACCGAGCATGCATAACCGTTTTACTTATTTAATTAAGTTTCGATCATGCTTTTGTGCTTTCGATATATGATTTCATGAATTATGTTTCTATATTCTGCTTTACTTAATTATGCTTTATATAATTGTTTTACTTATCAAATTTGCACTTACTTCGAGAATAATGGTTTCTGTGATACTTTTGAGTATGGTTTCTGATGAATGATTGGGGATTTGATTTGAGATTGGAAATGAAGTCGGGAGGAAATCCCCTTTTAAGCAAAAGGATTTCGGTTTTTGAAGCTTTCTGGTTGGGTTTGGTTTTCGAATTTTGATGGATTTTCTTATATGCAAAAAATGATTTTGAGTTTAAAGACTCGGTATGGCTTTGAGTTTAAAGACTCAGTGATAATTGATACCCCCCCCCCCCCCCCCCCCCCCCCCCCCCCCCCCCCCCGAGGCCTGTGATTGTGTTTGAGTTTAAAGACTCGTTGATATCCCGGGAAGGCCTGGCTATTGCGCATTGTGTTTTGAGTTTAAAGACTCGGGCGCACTTGAGATCCAATAAATGTGTATGATTGCTGTTTTTCACTGGTTTTCGAATGTTTGGCTGTGACCCGAATCACTTGGTTTCTATGGTTTTAGTGCCTGAACTTTGGTTTGATTTCTGAGGATTTCTGCACGTTGTTTTATTTCGTACTACTGTTGTTTAAGTTACTTGGTTATGCATGCATGTTTTCAAAACGGAGGGTGTAACCCTGTTTTCTTTATGGAACTTCTTTTATAACTCTTACTTATTTTTAGTCCACTCACATTTTTAATGTTTTTGACACCCTCCAGGTTGTGGTGCGAGCGTTGGGGCTACCGTTGAGGCAGAAGTCGAGGCATAAAGTCATCCGTTGCTCGCTTAGCTTACAGTAGGGCTTGTTTTGTTTTGTACTATGCTCTGTATAACGGTTGACTCTTGTTGGATGTTTTAAATTCTCCTTCGTCTGACAATGAAATTTGTAGTTTTCGTGAGGTTGTTTCGGTCCTTCGGGTTGGGTTGTCAGACGGGAGCAGAGTTCACCTCGGGTATCGGGGTGATATTCGGGGTGGGTCCTGACATTCTTGGATTATGGCTCTCTCCACCACACTGTTCTTTCTACTATCACTAATCTCTCTACCGCTCCTGGTTAGCCCTTAAGCATAGGTTTCTTCTCGCAATCAGAATCACTTGCTGCAACTTGGTAGTGAGCTCTTCCGTACTCTTCGTGGTGATCTTTCTATTGCTGATTATCTCGACAAGGTTAATTCGGTTGCCAAATCTTTGACTCTCTCTACCTCTTGCTTGTTCTGGCTATGACTCCATGTTCACCGCCCTTGCTGCTTCTCATGGTTGTGGTCTCTCGCGTGATGGTTCTTGTGGCTCTCATAGTAGTGCTCATAGATTTCTAGTAGGCATGACACCAGCTCTGACAACACGGGTCCTCGGGCAGCCCTAGAAATGACGGTCTTCTAGATCCAGCTCCTCATGGTGGCGCTGGTAATGGTGCTCCTCACGCTGGCTCTGGTGGTCCAGGTTCTTAGTCATCCTCCTTTAGGCTTTGTGTGCGTTGTTGTTGATTATAGGCCTCCATGCTTTGAGTACATGCCTCCATGATTTGTATCATGGTTTGTAGCGAAGCTTCGAGTTCAGGATATGAGCCGGGATCAGGATCTGTTTGGGTGGTGTTTCATATGACGTTAGGCTGATTGCACTATCCACGATTGTATGAATCTGGGTGTTCTTGATAATGGAATTTGGGTTGAATGATCCACCCTTGATTAAATGGATTTGAGTATAGATTGCTCCAAGATCCCATATCCATGTAAAAGTCGTCCATATGTACACAAAAAGAATTACAAACTGAGTTAGTTAACATTCTAAATTAAATGAACACCATTGAGGGACAAGTAACAGATAACGGTACCAAAAAACTTGGTAAAAATAGACGTTAAAAGTATGCAATCTATTTCTAACAGTTAAAACTCTTCAAGTGCACAAGTGAATTAGGATCGTATAGCAGAAAAAACAAGGATCAATCCCTCGGGGACTTGTATCAACGTTTTATCCTTCATGTATTAGACATAAAATATATGTAGTAGCCAACTTTTGAACAAATTTTAACTACTAGTAGCCACCGAGTGCCGCTAGTGTCGCTCGCAACATTCTTCATCCTTTTTTCTCTTTCCTCTCTTCTATCTTCTTCGTCCTTTCTTCTTCGAAGAAGTGAAAAATTGTTGCCCATCCTCTTCATCCTCTCCTCTTAAATCTCCGATAGTTCGATAGTTTGGAACTTCAAAGTCGACTCACCGCCACCACACTCCTCGTCGATGACCATCAACTTGTCTTCCTCGTCAACGTTTCTCTACAATCTTCGCATACCAAAACCACACAGGTATTATCCTTCTCAATTTGGGTACGGTTCGGAGGAATTGAAGCGAAAGCTGCTGGTTTTTTAATCAATTTGGGATTAGGGTTTGGGTAGCAAAGACAAGAAAGCAAGAAATACAAACTGTTTGATTCTTCCGATTCAATTATAAAGTCACTCTGAGATTATGAATGCTTTTGTTTGAGTTCTAAGAATGATATTCTCAGCATGTTATCGACTATGAAATTGAGTAGTTTCTTTGCGAATTGCGTTTGCTTCAGTGCGTCTGCAGCAGAAAATCATTGTACCCAACAAACACGGTGAAAAACTTGTAGGCTTATTACATGACACTAGTTCCGGGGATGTTGTAATTTTATGCCATCGTCTTTGATCCACCAAGATTTGTCTTTGGTGACACATGAAGTGTTGATTTCTTTATAAAATTCAAACTTAATAGGATACTTTATATTTAAGTATTTTTGGTCTAACATTTTGATCACAAGCTGCCATCAAATTTTCGCACTCATATGAGCCTTATTAATGCTCCGATTTCAGTGCCCTTTCATTTTCCTTTAGTCTTAGATGTGCTCATGGGTTTTCTTATACTGAATTGTCCCTTGTGTTGTAATTTTTCTTAATGAAAGATGTTTTTGTTGTCTAAAACGTACGAATGAATTTAGATACGGTAGACGATTTCCATGCAGTGTTTTCTTTATTTCTCTGAAAAACTAAAATTGTTCCCCAGCAACCTCTTGGAAGAGAAATCGACTTCCCCTTGGTGTCAATGTAAACCTATTGGCTAATGATTAGGGTATGTAATATGTAGTTACACTTGTATGATTTTGTCAGGGCACGGATTTTGATTGATTGGTGATGTTGGTCAACATAAAAAGTTGGCCATGACTTGCTTTTTTTGCCTTTGTAGAAAGAAGGCAGCTTCTGTTAAGGCTTCTACGGTTAATCATGCTATTGAAATTGATGAAGGTAGATTTTTTGGTCTGTCGAAATCCAAGTTGGTGGTAGGAGTGTTGAAAAACCTTTAGAAATCCAAGTTGGTGGCAGAAGTGTTGTGAGCAAGGACATTACACAATTAGTTGAAGTGAGGCTGGAAAATGGAAGGTTCTTGTCTCACTTAGGCATGGATATCCTTGTCTCTCACTTCATGGGGAAAAGGATAAAAGTAACCGTGAGTCCACAATAACTGATTTCAAGAGCAATATTTGTAATTTGTTGATTGCAACAAGTGCTGCTGCTAGAAGGTTCACTAGAGGGCAGATATGATACTTCCAATTTATATGCCTCTTTGGCCGTTCTTTTTATAAGTTGTAAGTTGAAGAGGTCGTAAACCATCTTTTTACTCTTTTTGTTTAGTTTTTGCTTATTCCGTGGAGATTTTCCCTTAGAGACATAAATACATAAATTGAATTTGTTGGTGCAAGACCTTTGTCTGTGGTACCTCATAAATTTGTACATATATTTGTTTACCTTGAAAATGGGAGACGTTTTTTTCACCTTGAAAAATGGAATGAATATGTTTCAACTATTTTTTGAGTTCTCATATTGTCAATGGCAATGGTTTTTGACTCTTATGGTATATTCAATTACGACATGACTTGCCTACCGAATAGTTTTTGAAAGTATGACTGTTAATTATGAAATATAAAATAATGCAAATTTAAATTACTCTTATGGATCCGATTGGAGTGTGGAATGGCTTTTTTAATTAACCGTTAAATAATAGCCATTAAAAACTAAATGTTATAAGAAAATTATATTGTTATATATTCAAAATTGAAAAATGAATTTAATATTCAAAGTTGTCAAAATATGTAGTTTGATTTTGGTAGTTTTAAAAATTGGCTAGGTATTAATAACTTTTATGTCATTTTAAGTTAAATTTGTTTAAAAATTTAGTTAGTCTGATGTGGATGCTTGAAACTAATTCAACTTATGACTCCAAAAATTGAGAAGAAAACAAGTACGAGACCTAGGCCTAGACTCAGCACTAGCGGATATGCAAACACACTAAGACACGAGTTAGACACCTAAAATAGACTTAGATGCTGCCTTGGGACACAAGGAATTCTAACTGACTCAAACAAGACCTAACTAAGGACTCATGGTAAATGGGGGTTTTGAGTTGCCTTTGCAAGATGGAAATCAAAATAGAAAATAAAGACATAATTAAAAGAACTTAAAAGTAGTAGACAAATGCAATACAATTTTTGTATTAATTTATGAACTATAATGAGTTAAGGTAATCAATCCATTCTAAACAATCATAAATCAATGCTATAAATGCCTAATTGACAGGACCCAACCCGAAAACTCCTAAACCAATGTCTCCGGCTCTACTTTCGTCTGACAAAATAAACCAAAGTTTCTAAAATACCCTTACAAACGTGTCATACTAGGGATAACTCTCAAGTCCCACACCATGAATCAATGTTATGAATGCCTAATTGAAAGGACCCAACCCGAAAATTCTTAAATCAAAATGTCTTGTCCTACTTCCATCTGATAAAATAAACCAAAGTTCTTGAAATACCCTTGAAAACGTGTTAGACTAGGGATATCTCTCAAGTCCACACCAGGAAAGTGCAAACCAACAGTAAAGTAATAAACTAGTGGTTAACTAGAGTAACTATAATAACGATAAAACAAGGGTATGATCCGTATTCCGTAAGTTCCAATGAGTGCACAGTCGTAAGTAATGCTTCCGCCTCAACAGTACCCCTGACATCAAACAACGACCTGAAGGGATTTCCAAAACTGTCAAAATTGTAAGTGGACAAAAATAAACATTCAAAATTGATTTTCCGAAGAAAAATATTAATCACCCTCCAATCATAAAACCATGCATGCATAAAACAAAATGTTCATTGGAAAGCTATAAAATCATGGGGATTTCAAATATAAAATTTAAGTTACAAACTGTGGACCCAAAAAATGTAAGGAACATAACATCCATAAAAATAAACACTTGTAACCCACCTTTCCCTAAAATTCCCCTTCATAAAACCATATGGTAAAATCCTAGACACGGATCAGTAAACAATATACCTAATCCTCCATACCTAACAACTGCCAACTGAAACCCTGTATTACACATAAACAACCTTAGGATATGCGGAGTCGAGCTCCGAACGTTTGAGTCAAACTCCAGCCTTAGGATTTTTGGAGTCAAACTCCAAACGTCTGATCGCTGATCATGGCATCTTTAATCTTAGGAACGATAGAGCTATGCTCCGGACATCTGAGAGCTGGTCAAAACTCCCAATGATGGTTAACCGTGGAAATAGTTAAAATAATAAAGCCAAAAAATTGCTTCAAAGTATATATTTGACCCTAAATCCAAGTCAAAACATTTAAACGTGGGCTTGAGCCCAAAACATTATTTCCACAAAAGTCCGTAAAACGTGTGTCTACGAAAATAACCTGAATAATTATTCTAAAACCATATATTCGCATATGATATGCCACAATATCCAAAATAATTATTCAAACCATTTCAATCTAGATAATACCATAAAATATTTAAAACAGTTAAATATGCATCCATCTCAATAAAAATAAAGTCCGTTCATAGATTGTCCAATCGAGCTCAATCCCGAGCTGTGCGCTTGTAATCCCCCGGACACTCAAGAAAATGAAAATTGGCCATTTTGCCCCTGAAAGAGTCAAAGAGTTGACTTTTGACCAAAAAGTCAAAATGTTGACTTTTTTATTCGGGAACTATCACTTATGTGCCACTAGTCCATAGTCAAGCTCACCCAATTTATAGCTCGAGTACCAACAACATCACTCACAACGATATTACGCATAGGCCATTATCACAAACATCATTTGAGTCAATCTGAAAATAGTACCAACATATTATCCAGATACATATTGTCACAACCCGACTCCCTTTGTACGATACTGTCTGCTTTGAGCCCACGCCTTCACGATTTTGTTTATGGGAACTTACGCGCAACTTTCCAGTAGGTAACCCATCATGAAATTGGTCCCTCCCAATCTCACTTATCTTTGGAGTTCCACAGGAATCCAATGTCAGGGAGCTCCTAAATGGCCTAGTGCTAGAAATATACGTGCACACATAAATAAGGCACATCACCTTTCCCTCCCCTAGCGATATGGGATTTTTCACTGTTGTTCTTAAGACACAGGTCTTACAATCCACGACCCGACTCCCCTAGCACGATATTTTCCTGTTTAGTCTCGCGCCCTCACAGTTTTGTTTCTGTGATCACGCACAACTTCCTAGTGAGTCACCCATCATGGGATTGCTCCAGCCCAAATTTTGCTTAACCATGGAGTTCCAAAGGAATCTAATGCTAGTGAGCTCCTAAAAGGCCTCGTGCTAGAAATGTATGTGCCCACACATATAAGGAACATCACTTTTCCTTCCTCGAGCGATGCAAGATTGCTCTTTGTTCTTCCCAAGACACAAATCTTCAACTTGGCATAGTAGGATTATCAGCCTGAATTGTCAGCCGAGCAGGACGGTAAGATTGACTTGTCAGTTTGTATTCTGAGCACACCTACGTAGGTGACAGGTGAGATCGACGAGTGTTGATGTCTCGCTTGAGACTTGAGATTGAGCATTGGGGGTTTCCAGTGACGACAGGTCATGTGTTTGTTGGATACGGTCACAGATGGTGAGCTGAGTTTCAGCATTAACCGTGCAACTGTGATTGGTGTCAAGTGGTGTTTGGTTCTGTGGTGTGTTGTGGTGAGATGTTGGACGTGTACCTCAGATTGGAGGCAGGATTGGATTTCCGCAGTTCTGGTGTGAATGGAAGTCGATTTGAATTTCGAGGACGAAATTATTTTAAGAAGGGTAGATTGTAACGACCCGACTCAAACCTATGAGATTAATTAATGAGTAATGATGAATTATCAAAGATTAATTGGGATTAAGTGAGGATTATCGGATGATCGAGGTAAAATTACAGTTTTTCCCATATAAGGGGTGAAATTTTAACTTTAACTCGGGAGTTCAAATGCATATGGACCGAAAACCGTTACGTAGATCGAGACGATACGAGTTTGTAAGGGAAAGTTATGGGTCACGGAAGGTTCGATTGCATTTACAGTTGTAGGGTTTTCAAATGGGTATGTCTTAATTGGGACCCAAAATATCTGAATTAGGACCATAGAATGAGAAAAACTAGTCACCTACCTTATGGCCCATTTTAATTAATACATGCATCACCATCTCTCATATCCATTTCATCTTCTTCCTTCATCAAAAACTGTACCCACCGAAAACCCAAACCATTCCATCTTCTTGCTTCATCTTCTGGATTAGGGAGAAAGACATGGTGAGGAAGTGAGACGGAGAGGATGTGAGATGGCGGATGTCAGGGCCCACCCCTAATCCCCTAGGATTAGGGACTAAACCCTGCTCCCGTCTGATTTACGCATGCCACGAAGGCCAGACTGACGTCTAACCTCCATGTGACACGTAAGTCAGACTAGGGATTCTCTAATCCAGCCATCCAAACTACGGTGGATCGCGGGTGTGATGTCTCCGTCTCTCTCGACCAACAGCTAGCACCGCAACAACTTGGAGGGTATCAAAAACACGAAAAGACTGTGAGTGGACAAAAATAAAGAATAAGTTTAAAAACAGTTAACAGAAAACATAATTACATTTATCCCCTCCGTTTCAAAAACCAATGAATGCATATCCAATTCATGTCATAAAACCATGTAAGAAAACCAAGTAGTTTCTTTTTCCGATTCCCCGGACCTCAGCCCAAAACCATCGAAAACCATTATAACCAAAGAAAACCATCCTTGAAAACCGTCATCATCAATCACAGAGAAAACCAAAACATATTGAACCACATTTCCATCCATCGAACCTGCTGGATCTATCCGAGTCTTTAAACTCCCGAGTCTTTAAACTCAATCCAGGCCTCAATATAATCCGAGTCTTTAAACTCCCGAGTCTTTAAACTCAACAGGCCTACGGGGGAAATATCAATATATCCGAGTCTTTAAACTCCCGAGTCTTTAAACTCAATCCGGGTCTTTAAACCCAATCCGGGCCCGTCCCCCGTCAAACATAATCCGGGTCTTTAAACCCAATAACCAGATCCAACAAATTCAATCCAAAACCATTTGAAAACCTTTTTTCATTTCCGAATTCGAATCCGCAATCTCACCAGGATCCCGAATCCAAATCCAGAACTCATATCCATCTCCTTTCCAGATCCGAGTCCGCAACCATCATTCTGTAAGCCGGCATCCGGAATAATCATTCCGGACCCAAACCCGGAAATCCATTTCAAGTCCCAAATCGAATCCCGAATCGTCATCCGGAACCCGATTCAAAAACCCGAAATCACATTTCTCAAAACCACTTTTCTGAACTGGGCTTCAAGCCCGAAAACACTTTCCCAAAATCTCTTTACTTTTATTGAAATCAAATCGTATTTCAAATCCCGAAATCAAATCATTAAATCCAAGTTCAAATCACCATATCCATCAACTTATCGTAAAATGTGAATTTCCGTAATTTCCTCGAAAAACGTGCAAAATCCATAAACCATCACAATCATAAATCAAATAATAGAATCAAGTATAGAAAACATATAAAAACATATATGCATGCATCAAGAGTTAGAAAGCAAAGTCCACTCACAGACCATTCTGACGTCGCCTCGATACGCACGCACTTACGCCGTCCCCGGCCATTCTGCTATCCTCTGCTTTCCCGAACCTGTCCAAAGCCCATAACGAGGTTACTAACTACTTCACAAAAGTCCTACTCAAGTCCCATAATTTTCCCGAACTTCTAAGCGTACTTTAAACGGAACCCTAAACCTTCGATCCCGCATAACTAACCCGAAACAACGTCCGATCGTCCCGAAACTTATCCCAAAAGATTCGTTACAACGATTAGATCAAAAACCTAGTTGGAAGTTTTCCCAGAAAAGCCACCACGCGCCCCCACACGCCGCCCACAGTGGCTGTGCGTACGCCTCACGCGCCTGCACTGTTCATCGTCTTCAACCTCCGTTCTCCCGGTTCAGACCGGCTCAGTCAAACCAAACCGGCGTGACCGGTTCTCCACCGTCCCTCAACCAATTCCGTCCCTTTTTCCACCAACATCTTCGTCCCCTTTCTAGCAGTCTATTCCCCTACTCCAAATACGACAACACGGCCTACATCTCACCGTCCCAAGCTTGAACTAAAATCCGTCCAAATCCCCTGTTCTTGCTCCCGGCCCACCGTGAAATCCCCCGTCGCGGTTTCGAGCCCTAGAGCTCCCTAGGAACCTACTGATTCAATTAGAACTCACCAAACACCTCGACGCGTACTCAAACTCCACGAATTACCGTTTGAATCAAAACTGGAAAACAGAGCATATAGACAGATTGAAGAAATTACCTGTGCTCAGGCCGCCACCGCGAGCTCCGCCGTGTCCACTCGACTCCCCTCAGGCCTCTCAACGCCACCACGGGTTCAATTTGATGGTTTGGTCACTGGAAATGCACAACCGGGCACGGTGGTCCTCTGTCCTGTTCTTCCTGGTTTTTCCTCGCGGTCCCTAAGTCCTTCACAACCTTACCACCTCCCTAGAACACTCACCAACCTCTCACTCAGTCTCTACTTACTCACCCAATCACCAGAACACACAAACACACACTGTAACTCGATCAATTCCTCTCTCAATCTCACTCTCTATTTTTCCTCTTCGAACAAACACGATACACACACATATAATTGCACCGTGCACCCTAGAATCCACTACATACACCCCACGTGTCCACAATCCCATGGTCCCATCTCAAAATATCCAATCACACATTGCACACTTGTCCTCATCTCCTTTGCACAAATCCCAAGGCACCAAAAAGACCAAAATGCCTCTGTGAGTCAAAATTACCATTTTGCCCTTCAACTTCCTAGACCCATAACTTTACCGTCCGACGTCCGGTGACAGCGTTCCGCCTGTCGTTGTACTCAGGACGTCGAGACCTATCTAACAATCCTCGGTCTACGTGAAAACCAAGAGTCCAGAAAAAAGTCAACATTTTCCCTCTATTTAACCAAAATTACGGTAACGCCCTTAACCTTCCAAACACCATAACTTTTCCTCCAATTGTCCAAATCGGACGTGCCACCTGTCTACGGACTCGTGATGTCCCAAACTACGTCACGATCATCGGTCAATTCCCAATTGACCGTCCGAACTAAAAGTCAACATTTTGCCCAAACTAGGGGCAAAATCGTCATTCTGCGCCTAATGTCCATTGTAAGGCCCGGTCTTGGAAGCAAGAAAGGTGAGTAAGACCCGTGAGCTTGAGAAGCAAGGCCTGGTCGTGACATCCAATGTAAGACCCGTGTCCTAGAGGGAACGGTGAACAATCCCACATTCCTGCGAGGGGGGAATGGTCTGGGAAAGGAATGGTGGTGTGCCTTAAAGGTGTAGGCACACACCTATCTAGCATGAGGCCTCCCTTGGCTGCGCTGGTTAAGGTGGTTACCTTCCAGGCGTGAGGTCTTGGGGTCAAAACCTTGCGGGCGCAGGTGCGCCTAAAGAGGACAATATCATGCTAGATAGAGCGTGCAGGTGCACGTCTCTGATTTAGATGAGGCCTTTTGGGAGCTCAGTGGCTTTGGGGGGGATTGGAACCCCAAAGTTAAGTGAGTTGAGGCTGGTGCAATTCCAGATGGATAACCCCCTGGGAAGTTGCACCGTGAGCTCCCGAAAACAAAACCGTGAGGGCGAGGCCCAAAGCGGACAATATCGTGCTAGATGAATCGGGACCTGACAGAAGAAGGTCGGGTCCTGACAATTTGGTATCAGAGCCAGACCCCGACCGGGAAGTGTGCTAGCGAGGACGCTGGGCCCTAAGGGGGGTGGATTGTAAGACCCGTGTCCTAGAGGGAACGGTGAACAATCCCACATTCCTGCGAGGGGGGAATGGTCTGGGAAAGGAATGGTGGTGTGCCTTAAAGGTGTAGGCACACACCTATCTAGCATGAGGCCTCCCTTGGCTGCGCTGGTTAAGGTGGTTACCTTCCAGGCGTGAGGTCTTGGGGTCAAAACCTTGCGGGCGCAGGTGCGCCTAAAGAGGACAATATCATGCTAGATAGAGCGTGCAGGTGCACGTCTCTGATTTAGATGAGGCCTTTTGGGAGCTCAGTGGCTTTGGGGGGGATTGGAACCCCAAAGTTAAGCGAGTTGAGGCTGGTGCAATTCCAGATGGGTGACCCCCTGGGAAGTTGCACTGTGAGCTCCCGAAAACAAAACCGTGAGGGCGAGGCCCAAAGCGGACAATATCGTGCTAGATGAATCGGGACCTGACAGAAGAGGGTCGGGTCCTGACATCCAAAGTAACCAACTAACCACCGATTAACTCAGTTAATCCGTCGCTAATCACTTCGCTAATCCCGACTCCCGTGACGGGTCATTACAGCGGAGGTCACGACGGTGGTGGTTGGAATTACGTGAAACAAAGGCAACCCGTGGGTTTTGAAATTTGGATTTTAGATTTTGATGTTTTGGATCGATTCTAAGGCCATGGTTATATTCTTGGAGCTCATACGAGCCTGTAGGTACAAAACTGGAAGGTTTTGGACGACGGGAATGACCGGAACAAGAGTTCAAAGTTTGGCCGAAACTTTAGGAGGCCATATCTTCAAGGTTTGGTTGATTGATTTCCTTTACTCGAGTAGGTTTGGTTTGGAATCACCGGAACAAGAGTTCAAGGTTTTGGATTCCTTGACTTGAGTAGATTAACTCCATATATAGAACATAGGCTTTGGTTGAGAAATGAGAGAGCTATGAAGGTTTGAAAATTTGGACAAAAAAAGGAGGTTTCCAGCCATTGGCTGCAGAACCAGACGCCGGCACCAGTCGTCTTCTCGGGCCATCTGATGATGACATTGATGACGTCAGTATGATGATGTCAGCGTTGAACGTTGACTTTGATGATGTCAGTGTTAACTTTGACCAATGAAGTCAGCGTTGATTTTGATGATGTCAGCGTTGACTTTGACCATTGATGTCAGCATTGACCATTGACTTTTTGGTCGACTGAACTTTGACCGGTACATAGGGGCACATGAGCACAAATTTCGAGGTCAAATTAATCTTGTTCGAAAGGTTTTGATATTCTGAATCCAATGGTGGTGATTTCAGATCAATCAGAGATCGTTTGATAGGTCATTTAAAGGTTTTTAGCCTCGGGAAGCCTGCTCGGGACACGTGTACTGTTTCGGGATAGTTAGGGGTCTTTTATATGGACTTGTATATGTTGATAGTGACCTTTGTGTGTGATTTGGACAGGTCTGAACGTCCCGTAGAGTATGGATTAGCCCCAGAGTGGTTTACGGCGCAGATTACAAATGCGTAGCTTTGACGGTCTGTGAGTGGACCTTATTTTATGAAATGATGCATGCGTAAGTGTTTTATATATGTGTTATGATCATGATTTGAAATGCATTGATTACATGATGTTTTGAATATGATTGGTCATTTTCGTAGAAAATGCTGTTATATTGCACGTATTTTGAGATTTCTATTTTATATGATATTTGGGCTTATACCGAGTTTTCTACGTATGTGTTTATATGATTTTGATGGTTTCACGGGGAGGTGTGAAACTGAGGATTTGACTAACGGTTTTGAATGATTTCACGGAGATGCGTGAAATCGATATTCGGGCTTGAGTCCCAATTAGACATGGACTTTGACTTGGATTACAGTCAAAGGTGATTTGGAAAAATGATTTGAATAATGAAATAGTTTTTGGATTTGGAAATATGTCTTGGCTTATATCCCATTTGATTTGCGGTTTGACTTAGAGTATAGTCAAACGTGGAATATATCGGGCTTGTGACCCAGTTATGATTTATGAGATTTCGGACAGTGTCCCTGTTACGGATTTACGAGTTTGGTTTTGATACGATTCGAGGAATCCTGGATTTATGAAGTGTGTCCGAACATTATTATTATGATGGTTTTGTGAAAACTGATTTGATAAACTATATTTCGAGCGTGGGCCCCGTTGAGATGACTTGAGATGATTGGTGAAATGCTTTCCACGCGACCATCCTCTATGTTGTGATGATAGCCTCCGAACGTCGACCATCCAGTGAGATGTGGGATCCTAGAGAGGTCATGGGGACACTGTCTGCAGAAGTGTTAGAGATGGACATTTTGTAGACGTCAACCATCCTCTATGATGTGTGATCCTGTAGATGTCATCGTTCAGACGTCGAGCATCCTATGTGATGTGTGATCCTGAGTTAGAGCACCTAGATGTCGAGCCACGGGCTCTGAGCCTGGTGTATATTTGGATGTGTAATCCCGAATCGCACGCGTAGCACTGATATCATGACTTGTGATGATGTGAGATGATTGGATATTGGATAAAGAGGATTGGCGAATATGTTTTCCTGGACTCCGGATGTGAGTCTATGTTTCGAGTAGAGGCTCTGTTGAGAAAACTGTTGAGATGTTTTCTGAGATTGTTTTGGGCTGAGATCCCAAGTGGTTTTGATTTCGGGCTGAGACCATATGTGATTTAGTTTTGAGCTGAGACCTTACTGAGGAAATGGCTTCGATTGAGTAGTATTTTTCACTGTGTTTTGTTTGAAAAGAAATATGTCTTGCTTTTAAGTAAGTATTTAAAAATACTATTTTCTCATACTTTTACGTGAAGGGTATAAATGTTTTTTCGATAAATTGATTTTATAAACTATTATTTTTGTCCACTCACAACTTCTTCTTTTTTTTATGATTTTTGATACCCTTAAGGTTGATCGCGGATGCGGGCTGTAGCAGAGACCGAGACATCACATGCTGCTGCAGACTCTACAAGTCACTGGACACTTTGGTAACTCCGAGCAGGTTACAGTTTATCCCTGGTCTGGCATGTGGTGTCAGACGAAAGTATGACGCATTACACGATAATCCAGGGGGATTGGGATGAGTCGTGTCAAACGTGGTGCAGGAGGGGCGTTACGGGAATCAGTTGGTATGCTCTTGGCCGGTTTCTTGGGGTCGGTGGCGTCAGGGGGGTCTATGGTCTTCATCGAGATTGAGGCAATTTTGCGTGGCCTTCTCAGGTGCAGTGGTTGGAAGCCCAAGATGTGGTGGTGGAGACTGATTGCCTGCATGCATTTAGACTGATTGCCTGCGTGGCCTTCTCAGGTGCAGTGAAGTTCAAGGCTTGATGGAAGTTCTATGGATACCTTTGGATATTCTAGTCTGTGTCCCTTGGATGGCCAACTTTGTGGCTCACAGTTTGGCCCAAGAGGAGCGGCGCACTTAGGATCAGACTGGTTGAGGGCCTATATTCCCCCCTTGGTTAGCACCGCTTTTAGCTAAGGATAATGAAGTTTAATGTTTGTTTACCTTTGAGGTTTTTTTTTTAGTACTCTTTTTTCACTCATCGGATTTATCCCGGCTGAGTTTTATGATTAAAGTTTTAATGAGACCCCAAGTACCGATTGTGGTGCACCCAATCACTATACTCTTGCCTTAATCCTTATTCAATGAAGCTCTTTTTTTAATAAAAAAAATTATAAATACAAATCAGACTACGTTTTGAGTTATTTTATGGAATTGGAAACTAAAAGTGATTATAGATTAATAAGATCTACTGATGTGGACCTAGAAGCTTCACGGGAGCTGGAGGTGGTGGTTCAAAGGGCCGTTGGGCCATTAGTGATGCCAATAAGACTGGACGGTTTTGTCCTTTATTCTCAATTCCATGAATTGTTCCGTCGACTCTCACTTCTATTACCAATTATTTGCGTCCTCTAATGTTCATCGTCTCCATCTCCCCACCTATATGTACACATACAAAACAGTCTTTTTGCTCAACTTCAAATTAGAGTTCATAATTTTTTGTAAATTTGACATCGAGGAGAACATAATATAATCACCCGTAAAATCCTTTTATATATGTAAAGATAAAATCACTCAAAATCCAAATTTTTAACCCTTTTATACATATAAATTTCCAAACAAACAGAAAAAAAATTACTCTAAAATTAATAAAATGCTTTTAATTAATTATCCGAAAGCACTATTATTCTCAAATAGGTCGTAAACTGTACAGAAACCAAGCCTACGAATTTAAGATGAGAAAAGAAAATTGATTAAGGATTAGGGCATAAATCTGTTGAAATTTAAATTTGATTCGATTCAAACCATTATTAATACTTTGGTTTGGATTTGGCGGGATAAAAATTCAAAAGCACATCGACCCGTTTAAATTTTAATGATTTGAATTTAAATATGAATGATACCTGTATTAATTCAAACCCTTTACATCCCTAATCTTAAGAGGGAGCTTGACTATTGTATGTAGGTCAAAAACCCCCAAGCAACCAAGGCAAAGGGGTCATTTGAAGAGAGTTGGGTGTGCTCAAACAAAGAAAGACATGAGACGGCCTATATATGAATTGAAAATGAAAAGGCTAAGTACCTGAGAAAAGCATGCAGGTCAACAAAATGAGGGCAATGAGTGCAAGAAAAGTGAAAAAGAGGACGTAAAAATGTTTGTTGTTCTTAGCAGCTTCATTATTCAATATCCTCATTGTTCATCAACCTTTAGTCTTCACTTCGATGCTGCGTGCTGGGGAAAGACTGCTTCCCTTCACCATATATTTATCAACCACGTAACAAAATACCTTGAAATTTCAAAGTAAACCCATCCTTGTCCTATTTATTATTTATTATTTTGCGTGTTTAGGTACTCTCTCTTACTTAGTCAAAATTGGATCAATGTTCTTGTTTACAAAAATTCTCTACTGTCACCTAATTTTTAATGGAAAATATTTGCATTTTACTCTCGTAGTATTTTCTCATATTACTCTTTTGATTTATCGAGTTGTCTTTACATAAATTATAATCCGAATCCATGCACTCATTTTATAAATTATTATGTTAATATCATCTTCGTTAAAACTCAATAAGATTTGATATTATTTAGTCCTTCATGTCTATCAAATAAATTAAGTGAGTTGTCTATTTAGTTTTTTTTTAAGGACAATAAACAAACTTAAGCAAGCGAGCAACCTCTCACACAACCACAACCAAAGAAATCAAATTTCCAAGCAGTAGAGGCAGAGGGAGGAGCATTATAACTCTAAGTCTGATCCAAGCCATCATGTTGGCCAAGATTGGCCAAAGCATCAACAATGAAGTTAACGCACTTCCCGAAATGTGTGGATAAATTAAATGGTGTTGAAACATCTTTTCCAGTTCCTTATAGTGTGAATGATTCCCTTGACTCTCCAGGGAGGATCGACAACTGTAGAGATGGAGTCAATAAGAGATTTGAGTCTTTGTCCACAACCAAATTGAGGCAGCCAAGATCGTAGGCAACCTTGAGATCCAATAGAGCCAATCCTTCTGCCACTAAATCACCTCAATTTTTTTTTATATATAAAAATTTCTTAACATAATGATTTAGAGAATGAAAAATTCTAATCATGATATATATACAAAAATAATTCGATAAATTAAAAAAGTGGTATAAGAAGGTAATACCAGAGTGGAATGCAATTATTGTCCATTTTTAATTGTTCAATTTCGAACTTTTAATTATTTACAAATATTTGCATGCTTTCTTGAGAAATATATATTCTACAAAATATTAATTTTGCAAAGGAAAATACTTGCATTTCATCCTAGTGGTACCTCCTAATACCACAATTTCAATTTATCGAATTTTCTTTCAACATATATTATAATCAGAATCGTACATTCTCTTAATCATCGTGTTAAGATCATATCCGTAAAAAAATTAATAAAATTAGAAATAGTTTAATCATTTATATGTATCAAATAAATCAACGGATTAGATAAGAATTAATATCATCATATTAAACCGTCTATTTATTTGATAAATATAAATTTCAAAAAACCTCAAATCTTGTTAAGTTTTAACGGAGATAATTTTGACATGATGATATAAAGAATAGATAGTTCTAATTATATAAGAAAGCAACACTATGTGAGATACAAGTGTTATCCTTTTAGTAGTGGGTAATTTTGGATGCACTACATACTTGTTTCTAGTGAAGGCTACAGATGTATTATGTATATTATTTTTATTTACATATAATCAAAAGTCATCTCGTAGTCTAAAAAAAATTAATAACTAATGAGACAAGTCCATTAAAAAAATTGTGGTATTTATGAAAATAGTGGCAAAAATAAATTCAAAAAGCTTGAAAATCACCATTCAATAGGGTTGATAATTAACTGGTAGGATATTGGAATATAGTCGCTCCTTGTAATTTTGCTTCTGCATACTTGTCAATGTGATCAACTGACATTCTGACAATGTTTTAAAGTTTGTCCATATTATTCTCATTATCCATTCTTAATTTCATCATTCTCATTATACATTCTTTAATAAAAATAAATAATAAATAAAAACTGAGAATGTTATGAAGAAAGGCACTTGATTTGAGAAACTGTACACCATAATTGGGAGTGTCCTGCTTGGAGTGTCTGTTGTGTGGATTATACATGAAACACTTATAAAAAGGTGGCAATATATTACAACAAATGGGAACAATGGAGAAAACAAAAAGATTTGCATTCCAAAAACCAACCTAAGCTTCATAGACAAAACCTAATTCAAGGAGGCAAAAAAGATTCGACATAAAATGATTCGTTCTCTACCTTCAGCTTTCAAAAACCTCTGAAAATTTTGATTTATTTACTCTTAAATAATAAGTTCATTGATAGCCCTATTGATGAAGGCTTGAACGCCTGGATGAACTTCCGAGATGGAACTGTCAGGGGGTCTTCTCTTTTGGTTTTCCTCCTCCCTGAAGGCCCCCCAACTGCGCCCATGCTCTTTACAAATGTCGAAGATTTTGTGTTAAAAACCATAGATCCAAATGAAGCATCAGATGTGAGAAATGATACCGGGCCTTTGTGTGATGCATCTTGTGGGTATCCCACGGCTCCATCCTGATGCGGGGGTGGGAATTTCTCACTCTTGCTCTTGGCATTCGCTTGTGTCATCACTCTCCACCTCTGGAAATCAGCAAACAAATAAAGATTTGAATAAACGTTTGCTGAGGAAAAAGTGTGATAGTGAAACTTGATGAAGCCACAAGATCCACAACAACAATAACAACAACAACCACCCCTGTTTACCAACTGATTGACCTTTGTGGTGGTCATCTCCCTTTTCCCAATCAAAATATGAAAGGCATATCAAAGGGAGGAAATTTAGATGCTATGAACAAATAGTGGTGCTCAATGTAAACTGATGTGACGATCTACCATTACATCAATCACATTATCTAATCTTGAAAGAATATGACAAGGAAAAAATATCATGACCATATTCTTTAAAAAAAAAATTCAGTGAATACCACACAAAGAAACATCAAAGGTCAGGCTCAACTCAAAAGTCATAAAAACCCAAACTTTAAACAAGGGAAACCATATTTTAATAGCAAGGTCGTCACAAAAGAAACACAAAAAGGTATCGGAGGCAATATAAGGTCGGCTTCAAAACTTTGAAAAGCCCAAACGAAATTCCATAAATAGTTAGAGCGGCAGGATTTGGGTCTGACTTCGGGTTATCTAATTCGAAGTGGGGAACAATGAGAATAGATATAGATAAGAGTGTGTAGCGGGATGTGTGTGTGTGTCTCTGTGTGAGTGTGTGTGTGTGTGCGCGCGCGCGTCTGCGTGTGTGTGTGCGCGCGCGTCTGCGTGTGTGTGTGCGCGCGTGTGTGCGTGTGTGTGTGTGCGCGCGCGCGTGTGCGTGTGTGTGCGCGCGCGCGCGTGTGTGTGTGTGTGTGTGAGAGAGAGAGAGAGAGAGAGAGAGAGAGAGAAACATTTCATACATCCAAGTTCCCTTGAATCTCAGCATTAGCTTCTGGAACGGGAACTGCCCGACCAACTCGTTCACGAGCTTTAACTCTTTTGGGACCTTCAGCAGCATTAGGTTTCCCATTTACACCTCTTTGCCTGCGGAAAACAAATATCATTTGTCAACGTATGACAAAATGAGTCCAGAAACCAGAAAATATGAAGAAAATTAAAACAGAAACCTTCTAGCTTCTTCATCCCGTAACTTTACATCCATTTCTTTTGTTGGGGGGAATTTTGGTAAACTTGATGGTTCGCAACCAAAAGGCTCGGTAGTAAAAAACTGTACCCAGATCACAAAATATAAATTAAACACAACAAGAAGCAAAGTCGCATTAAGCACTTGCTAAGTCCAGAAGGTGAGAATATATCCTTTTGACAAAAGCACCTTTTAAGAAGACTTCTTCAGCAGACAGTACATGTCAGAGGGTTCTTGTTCTTGAACTAATTAACTATCCTCATTATTTTTATCGATTCTTTTTCTGTTGGTGGGAGATGACTTTTGTCTTTTTAAAATATAAACTTCAGGATTACTCTTTCCTCAGAGAGAATTAGAATTAAAAAGGGTGTGCTTACTTCACTATTTAGAGCAGAGGTTGCAGTCCCACGTCCATCAGCATCTATTGATAGAAGAGATTCGATCAAAGGTAGTGAAGAAGGTGGGAAATCCTTGAATGTTTCTGCTACACAACGCTTATATGGTTGTTGCGGCTTAAAAAGTGTTGCATTTGGCAATTTATATTTTTTCCAGTATTCCTCTAAAGGGGAGCCACATAACTTGAATATCTTGTGCAGTTGCTCAACCTAAACAGGGAGAGAAAAATTCAAAGATTTTGTCAAATTGAAAATCATAGCCCGAACAGAAATGAGAACGATAACATCACCCAAGAAAAATCAGAAAACAAACTTCAAAATGTATGCACAAGAGAGGAAAAGCATCATACAAAAAAATAATGTAATTTACTTTCATACTCACACTCACTAGTAGAAGTGGACCAAAAGAAGAGAAAACACTTTAAGAATGAGTAGAGTCATATATCATTCTTAATTATTCAAGAATTGAGAACCAATAAACCAGAAGAGAACTTTCAAGAACAAGTAACCCACAGAGGAGCAACTTAGAAAACAAAGCAATCATAATACCTCTGTCCGCCCTGGCATAACAGGCTTCCCGGAAAGTAACTCTGCTAAAATGCAGCCAGCACTCCAGACGTCAACACCAACTCCATAGAAAGTGGCCCCAAGAAGAAGTTCAGGCGGGCGGTACCAGAGGGTAACAACTCGACTAGTCATGGGTTGCTTCAGCTCAGGATCAAAAAATGTAGCCAGTCCAAAATCAGCTATTTTTAAAATTCCTTCATTGTTGATTAGCAGATTGGAACCCTTAATATCACGGTGCAAGACACCATTATTGTGGCAATGCTCAAGGCCAGACAGCAGTTGTTTCATATAGCACTTGACCTGTCACATTGAATATCTTGAATCAGCCTATAATTGTAATAATTCTATGTGAAATGAGAAGCAGGACATATCAGATTCAAATGGCATAGGAAGCCAGCCACCTATCATCCTACCAATAGAGATGCTAGCTTACTTTCTGTAAGATACAACTTTAACTGTGAATTCAATTCTTCAAGTAAGTGTCCATCGCAATCCCAAATATTTTTCTGAAATAATTACAAGTTTTTCTGTGATGCAACTGAAACATTTGATCGATTGTAAATAACTTACCTCACACAAAACTAGGTGTACGTTTAATCTATTAGTTTGCACATATTAAAATAAAAATATTTCTTTCCTTCAGAAAAAAGAAAAGAACAGAAATTAAGAGCTTGAACCAATCTATAGCAAATACTTGAGCAATGTTGTTCACATTGGAGTTTCAGGTTAACTTAAGCTATATGTAATGGAATTTTAAATTTAACTTCGTACTTCCCATGTAATCAAAACAATAAAAAACTAAAGAAATTCCTTTCTTCCCCTGTGCTTCTAAGCAATTCCACTTTTTTTTATCTACATTTAATAGCGTGATGTGAGCAACCAGAAATTGCTGAATTACGTACCCCAGATGATATCATAACGTCATATGACTTGGCCTATGCATATAATCCTAAATCCGGAAGCGCAAGCTACGATGTATGGGACCCAAGCCACAACCCAGAAAGGTCTCAAAAACTAAAAACAAGAAAAGAAAAAAAAAAAGGACAACTACGGCCACATGAGTTGAAGAACCAAATTGGGCAAACAAATGCAAAGTAGACAAAACATTCAAATGCAAATAAACAAACCTGAAAGGCAGACACCAAAATTTATAGCTTAAATGCTCCAAACCCACCAACAATTCAATGAAATCCAAACTCCACATTCAACAACCACCCAACCCAAATGAAAATTATTAAGCTTTCGCTTCAATTACTACAAGAAATTAAAATCCAAATGTACCTGAGCCTCGGTGAATTTGACCCCTGAGCTCGAGGCAAGGCCGGATAGATCATGCTCCATGTACTCAAAAACTAAGTAAAGGCTACATGACATTCTTGAAGTTACCAAGCCTTCAAGCTTAATTACATTGGGATGATCAAGCTTCCTCAGCACATTAATCTCTCTGGCCATGAATTTTACACTCTCTGGCTCCAAATTATCAAACCTAACCTTCTTTAAAGCCACAATTTTCCCAGTAACCAAGTCTTTCGCTTTATATACATTGCTATAAGTCCCTTGCCCAATCTGAACAAAACATTAAGCTTTTATGAATAAACAGAATCCGGATAAATCCGAGAGTTAAGTCACGATTTTGAGCACCTTAGCGAGCTTCTCGAACGTGTTGGCGCGCCGAGGGGTCCAACCTTGGATCGCATCGCCGGCCACGGCCAAGAGCCACGAAGGCCAACCTTGCTGGTTCGCAGTAAAAGGCTTACGGCGCTCAATCACAGGGAAATCGCCAGTGTGATTCTCCCTCTGTCTCGCTATAGCCTCCTTCCTATCATCCCTAACGGGCTCGACTCGCTCGATGCCTCGAGTGGACTCCTCGATACTCCGGCGACGGTTCCGAGCTCCGCCGGAACTCCGGAGATCTACGGCAGCCTCCGTGCCCAAAACGCACCCCATCGTATCAGCTCGAGGAGCTCCAACGACCCATTGGGGAATGGGAATAAGAGTTGGCGGTGGTCCGGCGTACCTCGCTAACCGCTAGCGGTTGGTCCAAGCTCGCGTATTGTATTTTGTATTTATTGCCCTGTCAGCTGTCACATAGATTGACTGCAGAACGTCGTCCAGTTTGGGAACTGAAATTGAAAACAGCGGCGGCAGGCGGCGGTTTAAACGACGGGCGTACGGAAACAGAGAGGGAAAGAACAAAAGGGTGGGGGAGGTGAAGGTGGCGTTTTTGACTCAGTTGGGAATCAATAACTGATGGAGATGGAGTTCAGTGTCATCACAGTGGGAGAGAGAGTCGTACTTGTCGGGTGATGGAGAAATTGGGTCACGGATTTGGACCTAAATTACGGAAATGCCACGGCGTTGGCGATCTTTAACTGGCAGATTCACGGTTTACCGCGGGCGGGAGAGAGAGGGGATGTGACTACTGACATGCATGTAAATTTGTGTCATGGGAAAAGTCAAACCAAGAGAAGAAAGCTACTTTTGAGTTTTGACAGAGCTCTAGGCTCACTGGTTCAGGTTCAAGTTCGCATTTTAAATCTTTTTTTTTTTTTTTGCACTTTTTTTTTTCCAATTAAAATATGGCTAAACTTATACTTAAAAAGAAAATAACTTATAAAACAGTCGGGTTGAACATAGAGACATCAGCATCCTAAAAATATTGGTTGTTATTTCGTATATTTTTTAAAAAATAAGAATTGTAATAACATCTTACACGTTGAGAAAAATATAAATTAAGATACACTTATATATTATATTTAGGTACCTTTAAAATTGGTATAATAAAAAAATAATATCACGCATGTATATGCCAATTTGTATTAAGTTGTGAAGTCTCATGTAGCGCCCCGAACTATCAACAAGCCTATAATGAGGCTAATAATATTATTAAATGCTGAATTTTCTTTACTTATACACAAAATTAATAAATATAGATATCATTGAATTATTCCTCTTCTTTTCAATTATATTGGAATAATAGTGTTTATTATGATGACTAATCAATTATTTCATTGACTTTTCTATACGAATAGTCTGAAAGAGTGACTTTAAATCAAAAACTTGGTTGCAAAGTGCTTGGAAAAAGATTAGTAGCATACCAATGGTTGAAGCAATTACAAATATGTAAGTTAGTAGGAAGTCCAATCCAAAAATAATAATCATCTCCTCCAACCTCTAAAGACTTTTTCTTTTTGAGTTGTGGATGCCTAAATAATTTTGTCGAGGGTGAAATATATGGTAACTTTGTGCAAAAGTAAGTGAAAACAAATAGTAAAATTATTATAAGCAGCCAATGAGAGGGAACTATATTCTAAGTTGTAACCACCCCACCGAACCTATTAAAAAGAGGATGATAGGTTGGATGCTTACATTTATTACCACAAACGGGGAGCAGGAGCAAAACTTGCAGCTCAATTTAAGTACAATGGCATTGCCACCCACGCAACATGTTTCTTACTTTGTGTTTGATTCATTCACAAGTTTTACAACAAAGAAATTTCAAAACCCCGGAGTTTTTTATAGTCTTACCCATGAAATAAAAAGAAAAAAAATATTCATATTCGGATATTAAAAATTGAAGAAAAATGGTTATCAATGTTTTTAAATTTTTACTAATTTTAGTTATCGTCCAAAATTTTTATTATTAATAACAAATATCCCTGGAGAGTGATTCTAAATCCTCTCTCTAACTCCATGGAGCCTTCAAAATGTAAAGCACATGACTACGTTCTTTTATATAATCAGCTGCAAGCATATACACTTGAAAGTGAACTTTGTTAATGATGTACTTGCTAATCTAGATCACTCCCTTTACTTTTTCGAGTGATTGGAGTCGGTTGATCCTGAAGGAAGCAGTTCGTACATGTTTTGAGCTCCAATGTGGGCAGGGAGTTGTTTTGGGGGATTTATCGTGTAGTTTTATTTTTATGCTTTATTTTAGTTAAAAAAAAATCTTTATCAAAGGAATATTCAAGTAAAAAAGGGAATACCAAATACAAATTATAACGATAAAAAATCTTCGAGTAATAAATTATTAAGGAAGTGGGTCTTGGTTAATTTATTATTATATGGCGTCACATTCAAGCATGGATGAACGAATGTTGAAGTAAAATGAAGAACAAAAACTCTAGGGAAAAAAAAAATGAAGAACAAAACTGTAGAGCCAAACAAATTGAAGGTCAAGTTTAATGTGCTATGGTTATGGTAAAATGAAAAATTGACCTGTGTTGACTACGAGTTTCAAATGTTAAAACATAATCAATTGGGAGCAAAGCAAGGACAAAGTGTGCGCAGGTTTCTAGAAACATCAAACCTTCAAAACACATTCATTCATTGCTTTCTGAATATAACCTTCTTTGTTTATTGCATGAGTCATTTGAGTTCGGTAGAATGACAAAATAATATAAGGATATATTATATAAAATTATATAAATTATAAAGTCGATTTTAAAAAGTATTTAAATTATAAAAAAAAATAGAATTTAACTACTTAAATTATACTATCAATTTCAAAATAGTACCTTTATTACTATTTACATCCAAAAGTCTTTTAATAGTTAATGTGGCAGAAAGAAATGGTCGCTGAGTATGTAATGTGACAAATTTTAGATGTGCAACTTGAGAATAATAATAATTCATTATCTTCTTCTCTTCTTCCTTTTCCCCAATTCATCTTCATCAATCATCATCTTTGACAAGACCTTCGATAATTATGTATGTATATTTACCACGTGTCAGACAAGGGATAAAATATGCAAATTTACGTAATGCATCAGCCTTCACACAGCTCGCGTATGCGATCAACCTAAAGGGTGTCAAACCAATAAAAAGTGTGAGTGGACAAAAACAAAGATTTGGAAAACTTTTTTCCAAAATCAGACTTTAAACCTTTCGTTTAATAAAGCTATGTGTGAGGACTCGTGCATTGGAGGCAGGGTTAGCAATCCCACATCGCCTGGGGGTCTAGGGGATGCGCCTTATATGTGTGGGTGTGCATCTATCCAACAGGAGGCCTTTTGAGAGCTCACTAGCTTTGGGTTTGGTTGGAACTCCAAAGTTAAGTAAGTAGGGGCTGGTGCAATCCTAAGATGGGTGACCCACATGGAAGTTGCACGTGAGCTCCCGAGAACAAAACTGTGAGGGTTGGGCCCAAATCGGACAATATCATGTTGGAGAATGCCGAATCGTGACAATTTGGTAACAAGATAAGGTCGGGTCGTGCCAATTTGGTATCAGAGCCCAACCCGAGCCAAAATTGAGTGTGCTAGTGACGACGCTGGGCCCTAAGGGGGGTAGATTGTGAGGACCCGTGCATTGGAGGCAAGGTTAGCAATCCCACATCACCCGAAGGATCTGGGGGATACGTCTTATATGTGTGGCCGCACATCTATCCAACATGAGGCCTTTTGAATGCTCACTGGTTTTGAGTTTGGTTGGAACTCCAAAGTTAAGCAAGTAGGGGCTGGTGCAATCTTAGGATGGGTGGCCCACTAGGAAGTTGCACGTGAGCTCCCAGGAACAAAAACCGTGAGGGCTGGGCCCAAAGCGGACAATATCCTGTTGGAGAAGGCCGAGTCGTGACACTATGCATGCATCGAATTTATGAATAAACATCAATCTCAAAATATGCACAGTAACTAGAAAACCAGTATTGTCATAAATCTTACCAACATGAAACCATATCAAACATCACTGCATATACGACTAGACCTAAACACATAATCAACAAAATAGAAAGTCATCTCTGTCAATATCTCAACAAAGGCATAACCACATTAGTGCAGAAGCATACCAATCACACAACACCAACCATACTGAAATATCGAACATACCGAACCGTCTGTTGAACCGTCATATCAAGGTGCACTACCAGTAAGCTTATATCACTCGGGAAAGACAGAGTCCTTGACTGGACGTCCGAGTGTAGACTGGCTCAGGAATGACGGAGTCCTAAACTCGACGTCTGTGTCATGGTCCTAGTCTCAAGAATTACGGAGCCTGAGGCTTGACGTCTGAGCCGAGTTTCAGGAATGACAGAGCCTAGCTCGACGTCCGAAACTATCTATCATGATCGGCATCTCGAGTGGGTCATCAATCACCATCATCATAACACAGTCACATCATCATATATTCACAGTCATATCAAACCTCGTAAAATGAGCCATTAAAGTAGTCATAAAATCATGTCAAATCCCATTTTAGAAAATACTGTCAAAATCATATAAACATAACCTCACAAGTATAAAACCATACCCTATAACTCATTGAGGATCCTGGGTTTAATAAACCCAATTTTCTCGTAAAACGTTTTAATATCATTTCTCTTAAATATTCATAAAATATCCCAAGAAATCCACATACACCAAACGTAATCAATCATCAAGAAATTCTTATTATAAATCAATAAAAACCATATAAAAATGCATGCATAGAGTTAGGAAAACAAAAGTCCACTCACTGTACTACCGCTCGCTCAAAACACGAGCCGTAAACCAATTCGAAACCTCTGGAACATCCAGGTCTGTCCAAATCACACACAAAGGTCACTATCAATCTATACAAGTCCATATAATAAACCCTCACAAACCCCGGAACCAAAAAGGCATCCCGAACACGCTTCTCGATAAGAAAAACCTCCAAAATACCAACCAAGTGATCTCTGACCGACTTGAAACCACCAAAATTGGATTCAAGACGTCAAAACCTTTTGACCAAAATTAGTTTTAACCTTGAAATTTGTGCCCACGCACCCACACGCACTGGTCAAAGGTTGGTCAACGCTGGTCAACATCGGTTAACGTCGGTCAATGCGTCATCAGCTGTTGATGTCATCTGCTGACGTCAGCTGCTGATGTCATCTACTGATTTCAGCTTCTGATGTCATCTGCTGACGTCATCCTGACATCTGACAACCTGCCATATGGAATCACCTGATAGGTTCCACGTGTCACCTGCTCACACGTCCCACATGTCACATGCTGAGTTACTATTGATGTCATCCTGCCACGTCACCTACCACGTAGGCTCTGACAATCCCTGACATGTTGCAATATGGCACCACCTGATTTTCCACGTGTCCTGACAACGATGACGTGGATTGCCACGTCATCATCTCCTAACTCTAGCTGGGTCGACCCGATTCCAAACCTGACTCGTTCTCTCTCGTTTCTCCATCGTTTCTTTCCATTTTTTCACCAAAATAATCATCATCTATCCAAAAAACGATCCACGAACCCAAAACTCTAAAAACGTACCTGTAAATCCTCATCCCAAGTTGGACACCCATGGTTGAGCTTTGAACCAGTCGTAGAGCCAGTCTCGTTGTTCTTTTCCTTCCCTTTTTGTCTCTGCAAGCTCGTATAAGCTCGAAAAACACGTACATGTCCTTAGTTCTGAGTTCTAAACATCCAAATGCAAAACCCAACAATCTAAGTTTTTTCAGGTCACGGGTTTACCTGTTTCCTGGGTTCCTCAAGCAGCCATTGTGGCGGTTCCTCTTTCACGCAGCCTCACTCACGGCTCTTCACAGCAGAAGAAAGGAAAGATGGAGATGGTTGAATGGTGGGGGATGGGGTTTCGGGATATGAAGCTACAAAGAAAATAAAAGAGGTTTATGCAAAGGATAACAATTAGTGGATGAGTGAAAAGTGTCACTCATCCATTAAACCTGGAGACAAAAATCTAGGCCCACAAAATCCCAAAAGTCAACCTACCTCGTAACTCGTGTAATCGTAAAATCCGATAAAATCATTATAGGCCTGTAATTCCATCATACGACGTCCAAATTCGACGTGATGCCTGTCTATATAATCGCAAACCCATGATCTACATAATAGGCCTCGATCGACGTGTAAAAAGTCTTCTGTGTCAAAAGTCAATATTTTGACTTTGACCACAAAAGTCAACTCTTTGATCAGGGGTAAAATAGTTATTTTCCAATGCTTCGGAAGTCCAGGTCGTTATAATTTCAATTCAATTTTTTCTCTTTCCCAATTCATCATCTAAACCTACTACATCATCACTAAGAAATTGAAAGAACAATAAAAACTCATAAATCCAAAACACCTAAACTCCAGAATTAATCCAAAAAACTTATAAATCCAAAAGAAAAGTATTCGAACAAATAAAGATGAAGATTGGAACATTGAACAAATCCAAACACAAAACCCAGAAATTCAAATCCCCAAAAACCTAGAAATTCAAAAAACTCACAAACCCATAAACATTCGAATAAATATAGAATAAGACTGGAACATTTGAACAAAACTAGAAATTTTGTGAACAAAAATTCCTAGAATTAGTGTGGGTTTCCTCGCCTAGTATCTTAAGGGCAAAGCTTGCCATCAAGCCCATTGAACGGTGCCAACCCCTCAGATTCTCACTAGATTCTCCCGATTTCCCTCACTAATGGACTCTTCGTCGTACCCTTCTTTGCGTTTGAGAAGCATATCGTAATGATTGGGGAGAACCTTTCCTTAACCTTATGGCTTCTCAATACGCGCCGTACCAAAGGTTTATTACTAGATCTACCAATTACGGATATCCTAACTGCCCTAAACCCACCATATTTTCGTCAAAGAGGAGCCTTCCAATTTTGTTGCCATGTTCATCAAATCTCCAAATCTTATCATCAATCAGTATAGGTAACCAAAGCGACGGAAGCTCCTGAAATGACCAATTGACCTAAACCTTGTCTCGTCAGTCACTCGTCCATGAAACAAGAATATGGGTTGTTGGCTTGGAGTTGACCCGAAGCTGGGCGACTGGCCTGGAGTCAAATCGATGATGCCCGACTTGGAGTTTAACATAATAGTAACAAGAAATTAATACTTATCTACAAGATGTCATAAACTCATTTAAAGTGCCTAAAAATTGAATCGAAGGTTGCATCCAGTGCTAGTTCGCATATGTAAGGGTGGCAATTTTTGACACGACTCGAAACCCGCAAGAAATTTATTCGGGTCAACCCGCACGATTAAAATTTCGGGTCATTTTTGGGTCAACCCGTTATGACCCGTTTATTAACCGTTTAATCCGTATAATGACCTGTTAACCCGTTTAATAAATGGGTAAATTTCGGTTAACAGGTTAACCAGTATATTGGCTTATATATTGACCCATTTAATAAACGTGTCATTACGAACCCATATATCTACTCATTTACCTATCTAAATATCTATTAAATTTTATAATTTAAATAGGTTAAACATATTAAACGGGTTAAACGGGTCAAACGGGTCAAACGGGTCATAGGTTAATTGGGTTTTGAGTATGACCTGTTTATTAAATGGGTTAAATGGGTTACACGGGTTACACGAGTCATTAACAGGTCGGGTTCGGGTTGAACATTCTTGACACGATTATTAAACGGGTTGGATTCGGGTTGTGCATAAATGGGTAAACTGAACTCATGACACGACACGAACCTGACACGACACGACCCATTGCCAACCCTAAGCATATGAACCACCTAGTTTTTCTTTCCATGTGTCAATATATATAGATGTCTGAATGTATACGTTCACAACTAGGAGGTCAGAATAAAATAAACCAAGAACTTCATAGTAGAGCATTCCCTTATAAACTATTGTTTGATTAGACAAAGAATAGAAATAAAGCTCATATACCCAACTTTCTAAGCTTGCTGCTCCTAGGATATGTACAATTCTTGTTCAATGTTCTCAATATTTTTCTCTTTGACAAATACCTGTTACATGTTGGGCATTGTTTCTTTTTCGTAGTAACCAACTAAAGAAGCATTCACAGAAAAGTAAAACTTCAACACATTGCTCTGACTGGATAAAAAAGAGAATCAATGTGTTTCACCTACAAAGGAAAGCAAAACAATGTAAACATAAACTATTAGGAATTAGAACAACAATTCAAATCTTCACAAGCTCTTCTAAGGTCCCAGTCGAGGAAAAAATGGCATCTCATGAAAACTACCTTTAGCCATTTCTTAGAATATTGAAATCGTAACAGATTAATCATGTTCAGATATCAGGTTATGTATTTCCAGCACAAAGTTGCTTCATTACTAGACAAAGATACAGTCTCGAGCACCAGTATAAGTAAAAACTTTTCGTCCTATACAATTCCTTCATAATTACATATAAAAACTATTCCATATTCTTTCCAAACAAGACATTTAACTCCTCTTTTGAATCGAACTGATTACATTTGTATTAGAACTCACGAAGAATTTCTAATTTCTGGAGTTCTGATAAGTTATTCAAGGCTTACTTTTAACCAAGTCAATGCAAAGTAAAGCTTACCATGTGGTTGTAAGACACAGTTGAAAGGCTGAACAAAAAACGAGGTCAAAACTAGTACAACTTTTTCATTGATCTTTGTTGCCAGTGATTCAAGGATAGAAGAGGCCCCAGTGCTGTTCTTACTCGAAGTTGTGCCACACGATGAAAAGGTTTAGAAGATTATCACAACCGATGGATAAATAACCAATTTGAGATATATATATATATATATATATATATATATTAATTCAGTAGTAACCTTTTCTCTATGGCAGATGATCTAGCTGAGTTGTTTTGTATTTAGCAATATGGGCAAGTATTATTGTTTTGTATTTAACAACAAACAATATTACCTGCCAATTTCATCTTAGGATACATTCTTTGATCAATTACTAATGAAATCCCATAAGATAAGAAACCCATCATTAGAGTAGAAAAATAAGAAAAATGTCGAGAAGGTTAGAGGCATAAATTTCTCCTGTTTTGTTTCCTCTCACCATAAAATGAAAAACATAAGTTATGAAGCTTGAAAACTAGAACATATTCTAAATTCTGCTTTCTAAGCAAAAGAGTACAAGCACTTAACCCAAACTCGGTGAAGTACTAGAATGTGTGATAACATGTTAGAATTATTTTATGTATCCTAGATGTTCCAATCGAAAATTATCTAATGCTATGCCCTGTTCTGCTTTTTCATGACATGGATTTGCATCAGCAGAGAACTATGAGCTAGGAAGGAAGGAAAAGAAGAAATGAGGATGAACATTATCATAATATATGAAATATGGATTTTGTGAACCATTACCAGTTTCAACACAAAACACACCAGATTTATCAACAATATTCAAATCCTTTAGCACTCGTGACAGGACCTATCCTAAAATGACTTAGATAACCGCGTTCGATGCTGCTCCCATTTGACAAGTTAACTGAAGTTCCGAAAACACCATCAGCACTTGCCAGACAAGGGATAGTCGCACTGATTCCCACTCATGCCTCTGCCTCTCGATCAGCCCTGATTTTTGTGCCACGACCTGGAAGGTCATAAAAAACATAAAAGGTGTGAGTGGACAAAACTAATATCGTTTGAAAATACATTTCAAAATTTTCAAAATGAACTCTTTACCCTCCAACTTAAAAACATGCATGCATAGAGTAGAACATATGAACAATTGGCTCTCAAACCAAATCACATAAAAAACCGTGGGACCCACAATTCATCAAAAGCACGTGGCCCACATTTCTTGAAATCCATTTCCAACAAGAATCATCATAAAACATTTGAATATAATATCAATATCAAACATAATTCAATACTTAAATTTCATGAATTATGCATCTGATGGAAATTCGGGAATTACACATCTGAGGTCTTTCCTGGGAATTACACATCCAAGTTTTCCGGGAATTACACATCCGAACTTACCAGACATGACACATCCAGTTTCTCCAGGAATTACACATCTGGAAAGTTCCAGAACGTATCGAAAATTACACATCCGAGTTAACCCGAGAATTACACATTCGAGTTTTCCCAAGCATTACACATCTGGGGCACTAAACATAGATCTAAAACATTTGTTTCAAAACCAACTTTGACTTAAAACCAAGTCAAACCCATTTCAAACACGGTCTTAAGTCCGAAACATCATTTCCAATAGGGTCTCAAGCCCAAAACATGATTTCACGCAAATTCGTACAATCATAACCCAAAATACCATTTCCACACGAATCCATAAAATCACATCCGAGAATCATTAAGTAAATCCATATAATCATTCTTGACTCACATTCCAAGTCAAAATACCATTTTCAAACTCGGGCCTAGCCCAAAACATCATTTTCACCATTCTCGTAAATCGTTTCAACAAAATGATTATTAAATCCATAAAATCACCAAATAATCATATCAAATCATCATCCAAATCATTACAAAAAAACAAATGTCTACTCACACACCGCCCACGCTGTTAGATTCCGAGCCGTACACTTTTCTGTAACTCCAGGAGTCATCGATCCTGTCAAAAACCACCACTAAAGGTCACTAACATCCTAAGTAACATCACAATACAATCTCTCATTTTATGGGATTTAATTACATATTAAAAATGTGACATAACACTTTGGACCCTCGAAATTATATCGAAAAGGTGTCTAATCGACTCGAAACCTATGCCAAAATTTTTGTTACATCAATTACAGGAAAAGTCATGTTGACCATACCTCGAGAAACCTGCCCACACGCCTGTTACTGTTCCTGCTACAGCCACCTTCTTCGCCCGATTCCCTGTAAACGGGTCATTCGACTCAGTTCCATGACCCGATTCAGTTCCAACTAAATTCGATCCAATTTTCAAAATTAAACCATCCGATACCTTCCTAAGCTACCCAGAAGAATATATTTATGTTCAATTTGAATCAAACTCACCTTCAAACGGTTGAACACAAGCTTGAAAATTTGAGAGACTTGTTGGTCCTATTCTGGGCTCAAACGCCTTCGAAAACTTATGTTTTTAAGGTAGTTTATCGCAAAAAGAAGAATCTCAGGTCAATTTCTTCAATTCGGGTCCAAATCCAAGGTTCCAATTCTTACTTTTTTTTTTCAAATTTCTTCTTAGGTTGGGTTTCGGGTTTTCTCTGAACTTCTTCTCTCTTTTTCCTTTCTTTTTCACTCATTTTTCTTTGAAATCCTCTCAATTTCCCAGTTTCTCTGGTCTCCCAATTGTTGCTGCCAGATCCAATTAAAAAGATTTTGTTTTGGTTTTTGTTTCAAAGACCAAACATACACACATACACGATCGTACACACACACACACACACAGGGATATATGTACACACAGCTGCCACTAATCCCAATTTGGGCATGACAGGTGTCAAATAGCCAACAAATCCATGGCTGACTCATCAAAATCACAAAAGGACCAAAATGCCCTCAAGGTCCAAAATTACGAAAAATACCCCTATCCTTTAGACCCGTAATTGTCTCGTACAAACTCCAATTTTGGCGTGCCGCTTGTCTACGGATTCAGGACTCCGAGACCTACACAACGTCCTTTACGGAATGTCTAAAAAGTACTCCAAACAAAAATTTCACGTTTGACCACAATAATTACTAGGGTAAAAACGTCATTTTATGTTTCAAATTCTTAAAAATTGCTTTTTTGAATTTCCGAGTCGTCATAACTTGTGTCCCCTACAATACCAATGGTCTTCTTTTTCCCATTTTTCTAAGTATTCAGCTAACAATGATACCTGATTTCTGGAGAAAAATAAAAAATAAATTAAGAACAATAAAAAACCTTAAATCCAAAAATTGAAAACAAAGAAAATACAACATCAAATCCCAGTCCAATCCAAGTTGGAAGCAATAGAGTAAAGAGAAGAGAGAAATTACTAGAAATAGAGGACGGAATAGGTGTAGTACCAGCGGGAGTAGGACTCGAGCACGACAGAGCAGGGGGTTTAGGATTTAGATCGGAGAAGAAGGTCTTGGTAGCAAGAAGAGCCTGGAATAAGATACTGATTTTGGAGAAGAGCTCACTTTTCTTAAGCGCACCATTGAGTAATCGAGGGTGTTTTTCATCCCCATGGCTCGAACCCTCAGAAACAAACCGAGTCTTCTTCACCACATTTTGACCCGATTCACAAGCTCACGATGCTCAGTGCAAACCCTATCCTACGAAGAGGTATGAGCTTCCACTAACCCACAATCTTACCACTCCACCGCTTTTGCCCTTCATGTCCTTCTGGCCTTCGATAGAAACTGGAGATCGTTCTCTCGCAGCCTCCTCTGTAATCTTCCCGATGCATCTAGTCTATGATGAAGAACGAGAAGGAGCTGGGAGAAGAACGGACATAGTGAGAAGGGTTTGGGGAGAAGAACTTGGATTAAGAGGCCTAGGGTGGATTATTGGGAGTGAGAAGGATTTAGTTTTGTTTTTAGTGCATAGTAGTTAGCGTGTTTTGAAAATACTTTGCCTTTTCCGTTTTCACCTTTTAGGGAAATTTCATTCCCTCTTCTTTGATAGACAACATTAAAAGAAAAACTGTTGTCTTTTCATTTTTACAATATTACAAAATCACATTAGAGAACACTTTTTTGGGATTATAGACGACAATTTTAGTCTAAACTGTCGTCTCTAAGAATAAGACAACACATTTAGTAAAACCCGTCGTCTGATTAGTGTATGCTAAAGCTAAAAATGGCATAGTGAATAGTAAGAAATCCAATAATAACATAAATCAAGGCAACTGTAAAAACCAGGTCAAATATCAACATAAACACTATCATACCAACACATAGCCATAACGATCATACTGCACCCACCAACAAAGAAAAGCAACCAATCACCTTAATCGACCTAACCTCGACGACTGCAAGTTGAGGCGAATATCAGTCGGAAACTAATGGAGCCCCAGACTCGACATTGGAGTGTGAACTGGCTTAAGAATTATGGAACCCAAGCTCGACGTTTGAGTCACGGTCCTAGTCTCTGGAATTACGGAGCCTCATGCTCGATGTTTGAGATGAGTCTCGGGAATGACAGAGCCCAGCTCGACGTCCGAGACTATGCATTACAATTAGCATCTCAAGGGGGGTTATTAACCACTTCACATCATAATCGTGATGGCATGACCCAAAGCGGATAATATCGTGCTAGACAAGTCGAGTCGTGATCGTTTCCCATCCAATACGCCATTAAAAGGACACGTGACAAGTATTTGGTCCAAAATTAAAAGGGTAATTTCATCACACAATTTGGGCTAATAAGGAAAGAAAAATAAAAATGAATTAAAAATTAGAAAAAATTACATAAAAATATGGAAACTATAGGGTCGATTTCAAATTTGTAATCCAACTATAAATTGGATTTTAAATATCCAAACTATCAAAAAATAACATTTGAGTAGCTATCGTTAACAATACATTAAAATAATATGTTAAGTGCCTAAGTGGCACTTATGAAACCATTTTTTATTCTGACACGAATGTCGAGTAGAAAAAATAAATAATTAAAATTGAATATATTAAAAATAGTTAATAAAATTTAAAATAAACCAAAAAAAAAACTTGTCTATCTCCCTTTCTCGACAAAAAGTCAAAGACGACCTCCATAACCACCATCGAATCCATCTGGGCTAGGAAAAGGGTTTAGGCTTTGTTAGGACATCTTCTGAGTCTACCCCACATCTTCTAATTCTATTTGAGATCTCCCTCAATATTGACCCTCATCTCTCCATACATCTTCTGATTCTACCAGGTTTAGGCTCCCACTTCCTCCCTTTAGCATCCCTCACGTCCACCTGACCTTCTGTATGCTCTACTACGCATCTTGCATCAGTGGAGTCATCGGAAAGTCTATTAGCATGATCAAGCAGCTACAGTAGGCCACCAGGGTCAAGATCCGAATTGAAGAAAGTTCACCCGACTCACCCGACCAGGTTGTACTTCTTGTTGTTTTGAGTGTTCAATGTTGCTGCAATTCTTTAAGCAGCGATGGCTCAAATAATGGGTCGTGGTTGGGGAGGGGCGATGTTGTTGCAATTTCTTGAGTGGCGACACTTTGAAATCTGGGACATTTCTATGCTAAATTTTTTGTTCGAATGTTTTTGGATTTAGGAGTTTGTTGAATTTCCGCGTTTATGAGTTTGTTGAATTTTTGGGTTTATAGGTTTGTGTTTAGATCTAAGGTTTCACATGGGCCTTCTTGTTCTTCATCAAAGTTTTTATGTTTGGATCAAGGTTTCATTACACTGGTGCAAGACTTCTCACTTCTTCATCACATCCCAAGTTTTTCAATTTTTTAGATGTTTGTTGTTAGCTTTGGATTTGATTATGATGACTTCAAAGTGAGAGGGAAAAAGAAGATGCATATTAGATATAGTTTTATCAATTATTTCAATTTATTACATCTTATTTTTTTTTTTACTTCTAATAATATTCATTTTTTTAATTAATTTATTTGACAACATGGCATCCATATGAGAATTAAAAAAAGTCTCGCAACTGCCACTTGGGCACTTAATAGGTTTTTTTAACACATTATTAATGATGAGTGCCTAAATGTTATTTTTTGATAGTTTGAATACTTAAAATTCAATTTTATTGTTAGTGTACGAATTTGAAATCGACCTATAATTTGAGTATTTTTTGAATTTTTTCTAAAAATTAATAAACAAAATAAAATTACCCCTTTTCTTTGTCCTGCCTTATTAGCATCATCCTCATCTTTCCTGATAATCTTCATCATTATCCTGTTCTTTCCTCACAATCTTCATCATTCTCATCCTCCAGAAACACCCTAAATCCCAAATTGAACTCTTCTCCAGATTGACACTTCTCTTTTATAAGGGCTCATACTTCATAGAACGTTATCCTATCAAGAAACCACTAATTTCGGAGCTAGACCATATTACGCAACATGGATTCCTTATTGGCCTACTCACAACACAGATCTCCAACTGGAAACGAACTGTTTCATACTGCTCAAATTGGGAGTTTTCCTCTCCTCAACGTCTCTCCGAAATGAATCAAGAGATAATGAGTTGAAATTGTAAGCCTCCTCTGTCACGACCTGGCCCATCTAACACAATATTGTCCGCTTTGGGCCCAGCCCTCACGGTTTTGTTTTCGGGAGCTCACGTGCAACTTCCTAGTAGGTCACCCATCATGGGATTGCACCAGCCTCAACTCGCTTAACTTTGGGGTTCCAATCCCCCCCAAAGCCACTGAGCTCCCAAAAGGCCTTGTGTTAGATAGATACGTGCCCACACATATAAGGTACTTCACCTTTCCCTCCCCGAGCGATGTGGGATCGTTCACCGATCTTACCTTTCCAAGCTCACGGGTCTTGCTCACCGTTCTTGCTTCTCAAGCTCACGGGTCTTTCTCACCGTTCTTGCTTCCAAGACCGGGTCTTACAATCAATCGATAAGCAAAGAAAACCACCGTTCAAATTCAAAACCCAAGACTCACCTTTTTCGGTTGCTCACCACTGTCTCGTGCCACCGTGCACGACGGTTAAAGCCCGTGCCACCAATCAAATCGTCTCCTCTTACTCTCTCAACTTCATTTACACTCCAACAGCAATGGGGAAGGTTTAGAGGGTTTATTTTTGGGTTGGGGGTTCGGGTTTTTGCAGAAAACAGAGAGCGTGATTGATGGAGGGAGAGAGAGAGAAGAGCTGATTTTTATTATTTAAATGGACCAATCAGAGATCCCCTTTTTAGGGAAAAGTCAGCACTGGATGAGTGACACTTGTCATTCATCCGAGGGCCCCACTCAAATATCTGCCCAATCAGATATTTCCACCTAATCTCTGCCTCGTAACACGTGCATAGTCCAAACGAACTTCCGTGAACCATAATTTTCCCGTCCAACGTCCGATTTCGGCGTGCCGCCTGTCTACGGATTCGTATTGACTCGATCTACATAACGATTCTCTGCCCTTGACCATCAGACCTCCCGAGTCAAAAGTCAATATTTTTTCCACGACTAGGGACAAAACGGTCATTTTGCGTCGTCCATCCGATTCCACTCAACTAATCACCGATTAACCTCACTAATCCTTCATTAGTCACTAATCTAATTCCGGAATTCTGGACAGGTCGTTACATGTGATGTGATTTGGAATCGGTTATTCATATTTTATCTTATGCATGCATGTTTTACATTGGAAGGTAAAGCTTGTTTCCGAAATGTATTTTCAAAGGCTAATTTTTGTCCATTCACACCTCAATGGTTTTTGTTGACTCTACAAGCCATTGTACATAGATCAGGGCTGATCAATAGGTGGATGTATGAGTGGGAGATCGGTACGGTTATCTCTTGTCTAAAAAGTACTGGGGGATAGTTTTGCTATTTTGAATTGTTTGTCAGACGAGAGTAAGATCAGGCACGGTTATCAAATTACTCTTAGGGAGAGTCTTGCCACCTTACGCCTCGTCTGGGTGTAGAGCTACTTAGATGTGTATACTGGATATTCCTTCTTCAATGGGTTCTTTAGAGTCTTTATGTCGAGAATAGAAGCACAACTAAATTGACACTAAGAATCATTGGACTTACAAGGCCAAAAACACCATACTCTTTTTGAAACCTTCCAAATCCATCAGGAAATCAAACAATCTGATGATCGGGCTCTCATTTTCAAATGTCTCTTGTATATATGGGAAGGGTCAGATAAAAGTGGGCCAAAAAACGTCGATTTAGGACTCACCAGCAGTCGTCAGCCTAGTCATCCTTGAAGAAGGCCATTAAAATGGTCGAGAGACAAAAACCAACTTCTTGGCGACATTTTAGGTGATGGTTCATGACGGCCATCAAGATAATTTGGTGAAGTTGACGTATGCGTTGAAAGTACCTCCGAGAAACAATAGTGTGACCTCACTAGGAGCGCGCGACAAGGAGGAAGTCAAGACCCGTCCCAAATATCACCACGATACCCGGGACGAACCCTGCTCCCGTCTGACAATCACACTTAAAGTACCAAAATAACCTTAATACCACCATAAGCATAACTATCAGACGAAGGAGTAAATATAATACAATTGTCAGTCAGATCATAGTTCTACAAAATGGGCACAAAATCCTACTATGCTAGTCTCGCAACGGAAGAACGTCGTAAGCTCTATGCCTCGATTCCTGCCTCAACATTCACCCCAACGCTATCACCACGACCTGGACGGAAAATTTAAAACCAAAAAGTGTGAGTGGACTAGAATAAATAAAAGTTTCAAAAATAGTTTATCATCAAATCAGAGTTAAGGAAAATAACAATAATATTTGTTCCCTCCGTTTTGAAAACATGCATGCCCAACGAAGTATCAGAAAACCGCAACATAAGACAGTATAGCAAGATCATATCATAAAACCAAATCCACAAATATCCAAGTCTGATCAAACCTGCTCGATCTATCCGAGTCTTTAAACTCAACCAGGCCTCAAATGTAATTCGAATCTTTAAACTCCCGAGTCTTTAAACTCAATAGGCCTATGGGGGTAATATCATAAATGTCCGAGTCTTTAAACTCCCGAGTCTTTAAACTCCCGAGTCTTTAAACTCAATCCGGGCCCGTCCCCCATCCATCAGAACATCCGGGTCTTTAAACCCATATCCAGATCCAGCAAATCCAATCCAAAATTTAATGTAAAACCATTTCTAAATCCATAGCCAAACTCGAATTCGAAATCCCCGGTTTGAAGCCCTTCCGGCGTTCAGAACCGTCATTCCGAACCCAAATCCGGAAATCCATTTTTTAAACCAAAACCCGCGATTGTCAAAAATCATGTTTCATAATCCATTTATCATCATCATAAAACAATTGTAATTTGAAATTCCTAAGTATGGCATCAAAATCCGAAATCCAGCCTTTTTCTCGAAAAACGTGCGAAAATCCGAAAATGTCTCGAAAAACGTGCAAACATGTCAACCACATATAATCACCATCAAAAAGCATAAAAACCATATTTAATATCATAAAACACAAATAAAACAGTTAGGCATGCTCGTAAGGAAAGAAAGAGTCCATTCACGAATCTGAACGAGTCAATCGCGCTCCGTGCGCTCCTCAACCGTCTTAGGCGTCTCCCGTCCTGTCAATTTGCACCAAATAGGGTCATAAATACATCAAGGATACTAACCCTAACTTCCCCAATTTTTCGGGAATTTATTCATATTTAAATCTTAGACCCTAAACCGTCCGGATTCCCGAACTATCTCATAACATCGTCCGATTAACCTGAAAATCACACCAATGGATTCCTTAGAACATTTGGAACCAAAACCATGTTGGAAGGTTGGCCGGAATCCTCCCCACGCGCTGCCCAAAGTGGCTGCGCGTGGGCCTCACGCGCCTGCTACAGTGTTTCTTCAACCTCGAGTCACCCAGTTCAATTGTGTTGAACCGGCGTGACCGGTTCTCTATAATTCCTCCACCATTTCAGTCCAATCCAATCCCAGAAGCTTCGTCCAATCCTTAGCAATCTAACCCCGTCCTAACATCGAAGAATCACGGCCTAAAACTTCACGATTTCTCCCTCGAAAAACATAGCCCGTGGCCCCTATTTTGGCCGCCAGCCACCTAGGTCCTCCCCCGGCACGGCACCACATTCAAACGACTCCTGGGACCTCCAGGAGTCTCACCCTGACCTCCAAATCCCTCGACTGTAGCCCATAGTCCATGACTTTGGAAAATAAGAAAAACGGGAAAACAGGGGAATCAGGGTATACCGTCGAACCGTCCACCGTCGTCTGCACCGCCGTGTGCCACGGTGCTCGTTGAGTCCCCTGCAAGCACCTGAGCCTCCTATTGCCTTGGTTTGAGCTACCACACGGCACAACCACCGCTACAGGGTCACCGTCTCTCTGTTTTTCCAAAAATTCCAGCCGTCCACCGTCGTGCCTCCGTGCACAGTTCCAGTCCAAAACACGATCAACAACTCACCCTCGTCTCTCTATCACTCTCACAAGTCATCAACTCACTCACCCTTGCACTGAATCGATCGAACATGCACAATTTCTTCCTCTCTGTTTCTCTGTGTCGAAGCCAATTGCACGGTTCAAATTGGACAATTTGTAGTCGTGTGTATTTTAGACTCTCCCAGAACCATCTAGCCATCTCCACGTGTCCACATCCCCCCTGTCCAGCACAAAATATCCCAATCCACTATTGCCACTTGTCCTGATCTGATTGGGCTGAGGAGAAAAAGACCAAATTGCCACTAGTTATAAAAATTACCGTTTTGCCTTTGAACTTTCCAGACCCGTATCTATTTCATCCGACGTCCGATGACAGCGTGCCTCATGTCGTTGTACTCAGGACGTCGAGACCTATCTAACGGTCCTCAGGACGTCCGATTACATTTATACCCTTCCCGGAGGTACGGGTTGTTACATTGATTCCATTAATTAGAGAAGGTTCTTGGTGATCTTAGGGACAGTTTGGGATTGGAAACTTGGCTGGGAGTGGTCAGAATCGTGGGGACAGTGAGGAGGAAAACTGGGTCGTGGAACTCGATCCAAACAGGTACGTTTTAGGACCGTTTTCCTTGTTTTGAAATGATAGAACGATAGGAATGGAAGGGATGAACTTGTAGGAACTAAAAGGATTGAAAAACAGGTTGAAAATGGAGAAAACCGGTCGCGCCCGTCCGGTCCAGTCGAGAACCAGCTAACCTGTTCAGACCCGGTTTGCTGGAGGTTGATGGTGACTGTAGCTAGGCGCGTGGCCTTCTGTCAGGACCCGTCCCAATCCCCCCGGGATTAACGCGGGACGACCCTGATCCCGTCTGACACGGAGTGTCAGATGAGGGAAAATTCTGACCTTAGCCCTCTCGGGCTTTCAGAGTACGCCAGGATCCGGAGGAGGTATGTGATATCTCGGTCTCTACTACAATTTGCATCCGTTGTCAACCTGAAGGGCAGTCAAAACATTAAAAGCTGTGAGTGGACAAAACAAAGAGTTTATAAAAATATTTTCATAAAGACATTTGTACCCTTCACTAAAAGCCTGCATACATTCGAAAACCATTTAACCAAAAGAACAATATGTGGGAACTAAGCTCAATACCATAACCGAAAGAACCATAAAGAACCAACCATACAGGCCACTACCCAAATCCATGTGGGACTCAGCCCAAAACCTGTATACATCACACATCATATATCATATATACATATAAATCACACAACCAATCCTATCACGGTTTCCAAAGCTACGCGCGTGCTACCCGGGGTCTCAAGCCCAAGTCTCTTAGGGTCCAAGGTCAATGTCCGTAGACCAATGAACCTCCCTGAGCTTATAAACCATAGCCTTTCTGAGAGTAAGGAACCCAACGGGGGCGGTTCCACTCAGTCAATACTCCGTGACTACTCCGGGGTCCATCCAGGCCAACGACCTTCCCCGTAGGAGACAATCCAAGTAAAGGAAGGTATATGAATATATACATATATATATATATATATATATAGAAAACATCCTTAAAACCTTTCAAAGGATTCATGCCCGGTCCCCATAAAACATCATGATCCATAAAACCTTTCAAGGGTTCATGCCGGTCCCCATAAACCGTTATGAACCTGGAAATCCGTTTAGGGTCCCCGACCCGAAATCATAAACATAAAGGAACTAGGTCTCGTGCCCGAACACATGACTCAATTGGGCATCGTGCCCGATATCTCACGGTCAGTCACGACTCAGATTGTAGTGATGCGTGCAACCATCCATCCAGGACAGCCCTCAATCATGGTATGTCGTCGTGAACGTATCAACCGACGCGACCACCATAAGATCATGGTGCACCCATCACCGATCGATATCCTGAACCGTTAGCACTCCAAAGCCGAGCCTCCATCGGCTGCCCGACAACAGATCGTGCATCGTGACCTCTCCGGAAGGAACATATCCTAGTCCGGAGGCGAGCGTCGTATCGTCGATCGCCGGGCACATAACACTCGTCGCGACCACGATTCAGACCCGTAGGTCATAAATAGAGCCATATGCCCGAGACAAAACCAAATAGGTCTCATGCCCGAGTTTATCCTTTTGAAATCCAAAACCATTTCATTGAAACCACCGTAGAAGTATAAACCCGTATAGGCACCGTATAAGGCTGAAACCTCGAAATACGTGCCAATATGTAACCACACACAAATGCACTCATGGAATCACAAAAAAAGTATTAAAACATATAATAAACATTTATGCATGCACCAATTTAGAAAACAAGGTCCACCCACAGACCGTCCGAGCTGCCGCCTCGATACGCGTGTCATACGGCTCTCCCGAGCCAATCAACGCCACCGGGACTCCCAAACCTATCCAAATTGTAATAGAGGGTTACTAACTACTTAAATAACCTCTCACTAAAGCTCTGTAATTTTCTGGAATTTTTAACTATTTTTAAAGTAGATCCTAAATATTAAGACACCCCAAAACCTATCGAAACGATGTCCAATCGACACGAAACCAGTCCCAAAATCTTCGTTACATCGAATAGAAGATTTTGCGCGTTGGAAGTTTCCCCAGAAAGTGGAGCACTCGTCCACACCACCTGAAGTGGCTGCGCGTGGGAGCCACGCGCCACTATTCATCTTCTTCTTCATGCAACTGAACTGGGTTCTCTGGTTTCTAAACCGGCCGAACCGGTCTGGACCGGTTCAGGGCCCAAACTCTTCCATTTCTAATCCATTTTTTCCCATTTTAATTTCTAAGGCTTCCTAATCTTATTTCCTATCTTTTAAGCTATTAAAAACACTAAAAATTGAAGGAAACCGTAACTCCCCAAGTCGACAATGGCGACGAAGACTTCCTCTGCTGTTCACCGTCCTTCCCGGCCGTCCAAGGTCCCATTTTTTATCCCAACGAGCTGCTACAACCTCCAGAAACCCAGTTCTATTAACGAAAATCACCCAAACTGTAACGACCCGTCCCAAATTCTAGGATTAGATTAGTGACTAATCACGATTAGTGAGGCTAATCTGTGATTAGTTGGGCGAAATCGGACGAACGATGCAAAATGACCGTTTTACCCCTAGGCGTGGGCAAAACGTTTACTTTTCATTCTGGCGGTCAAATGGACTTTGACCGATGACCTTGACGTAGTTTGTGACGTCACGAGTTCATAGACAGGTGGCACGTTGAATTCCGACATTCGAGGAGGAAGTTATGACGTTCGGAAGTTTAAGGGCATTTTGGTAATTATGGTTAAAAGGGGTCAAATGTTGACTTTTGACCGGGATGTTCGATGGCCGAGGGCTGAGGACTATTACGTAGATAAGGACGATACGAATCCATAGACAGGCGGCACGCTGAAATCGGACTTCGAACGGGAGAGTTATAGGTCACGGAAGTTCGATTTCACTATGCACGTACTTCGAGGCGATGATTGTAACGACCCGTCCCGAATTCCGGGATTAGTTTAGTGACTAATCTTGATTAGCGAGGTTGAACGGTGGTTAGTAGGGCGGAATCGGACAAAATGTGCAAAATGACCGTTTTGCCCCTGGTCGTGGGCAAAATGTTGACTTTTTGTTCGGGCGGTCAAATGGACTTTGACCGATGACCGTGACGTAGTTCGGGACGTCACGAGTTCATAGACAGGTGGCACGTTCGATTCCGACATTCGTAGAGAAAGTTATGGTGTTCGGAAGTTGAGGGGTATTTTGGTAATTTGGCTTATTAGGGGCCAAATGTTGACTTTCTGATCGGGAGGTCCGATGGGCGAGGGCCAAGGACCGTTACGTAGGTATCGTCGATACGAATCCAACGACAGGCGGCATGCCGAAATCGAAGATCCGACAACGACGTTATGGTCAAGGAAACGAACTAACGAACCGAGGCCGGGATTAAAATAATAATATAATAATGAATAGTGACCGTTGACCCTACACACCTGGATGAGTGACAAGTGTCACTCATCCCTTGAAATCAGAATCCATGTTTTTGGGGGAGACCTCATGATGATGTTTAATTAGTTTTTAATTAATTAATTAATCTTTTATTACCATTAATCTCCATATTTTCCTTAACCGTGTACAACCAAATCCAATACTCTCCCAACCAATTCCTCTTCCATTGCTGAACCTGAGAGTGTGATTTTGTGAGCGTTTTGAGTGTGATTTCAACTGGGTAAACAGGAGAGATTGACAGTGAGGAGGAACTGAGAATTCGAATAATTAAGTTTTAGGAGGGAAAATCAAATTGGACGAATTGGGCTGTGATGATCGAATTGGAGGTTACAAACATCTTCCTGAGGTTGTGACGAGTCGATCCACATCAAAAACGAGAAGGATTGGTGCCGTTTTGGCTCTGATCGAGCATGGTGACAAAGGAAGAAATTGAGGCTGAGTCGTGGAGTTTGGGGCTGTGATTGACTCAATTGTTGTGGGGAAATGATTTCTCATGATCCCACGATGCTTCTGGGTTCATCAATTGAAGGAAACCGGCTGTGATCGATGAAACTCCATGGTTGCACAGTGGACGGTGTTCGTACTTGAGTCGTGATCATTTACTGATCAAACGACGAAATTGATGTGGGGGAATTGTTCCTCGTGGTCCACTAATGCTTCTGGTTGAACCAATTTGGGGAAATCAATCGAGATTGAAGGAATCCCATGATTGAACAGTGACCGGAGTGTTCTTCGTGTTCATCGTTGAATCGTGGAATTGTAGGTAATGTTTTGTGTAATTGAGATTACAGAACCTTAATTTAACTTAAAACGAAACTAATGGAATGATCAATTGAAGGAATTAGGATCGAATTGACAGGATTGGAACCGGGTTGTGTCGCGGGTGAATTGGACCCGTTTACCAGACAAACGGGTTGGGCTGGTGACACTGTAGCAGGCGCGTGAGTTTCACGTGCAGCCACTCACGGCGGCGCGTGGCGGCGCGTGGGCACGAATCTCGAGGTGAGGTCAACATGACTTTTAATCCATTCGATGTAACGAACATTTTGGGATTGGTTTCGGGTCGATCGGACACCGTCTCGATAGTGTTCGGGATGTCCGAAGGTTTTAAATTAAGTTTAAAAATAAGTAAAAATTCGGGAAAATTACGGGACTTTGATAGGATGTTAATGTTGAGGTTAGTAACCCTCTAATGTGACTTGGACAGGATTGGGAGTCCCGGTGATAGTGGTGTGGCCCGGGAGGGCCGGTGGCACGCGTATCGAGGCACACGGTTAAAACGGTCTGTGAGTGGACTTTGGTTTTATAAATCCTATGCATGCTTAAATGTGTTATATGGTTTATATACATGATTTCTATGATGGTATTTGTGAGTATTGATTTTGGGTATGTTGCACGTATTTCGAGGTATTTTCCGTATTTCACGTGTATCGGGATTAACGGTTTATTTGTGGTTTTGCATGCTTGTGGTTAAATAAATATTATGATAAAATGGTTTTTATATTGGAAAGATGAACTCGGGCTTGAGGCCCACTTGTTTTGGAAATTTCGGACTTGGATCCATTTGAGAATCGGGCCGGGGGCCCAGTTGGTTAATGAAATCGGGCCAGGGGCCGAGTTGGTATGAAATCGGGCTGAGACCCATTTGAGTTATGTTATCGGGCCAGGGGCCCAGTTGATTTACGAATTCGGGCCGTGGGCCCAGTGGGTTTATAAGTCGGGCTGCGGGCCCAGTTGGTTTACAAATCGGGCCGTGGGCCCAGTGGTTCATAAAATCGGGCATGAGGCCCAGTTGGATAATAAATGTGATTTCGGGTCAGGGACCCTATATTTTATAATGGTGATTTTGGGTCAAGGACCCTAAATGGAATTATGTGGTTTTATGGAAATTTCGGGCAGGGCCCAATGGTAATAATGTGATAAAAGGATTAAATAAAACTGTTTTCCATATACCATCTGGATACAAGGATATATGATGGTCTCCTCCAGATGTCTGGGACACTGGGGAAGTCACGGTGCATTGCCTGCGAGGGGTTATTATACGGAGCAGCCGGACCGTATGATGACTCAGGAGCAGGATTGCTATGATTGACGTCAGGGACGTCAGACATCAGGGATGTCAGATATATGGACCCGGAGAGACCCCGGGCAGCACGCGTAGCTTATGAAACCGTGAGATATGACGTCAGGGACGTCTAGCGTCTGGGACGCTAAGCATCTGGGATGCTGGTGATGGTAATGGTAAAATATGGTTTAATGAATAAAATGGCTTATTGGTTGGATATGTGTTATGTGGTAAAAAATGGATTATTGGTTATGATATGTAGGGTCGGGGACCCTAAATGGTTTTGGATTTTTGAATTGATGTTCATCTATGGTCGTGGGCGGTGACCCACATGGTTTTAATATGTATGGTGGTGGTATTCCACGGTTTTGGGCTGAGTTCCCACACTTGGTTTTTGGTTAACGGTTTTCGGGCTAAGGCCCTAATGGCTCGGTTGAGCAAACGTTTTGGTTACTGGTTTTTGGTGGCATGCATACGTTTTTATTGGAGGGCATAAATGTCTTATAAATGTATTTGGTAAACTTATTGGTTTTTGTCCACTCACAGCTTTTGGTTTTAATGCCCTTCAGGTTGATTACGGATGCGATTGCAGCAGAGACTGGGACATTGCACACCTCCTCCATCGGTCCTTGCGCACTCTGGATGGCCTGTTTGGGCAGTAGCTCTTGGTTATCCCTTGTCTGACACCCCTTGTTGGACGGGAGCAGGGCACATTCCATGGTAATCCCGGGGGGATTGGGATGGGTCATGTCAATGATGATTTGGCAAATTCTGATTGGCCAGATATTTTAGGTGGGTCCCATGGATGAGTGACAAGTGTCACTCATCCCATTGGTCCAAACCCCTAAATTGTGGATCTAAGCTAATTAAATATTAATATAATTATTATTTTATAATTAACCCACCTAACACTCAATCCTAGCCCTCCATTTCACTTATTCTCTCAAATCCTCACCCTCCATTTCTCTCCCCTCATCTGATCAAACATCATCACTTCATTCATCTTCATCTTTGTTCATCCTCACAAAAACCCGAACCCCCTTATATGCACATTTTCTTCATTTTCTTCAAACACACAAACACCACCACCATCACCCTAGCTCATCCTCCTTCATGCTTGTGTGTGAACGTGAGGGAATGAGAGGAAGGAACGAGGGGCTGGACAGTGGCAGGCGACGGAGGACATGGCGGGGGAAACCCGAAACCGTAGGTAAATATTCAAAAATCCAAGTTTCGGTTTTGTAGGTTTTTAGCTAATTCTAAGGATTGGGAAATATTTCTGGACACTCTAGGAAGCTAATGGGATTGTTTTCGCGGCTTGGGATGGCCTGGAACAGCCGTGAACGGCGGGGGAAGGTCCAGCCGCCATTGATGACGGATGAAGGTACGGTTTTGGGCGTTTTGTTCCGTTTTAATTAGCTAGAAAGGTTAGAAATGAGTTTAGAAACATATTAGGATTAAAAGGAGATGAAATGGACCTAAAATGGACCCTGAATCGGTCCGAAAACCAGAGAAAACTGAGGTTGAAGATGGGTGAACAGTGCCGTGAACAGTAAACTGGTTCAACTGGAGATTAGTGATGATGAACAGTGTTTTGGACCTTCTAGGGCGTGTGAACAGTAATTTGGGGAAGTGTTCAACATATGAAATCTTCTATTCGATGTAACGAAGATTTTGGGACTGGTTTTGCGTCAATCAGACATCGTTTCGATAGGTTTCGATCTGTCCGAAGGTTTAGGGTCGGTTTAAAAATAGTTAAAAGTTCGGAAAAATTACGGGGCTTTAATGGGAGGCTAATTAAGTAGTTAGTAACCTTATATTAAAATTTGGACAGGTTTGGGAGTCCCGGTGATAGCGATTGGCTCGGGAGAGCCTATGGCACGCAAATCGAGGCGGCAGCTCGGACGGTCTGTGAGTGGACCTTGATTTCTAAACTGTGATGCATGCATAAATGTTTTATATGGATTATGAATATGCTTTTATGATGTTGATTTAGATTCTTGTGATTTATATGATTTCACGCTTTATGAGGCGATTTACGTGCTTGCACGTAAATCGAGGTTTCCGGTTTTATACTGCTTTTCCATTCTTATGGTTTTGGATATGATTTCACGAAATGATTTTAGATTTGAAAAGGTAAATTCGGGTACGAGACCCATTTGAATTACGAATTGTCGAACTTGAGGTCCATTTGATTTAACGAGGCATCGGGCCGGGGGCCTAGTTGGTTTACGATTCGGACTGGAGGTCCAGTTTGTATGTGGATTCGGGCCTAGGGCCCAGTTATGTGTTATGATGGTGATTTCGGGTCAGGGACCCTAGAAATGGTTTTTACGGGTCATGACGGTTTATGGGAACCGGCATGAACCCTTGAAATGGTTTTTATGGTTCATGACGGTTTATGGGAACCGGCATGAACCCTTGAAATGGATTTACGGGTCATGACGGTTTATGGGAACCGCCATGAACCCATGAAAGGTTTTATGGTTCATGACGGCTTATGAGGGGTCGGGCATGAATCATGGAAAGGTTTAAAGAATGATTTCAAATGGTTTTTCATATTCCATCCTTTATATATGATTGTCTCCTCCGGGGAGGGTCGTTGGCCTGGTGAACCCCGGAGTAGTCACAGAACACTGACTGAGTGGAGTCGCCCCCCCAGTTGGGTTCCTTACTTTCAGGATGGGCATGGTTCGTTACCTCCAGGGAGGGTCATTGATCTACGGACATTGACCTGGGTGGACCCTGGAGAGACTTGGGTTTGAGACCCCGGTTAGCATGCGCGTAGCTTTATTATACCGTGACAGGTTCTTGGATATGAAATATAATGGATAAACATGATTTCAATTGGTTTGGGAAATTATGTTTTATGATGATAAATGGATTTGGGCTGAGATCCCACATATGTTTACTATGTTATGGTTTTCTGTAAACGGTTTTGGGCAGGAGCCCGTGTGACTTGTATTTACGGAATTTAGGGCTGAGACCCTAATGATTGTTGTTTAAACATATGTGTTTGGATAAATGGTTTTGCTATGCATGAAGGTTTTTTGTGAAGGGTATAAAGGTCTTTTATGAAATATGTTTTATAAACTCTTTATTTTTGTCCACTCATAGTCTTTCTGTTTTTAATACCCTTCAGGTTGACAGCGGATGTGGACTGTAGCAGAGACCGAGATATCACATACCTCTTCCAGATCCTGGCATACTCTGATAGCCCGGGAGAGCAAAGGTCGGAAATATCCCTTGTCTGACACTTCGTGTCAGACGGGAGCAGGGTCATCCCGCGTTAATACCTGGGGGATTGGGATGGGTCCTGTCACAAACCCTTTAGAACTCATTCTCCAATCTTTGAAATCGTTACCTCACGGGTCTAGTTCCTCCACCGTGGACCGCCGCCAAGGCCCATCACCGTCGTGTCCTCATCATCTCAGTCTCTCCCTAACTCTCACAAAACCATGAGGACGCAGATATGGTGCTAGTGTGATGTGGTGTAGTGTTTGTTTTAGAGAGAAATGGAGAAATGGTGTTTCGGGTTTGTGAGAAACAGAGAGGGAGGATGGATGATCAAGTGAGAGAGAAGGGGAAATGGATGGTTAGGATTTAGAGGCTAGATGCGATGGATGGTGGAGATTGAAGGTGGGTGGTGTTTATTATAAAATAATTAAAATAATAATATTTAATTATGTTAGATCCACAAATTAGGGGTTTCGGCCAATGGGATGAGTAACACTTGTCACTCATCCATGGGTCCCACTAAAATATCTGCCCAATCAGATATGCCAAGTGTCTTCGCCTCGTAATGTGTGCAATAGTGAAATCAAACTTCCGTGACCCATAACATTCCCGTTCGAAGTCCGATTTCAGCGTGCCGCCTGTCTATGGATTCGTATCAACCCGATCTGCATAACAATCCTCGGCCCTCGGCCATCGGACCTCCCAGGTCAAAAGTCAACTATTTTCCCCTGTTAACCAAATTACCAAAATACCCTTGAACTTCCGAAATGTCATAACTTTTTCCTCAAATGTCGGAATCGAACATGCCACCTGTCAATGAACTCGTGACGTCCTGAACTACGTCACAGTCAACGGCCAATATCCATTTAACCGCCTGAACGAAAAGTGAACGTTTTGCCCACACCTAGGGGCAAAACAGTCATTTTGCATCGTTCATCCGATTTCGCTCAACTAATCACCGATTAACCTCACTAATCATGATTAGTCACTAATCTAATCCGGAATTCGGGACGGGTCGTTACAACCTTGCCTCTTTAATTAATTTCGTCCTCGAAATTCCATCTATCCTGATTCCACATCCACCTCGTGGAAAACAAATTCGACCTTACTTCAAATGTACACTTGTACATCCACTAACCGGAACAAAACTTATTCGTACCCAGGCGTTCCACTAATGCTCACATCACATCGACTATATTCGATCACGTCGAATGACAGTAATCGCACGCTCCGAATTGACACCACTTGACAATTCTAACATTTCATTGACACGAACAACTCGACGATTCCTTGCTCAATCACTAATATATCCTGACATCTGCTCCCACTGGGAGTCACCAAATCTCACTCATCGATTCAAGTTGACACATCCGACAAACTATCACTACTTGACAGTCACCAATCCAAAACCGACATTATACTCACTTGTGGTTACACTAACCACCAACTCACTCAACATGAGTATACATCTATCAACACCTCACTCGACCTGTGTGTGACTGGACCCATCAGAAACACTATGACCCAATGTACAGTATCCAATTTCCAGTCCACGTTCTCGACTAATCCAATGGTATCAGAACTAAGCCGATTACCAACATGCTCACCAACGTACTACTGGTATATCCTATATACTGCCACATGTCACCACAAGTCTGCCCGGTATCGTACCTCGAACAACGTACAAGGTACATACATCCATCCATCAACCAGCCTACAACAACAACGGTGACAACAACCTAGGTCGTAGCCAATCACGTTTCAATTCTAGAGTCCATTTGTCCAATCCAGGACTAGACAGATCAAAAACTCCAACCCATCATCCATTTTAAATCTCATGGTCACCCGACCAGTAACAAAACGTCTACTTCTAATCACGTAATCCAATACGTACCAATCCGACTCACGTCTACCAAGGCGTATCCACTCATACCAGTTGTCATCAAATTTCACCCACGTCTACCGAGACACAACAAATCCGAATCTATCGATTACCTGCTCAAATGATTACCACAGTACATTTGATTGAATTCATAGGGAAGCCAATCCCATCATTCACACATCTAGGCTGACCAAATCCGACCTCGTCGGACACCTACTCGTTCGATTCATACACCATACGAGATTTACCTCGAAAAGGAGTTCAGTCCTATCATCCTCAACTCAAACATCCAAGTAAGAGCGATAAACTCTCCACCTATCTGGACCATCGAGATCACGATCCAGATCCATCACTACGTCACCCGACCATAAACGTCACGATCCTCGATCGTCACGATGCCCAAAGTTCTCATCATCAAATCACCGATCCACATCACGATCCTAGGTGGATCCACACTTGCTCACTTAGTTAACTATCCACCTGAAATCTGATCATAGGGTGTTACACCCTCTTGAATCCTTCGTCAGTCACATCACCCTTCAACCAATTCCCACATCTAAATCGATCAGTCAACGACGACACACACCGAGACTGTGGGTTCTCTCCAATTACCTCGTATCGATCCTTGGCATTCCACCTGGGAAAATCAATGATGATCCAACACGATGACATCAAAATCCATCCTACGTGAATGCAACAAAATTTGCTGTACTCACCACTCCATGTAACCCAACATCATCTCCCACCAAGCAGAAAATGAGAAATCTCAACGACTTAACTTCAAAAATACTCAACTCCTCCTGTTGACAAAAGACAAATCCCAGGTCCACCAACCAATACATGATCAATGTACTGGTGACACAACCATCATCTACCATCATCTGCCATCATCTACCATCATCTGCCATCATCTACAATCATCTGCCATGGCAGACCTGAGAAGTCACCCTAATGACTTCAAAATATCCATTACCAATGCGGAAACCAGCACTCCTCTCGTCACCTCAATCACAACCTTTCTCGATTCCGAAGTTCCAACTAGATTGGAACCAACACACTCGGACATCAACCACGTGTCCCTTTTAAACTGGTTACAGACACATGCCCATCTCAACAGAGTCACCTCCCGGCACATGACTCATCTTCATCACAAACATTGGCATTAGCACCAGCCCTAATACCAGCACCAGTATCAGCATACAAGCATCCACACTAGTATCAGTACACTAACACCAGCATCAGTATCAGCACCAGCCCACACTAACACCAGTATCAGTATCAGCACACCGTGTGCAAAACTGACAACCCTGGATCTCCGCTCATACTGAGCGATGACCCCATACCTCTGCTCAAAATAGGAGAAACTCTGCCTCCCTAGTACCCAACAACTCTGGGTACAGTCACCTTGACATCTCAAACGAGAAAAGGAAAACGTTCCCCGAACGTCCCCGATTCCCAACAACCCTAACTACAACCACTCTCGGTAGTAGTGCCTGCCACAGACTCGTGCAGACCTAACCACCAGACCTCGCTATCGAGACTCCGCATCCAACGGAATCACTCGCCCGTACTAACTACTCCATATCCCCACTCCGGGATTCCATCGACAAGTACCAACCCTGGTAACCTGTCTAACCAAACTCTAGTAAGTCGTAACTCGACTCAACCAATGTCGTCTACCAGGTCGTCCATGACCTTAGGTGCACCAGCTATCCATCACAACTAAGTAGCACGACAACCAACTAGGTCTAACCGATAAGTACAACCTCGACTGCAGAGCGCAGTCCCATCACTAACGCTGACATGACTAGACCAAACATGACCGACGATCTAGACTCCGAAAAGTCATCAAAGTCAAACTACTCGCTAACTCACCTTTCTGAACCATACACCCTACCATAAGGCTCCACGATCGCTACCTAGGGTTCCTCTTAACCTAACAGCAGAAAGCAGTAAAATCAACAATACGACCGACCACGGGGTCTCGACATCGTAAGGACGTCAATCCAATCCTACCGTCAATCCAACTAGGGTTACTCGAACCCGGCTGCTCCTAGCAGCATATCCATCTAACTCAACAAAATCTGACCATCGAATGGTCATAACTCCCAACCAGTCGTCGGAACCGATCCTATGACATCGTGAAAGACGATCCCAACTAACCGTCTCACGATCAAAACTCTAAAGTACTATTACGTTCATCCTACCGTAGGGTCCCACACTGTCATCCACGACAGAACTATGAAAACCCCGGCATCAAATGCTGAACCAAGACGATCTACGATTTAATCCTACTAACTACCGTACCGATATCCTAACTATCAGGTTGATGACGAACTGCAACCCATAGAGACATCACATCCTCGACTTGCACGACACTTCTAGAGCTACACGGTTGCTCGAATAGAGACAACCTCGCTCTGATACCACCTGTCAGGACCCGTCCCAATCCCCCCGGGATTAACGCGGGACGACCCTGATCCCGTCTAACACGGAGTGTCAAACAAGGGAAAATTCTGACCATAGCCCTCTCGGGCTTTGAAAGTACGCAAGGATCCGGAGGACGTATGTGATATCTCAGTTTCTGCTACAGTCCGCATCCTTTGTTAACCTGAAGGACAGTCAAAACATTAAAAGCTGTGAGTGGACAAAACAAAGAGTTTATAAAACATTTTCATAAAGACAATTGTACCCTTCACTAAAAAGCCTGCATGCATTCGAAAACCATTTAACCAAAAGAACCATATGTGGGAACTAAGCCCAATATCATAACCGAAAGAACCATAAAGAACCAACCATACGGGCCACAACGCAAATCCATGTGGGACACATCCCACTATTCATCTTCTTCTTCATGCAACTGAACCGGGTTCCCTGGTTTCTGAACTGGCCGAACCGATCTGGACCGGTTCAGGGCCCAAACTCATCCATTTATAATCCATTCTCTCCCATTTTGATTTCTAAAGCTTCCTAATCTTATTTCATATATTTTAAGCTATTAAAAACACTAAAAATCGAAGGAAATCGTAACTCCCCAAGTCGACAATGGCGACGAAGACTTCCTCTGCCGTTCAACGTCCTTCCCGGCTGTCCAAGCTCCCATTTTTTATCCCAACCAGCTCCTACGGCCTACAGAAACCCAGTTCTATTAACGAAAATCACCCAAACCCTTTAGAACTCATTCTCCATTTATTGAAACCGTTACCTCACGGGTCGAGTTCCTCCGCCGTGGACCGCCGCCGTGGCCCATCAACGTCGTGTCCTCGTCATCTCAGTCTCTCCCTAACTCTCACAAAACCATGAGGACGCAAATATGGTGCTAGTGTGATGTGGTGTGGTGTTTGTTTTACAGAGAAATGGCGAAATGGTGTTTCGGGTTTGTGAGAAACAGAGAGGGAGGATGGCTGAACAAGTGAGAAAGAAGGGGAAATGGATGGTTGGGATTTAAAGGCTAGATGAGATGGATGGTGGAGATTTAAGGTAGGTGGTGTTTAATTATAAAATAATTAAAATAATAATATTTAATTATGTTAGATCCATAAATTAGGGGTTTGGGCCAATGGGATGAGTGACACTTGTCACTCATCTATGGGTCCCACTAAAATATCTGCCCAATCAAATATGCCAAGTGTCTTCGCCTCGTAATGTGCGCAATAGTGAAATTAAACTTCCGTGACCCACAACATTCCCGTTCGAAGTCCGATTTTAGCGTGCCGCCTGTCTATGGATTCGTATCAACCCGATCTACGTAACGGTCCTAGGCCCTCGGCCATCGGACCTCCCAGGTCAAAAGTCAACTATTTTTCCCTTTTAACCAAATTACCAAATTACCCTTGAACTTCCGAACGTCATAACTTTTCCCTTGAATGTCGGAATCGAACATGCCACCTGTCTATGAACTCGTGATGTCCTGAACTACGTCACAGTCATCGGTCAACGTCCATTTGACCTCCTGAACGAAAAGTCAACGTTTTACCCACACCTAGGGTCAAAATGATTATTTTGCATCGTTCGTCCGATTTCGCTCAACTAATCACCGATTAACCTCACTAATCCTGATTAGTCACTAATCTAATCCCGAAATTCGGGACGGGTCGTTACACCTTCACCCGCAGCCCTTTTGGAAGGCACGTGGGGGTGCATGAAGGATAATTTGGGGGTGGTTCCAACATGTGAATTAATCTATTCGATGTAACGAACATTTTGGGACTGGCTTCGTGTCGATCGGACATCATCTCGATATTGTTCGGGACGTCAGAAGGTTTAGGATCGAGTTTAAAAATAGTTAAAAATTCGGAAAAATTACGGGACTTCAATGATAGGTTAATAAGGTAGTTAGTAACCCTATAAAGTGATTTGAATAGGTTTGGGAGTCTCGGTGACGGCGATTAGCCCAGGGAGGCCTATGGCACACAAATCGAGGCGGCAACTAGGACGGTCTATGAGTGGACCTTGATTTCTAAACTGTGATGCATGCATAAATGTTTTATATGGTTTATAGATGTGATTCTATGATGATGATTTGGATGTTAGTGATTTACATGATTTCATGCATTTCGAGGCGATTTACGTGTTTGCACGTAAATCGAGTTTTACAGTTTTGCACTGATTATACGTGCTTATGGTTTTGAAAATGATTTGAAGAAATGGTTTTGGATTTGAAAAAGGTAAACTTGGGCATGAGACCCATTTGTTTTAGAAACCCTCGGACTTGAAGTCCCTTTTAGTCGCGTTATCGGGCCAGGGGCCCAATTGGTTAGTGAACTGATTTCGGATTTGAAAATATGAAATCGGGCACGAGACCCATTTAATTTACAAACTTCCGGACTTGACGTCCATTTGATTTAACAAGGCATCGGGCTGGAGGCCCAGTTGATTTATGTATCGGGCTCGAGACCCATTTGGTTTACGAATCAGGCTCGGGGCCCAGTTAGGTTACGTAATCGGGCACGAGACCCATTTGGTTTACGATATTCGGCACGAGGCCCATTTAGTTTACAAAATCGGGCACGAGGCCCCGTTGGTTTTACAAATCGGGTCGGAGGCCCAGTTAGTTTATGAATTCAGGCTTGGAGCCTCGTTATGGTTACGTTGTGATTTTGGGTCAGGGACCCATAAATGGATTTTCGGTTCATGACGGTTTATGGGGACCGGGCATGAACCCTTGAAAGGTTTTGAGAATGATTTCAAATGGTTTTACATATACCATCCTTATATATTATGGATTGTCTTCTTCGGGGAGGGTCGTTGGCCTAGGTAGACCCGGAGTAGTCACGGAACACTAACTGAGTGGAGTCGCCCCCGTTGGGTTCCTTACTCTTAGGAAGGCTATTATGGATTATAACCTCCAGGGAGGGTCATTGATCTACGGACATTGACTTGGGTGGACCCTGGGGAGACTTGGGATTTGAGACCCTGGGTAGCAAGCGCGTAGCTTTAGATACCGTGGCAGGATTGGTTCTATGATATGGATAAACACGATTTCTTGGTTTTGCGAAATTGTGTTTTATGAATGATAAATGGATTTGGGCTCAGATCCCACATATGTTTACTATGTTATGGATTTGTGTAAATGGTTTTGGGCAAGAGCCCGTGTGATTTGAATTTATGGAAATTGGGGTTGAGACCCTAAATATGGTTGTTTAAACATATGTGGTTTGATAAATGGGTTTTCTATGCATGCGTGCTTTTTAATGAATGGCATAAATGTCTTTTATGAAATGTATTTTACTAAACTATTTCTTTTCGTCCACTCACAGTCTTTTCTATTTTTCAATGCCCTTCAGGTTGATTATGGATGCGGACTGTAGCAGAGACCGAGACATCACACTCCTCCACCGGATCCTAGCGTGCTCTGGAAGCCGGTCAGGCTGAAAGGTTTAAATTTTCCATGGTCTGACACTTTGTGTCAGATGGGATCACAACACATCCCGTGTTAATCTTGGGGGGATTGGGATGGGTTGTGACAAGTGGTATCAGAGCAAGTTTCCTCTTGTTATGTGTGCAGGTCGAGGATGTGATGTCTCTATGGGCTGCAGTTCGTTATCAACCTGATAGTTAGGATGCCGGTACGGTAGTTAGTAGGATTGAATCGTGGATCGTCTTGGTTCGACATTTAATGCCTGAGGATGCCATAGTTCCTTTCGTGGTCTGGCAGTGTGTGACCCTACAGAGGGATGAACGTAATGGTACTTTAGAATTTTGATCATGGGACTGTTAGGTTGGGATCGTCTTTCACGATGTTGTAGGATCGGTATTGACGATAATTAGGAGTTATGACCATTAGATGGTTGGATCTTGTTGAGTTAGATTGTCGGATCTTGTTGAGTTAGATGGCTATGCTGCTGGGAGCAGCTGGGTTTTCCCGAAACCCAATTGAGCGAAGGAACCTCATTTGCGTGATGGTCTGAAAATGCGAACCCTAGTTGAGTTTACGGTAGGATTAGATTGACGTCTGTACTATGTCAAGACCGCGGGGTCGGTCACATTTTGGATGTTACTGCTGAGTACAGTTGGGTTCAGAGGAACCCTAGGGTCTGATATTGGAACCTTAAGGTATGAAGTATAGTTCGAAAATGTGAGTCAACAAGTGGTTTGATTCTAATGACTTTTCAGAGTCGAGACCTGGGTCGGTCATGTCATATCAGCTTTAGTGATGGGACTGCACTTTGTAGTCGAGATTGTATTAATTGGTTAGACCTAGTTGGGTGTCGTACTACTTTAGTTGTGATGGAGGGTTGGTACAACTAAGGTCATGGATGATTTGGTAGACGACATTGGTTGAGTCGAGTTACGATTAGTTAGAGATTGGTTGGACAAGTTACCAGGGTTGGTACTTGTCGATGGAATCCCAGAGTGGGGATATAGAGTAGTTAGTACGGACGATTGATTTCATTGGATGCAGAGTCTCGATAGAAATGTCTGGTGGTTGGGTCTACACTAGTTGTGGTAGGCACTATTATCGAGAGTAGTTGTAGTTATGCTTGTTGAGAATCGGGGGATGTTCAGGGAACATTTCCTTTTCTCGTATGAGTTGTCAGGGTGACTATACCTAGAGTTGTTGGGTACGAAGGAGGTAGAGTTTCTCCATTTGGAGCAGAGGTACGGGGTCGTTGCTTGGTATAAGCAAAGATCCAGGGTTTTTTGTTTCGCATAGTGTGTGCTGATGCTGATGCGGATGCGGATGCTGATGCTAGTTTACTGGTGCTGGTGCTAGTGCCAGTGATTGTGATGACGATGAGTCACGAGTCGGGATGTGACTCCGTCGAGATGGGCATGGGTTCGGTATCTGGGGTCTGGCAGTGGATCTCAGATAGAGTTGGACTGGATTGGATCTAGCAGTAGTTGACACGTGAGGATCGAGTAGTAATGGACCACATTCTTTCGGATGTGCGTAAACGGTGTAAGCAGATAGGCGAACTTGGTAGTGAGTTAGACTGGTTACGGATACGCGGTTGATGTCCTAGTGTATTGGTTCCGACATGGTTGGAACTTCGGAATCGAGAGAGGTTGTGTTTGAGGCAACGAAGGGAGTGCTTGATTCCGCATTGGTAATGTGTATTTCGAAGTCATTTGGAGTGACATCTCACGTTCTGCAATGGCAGACGATGATTGTTGTCACCAGTATGTTGATCGTGTATTGGTGGGAGGACCCGTGGTTTGTTTTTGGTCATCAGGAGGAGTTGATTATTTCGAAGTTAGGTGAACGAGATTTCTAATTTTCAACTTGGTGGCAGATGATGTTGTTACGTGGTGTGGTGAATTCAATGAGTTTTTGTTTGCATTCACGTAGGATGAGTTTTGATGTCATCGTCTTGGATGATCCTTGATTTTCGTAGGAGGAATGACAAGGATCGACATGAAGTAATTGGAGAGGACCCACAGTCTCGAAGTGTCTCGTCGTGGACTGATCTGTTAGATGTGGGAATTGGTTGAGGAGTGTTGTGACAGACGAAGGATTCAAGAGGGTGTAAGACCATATGATCGGATTCCAGGTGAATTGTTAGCTGAGAGAACATGTGTGGATCCTAGGTCGATCGAGATTGATATGTTGAGGACTTTGGGCATTGTGACGATCGAGGATGGTGATCTTGATGGTCAGGTTAGGTGGAGAGTTTATTGCTCTTAATTGGACATTTGAGGATAAGGATGATGGGACTGAACTTCTTTTCAAGGTGAATCCCGTATAGTGTTTTAATCGAACAAGTAGGCGTCCGACGGGGTCAAATTTGGTCAGCCTTAGATGTGTGAATGATAGGATTGACTTCCCTATGAAGTCAATCAAATGTAATGTGGTAATCGTTTGAGCAGGTGACCGTTAGGTTCGGAGTTGGGTGCGTCTCGGTAGACGTGAGTGAGATCGGATGCTCAGTTGGCTTGAATGGGTACGCCTTGGTGGGCGTGAGTTGGATTGGTAAAGGTTGGATTACGTGATTAGGAGTAGACGTTGTGTTGCTGGTCGGGTGACCATGGAACTCGAAAGGGATGATGGTTGGAGTTTTTGATCTGTCTAGTACTAGACTAGACATATGGACTTCAGAATTGACATGTGTTTGGCTACGATCTAGGTTGTAGGGTGGTTGATGGATGAATATACCTACCCTGTACGTTGTTCGAGGAATGATACTGGGCAGGCTTGTGGTGACTATTGGCGGTATATAGGATATACCAGGGGTACGTTGGTGAGCGTGTTGGTAGTCGGCTTAGTCCCAATACCATTGGACTAGTTGAAGACGTAAACTGGACATTGGATGCTGTGCACTAGGTCAGGGTGATTTTGATGAGTCCAGTTACAAGTAAGTCGAGTGAGATGTTGGAAGTGTGTACTCAGGTTGAGTGAGTTGGTGGTTGGTGTAACCACAAGTGAGTATAGTGTCAGTCTTCGATTGGCGACTGTCAAGTGGTGACAGTTTGGGGGGTTGTGTCAACGTGGATCGATGAGTGAGATTTGGTGACTCCCAATGGGAGCAGACGTTAGGATAGATTGGGATTGAGAAAGGAACCGTCAAGTTGAATGTGTCAGTGTAATGATAGAACTGTCGAGTGATCACTTGACGTGGTCAGGTGTAGTCGATGCGACGTGAGTGCTGGTGGAACGTCTGGGTGCAGACAAGTTTTGTGCTGGTTAGTGGGTGTACAAGTGTACACATGATGTGAGGTCGAATTTTGCTTTCCACGAGGTGGTTGTGGAATCGGGATAGTTGGAGTTTCGAGGAAGCAATTATTTAAGGGGGGAAGGTTGTAACGACCCATCCCGAATTCTGGGATTAGATTAGTGACTAATGAAGGATTAGTGAGATTAATCGGTGATTAGTCAGCGGAATAGGACGGACAACAAAAAATGACCATTTGCCATTGATCGTGGGTAAATTGTTGACTTTTGACCCGGGAGGTCCCATGGCCTAGGGCTGAGGACCGTTACGTAGATCGAGTTAATATGTATCCGTAGACAGGCAGCACGCTGAAATCGAACGACGGACAGGAAAATTATCGTTCACGGAAGTTCTTTTGGAGTATGCATGCGTTACGAGGCAAGGATTAGGTGGAAATATCTGATTGGGCAGATATTTAAGTAAGGCCCTCGGATGAGTGACAAGTCCTAAATTTTCCCTAAAAAGGGGATCTCTGATTGTTCCATTTAAATAATAAAAATAAGCTCTTCTCTCTCTCTCTCTCCCTCCCGCGATCACCCTCTCTATTTTCTACAAAAACCCGAACCCCCAACCCAATAATAAACCCTCTAAACCTTCCTCATTTCTGTTAGAGTGTAAATGAAGTTGAGAGAGTGAGAGGAGACGAGTTGATTAGTGGCACGGGTGTCGACCGTCGTGCACGGTGGCACGAGACGATGGTGAGCAATCGAAAAAGGTGAGTCTTGGGTTTTGAATTTGAACGATGGTTTACTTTGCTTATCAATAGATTCCATTAATTAGAGAAGGTTCCTGGTGATCTTAGGGACGGTTTGGGATTGGAAACTTGGCTGTGAGTGGTTAGAATCGTGGGGACAGTGAGGAGGAAAACTAGGTCGTGGAACTCGATCCAAACAGGTATTTTCTAGGACTGTTTTCCTTGTTTTGAAATGGTAGAAAAATAGGAATGGAAGGGACGAACCTATATGAACTAAAAGGATTGAAAAACAGGTCAAAATGGAGAAAACCGATCGCGCCTGTCCGGTCCGATCGAGAACCAGTGAACCGGTTTAGACCCGGTTTGCTGGAGGTTGCTGGTGACTAGATAGGCTCGTGGCCTTCATACACAGCCCTTTTGGGAGGCGCGTGAAGCATAATTTGGGGGGGGGGGGGGTTCCAACATGTGAATTAATCTATTTGATGTAACAAACATTTTGGGACTGGTTTCGTGTCGATCAAACACCATCTCGATATTGTTCGGGACGTCCGAAGGTTTAGGATAGAGTTTAAAAATAGTTAAAAATTTGGAAAACTTACGGGACTTCAATGAGAGGTTAATAAGGTAGTTAGTAACCCTCTAAAGTGATTTGGGTAGGTTTGGGAGTCTCGGTGACGACGATTAGCCCGGGGAGGCCTACGACACGCAAATCGAGGCGGTAACTAGGACGGTCTGTGAGTGGACCTTGACTTCTAAACTGTGATGCATGCATAAATGTTTTATCTTGTTTATATATGTGATTCTATGATGATGATTTGGATGTTAGTGATTTACTTGATTTCACGCATTTCGAGGTGATTTACGTATTTGCACGTAAATCGAGATTTACGATTTTGCACTGATTATACGTGCTTATGATTTTGGAAATGATTTAATGAAATCGTTTTGGTTTGAAAAGGGTAAACTCGAGCATGAGATCCATTTGTTTTGGAAACCTTCGGACTAGAAGTCCCTTTTAGTCCCGTTATCGGGCCAAGGGCCCAATTGGTTCGTGAGCTGATTTCGAATTTGAAAATATGGAATCGGGCACGAGAACCATTTGATTTACGAACTTCCGGACTTGAAGTCCATTTGATTTAACAAGGCATCGGGCTGGAGGCCCAGTTGATTTACGTATCTGGCTCGAGGCCCATTTGGTTTACGAATTGGGCTCGGGGCCCAGTTAGGTTACCTAATCGGGCACGGGACCTATTTAGATTACGATATCAAGCACGAGGCCCATTTAGTTTACGAAATTCGGCACGAGGCCCAGTTGGTTTTTCGAATCGGGCCGAAGGCCCAGTTAGTTTATGAAATCGGGCTTGGAGCCCCGTTATGGTTACGTTCTGATTTCGGGTCAGGGACTCATAAATGGATTTCCGGTTCATGACGGTTTATGGGGACCTGACATGAACCCTTGAAAGGTTTTGAGAATGATTTCAAATGGTTTTATATATACAATCCTTATATATTATGGATTGTCTCCTCTGGGGAGGGTTGTTGGCCTGGGTGGACCCCGGAGTAGTGTTGGAGCACTAAATGAGTGGAGTCTCCCGAGTTGGGTTCCTTACTCTCAAGAAGGCTATTATGGATTATACCCCCCAGGGAGGGTCATTGATCTACGGACATTGACTTGGGTGGACCCTGGGGAAACTTGGGATTTGAGACCCAAGGTAGCACGCGCGTAGCTCTAGATACCGTGACAGGTTTGGTTATATGATATGGATAAACATGATTTCTTGGTTTTGCGAAATTGTGTTTTATGAATGATAAATGGATTTGGGCTAATATCTCACATATGTTAACTAGGTTATGGATTTGTGTAAATGGTTTTGGGCAGGAGCCCGTGTGACTTGAATTTACGGAACTTGGGGCTGAGACCCTAAATATGGTTGTTTAAACATATGTGGTTTGATAAATGGTTTTCCAATGCATGAGTGCTTTTTAGTGAAGGGCATAAATGTCTTTTATGAAATGTATTTTACTAAATTATTGCTTTTCGTCCACTCACAATCTTTTCTGTTTTTCAATGCCCTTCAAGTTGATTACGGATGCGGACTGTAGTAGAGACCGAGACATCACACTCCTCCAACCGATCCTAGCGTGCTCTGGAAGCCAGTCGGGATGAAAGGGTTAAATTTTTGTGTCAGACGGGATCACGACACATCCCGTGATAATCCCGGGGGGATTGGGATGGGTTGTGACATCATATCACAAGCCATGGGACCCACAAATCATAACATGCATCAAATGCCAATGGGGCACATCTCATGAAATTCATGTTTATCAAGTCATCTCGACACAAACATCATAACAGTAATTAAAAATCCGCCATGCCCTAGTCTCTCCCGGGAACAAATCTTTAAACTCACATCTAGTATGTATAGTGTCTCTCTCAAGAATGACTCTTTAAACTCACATCCGAGGTATCATGTATCCCTCCAGAATGGGACTTTCTTTAGGGTATCATAGTATCTATCCTGGGAACGAGTCTTTAAACTCACATTCAGGGTATCATAACACACAAGGATGGTTAACTATGAGAACAAAAATAAAACCAAAGAAACTTTCTTTACCACAATCTTTGACTCCAAATCCAAGTCAAAATATTTCCAACGGGCCTGAGTCCAAAACACTGTTTCCACAAAATACCATCAAAACGTGTCCAGAAATCATTCCATACAAAAATCATCAAAGAATCATATCAAATAATTATTCAAATCCTGTAATCAAATCTAACAATAAATCGTTTAAGATGTTGAACTATGCATGCATCACAGTTTATAAAATAAATTTTAACTTAGTGTCCATCCAAATAGCTCAGTCTCTAGTTGAACGCTCCTTAGAGGTCTCGAGAACGTTCTGGTCTTACAAATAATCAGTAAGAATATACATAACCTCGTATTAAATCCTCTAAATGTAACGACCCGTCCCTAATTTTAATGATTAATTAAGACTAAATGACGGATTAGTAAGGCTAATCGAGAATTAGCCGAGGATTAACGGACGTTCAGGGCGAAATTACGATTTTGCCCCTAAACGAGGGCAAAAAGATGACTTTTGACCCGAGATGTCTGATGGCCGAGGACCGAGGACCATTATATAGATCGTGTCAATACAAATCCGTAGACAAACGGCACGTCGAATTCAGACGTTCGACGGAAAAGTTACAGTTCACGGAAGTTCGAACGAACTATTGCACGTTTTACTAGACGGATGCCATTTGGCATTAAGTGTGGCCCAGATTTTTAGTACAGGCCCAATTGATAAATGACAAGTGTCATTCATCCATTCCCCATCATTTTCCCGTTCATGCATATCCCCTTCCCCTTTGTTCTATCATTTTCTACCAACCCAAGCAACCCCTTCAACCCAATCTAAACCCTTCCCCCATCTGATCATGTGTAAAGCCCAGAGAATGAGGTGAGGGCCGTGAGGATGGTGGCTGGCCAAGGACGACGTCGTCGTGGAAGTCGGAGGAACCTCGTGCACGGTAAGCCCGGTTTTGCCTAATTTTTCCTATTTTCGATTTTACACGTTATGGACGGTTTTAGTTGATTAGAATAGGTTTGTTAGGCTGTTAGGAAGGTTTTAGGATGTTTTTGGGTGGTGGTTAGTGGATGAGGAGCCCAGGGAAGAAACTGGGAAACTTGAACCGTGAGGGAGGAATCAAACCGGTGAGGTTTGTTGGTTTTTTCGTGATTCTAATCACATGGGTAGGTTTCTAGGATCGAAATAGGAAGAATGGAATTGGATTGGAAGAAAAAGGACAAAAATTGGCTGAGTTAAAGGGCTGGACCGGTCACTTCGGTCTAGGCGGACCGGATTACAGAGGCGAACCGAACCAGCCAGTCGAACCCGGTCGGTTGGAGGATAGGGATGACCCTGTGCAGGCGCATGAAGCCCACACGCAGGGCCATTAGACTGCCCGTGGCGGCGCATGGGGAGGTGTTTGGGGAAACTTCCAACATGTGAAATGATCTATTCGATGTAACGAACATTTTGGGACCGGTTTCGTGTCGATCGAACATTGTCTCGATATAGTTCGGGTTGTCCGAAGGTTTAGGATCGCGTTTAAAAACAGTTAAAAATCCCAAAAAAATTAGAGGGTTTTAGTGAGGGGCTAATTGAGTAGTTAGTAACCCTCTAAAGTGATTTGGACAAGTTTGGGAACCCCGGAGACGGTGATTGACCCGGGAAGGCATACGGCACGTGTATCGAGGCGACAGTTCGGACGGTCTGTGAGTCGACTTTCTTTTATTAATCGATGCATGCATAAATGTTTATAAGTATTTTAATACATGTTTTGTGAGGGCATTCTGTGTGTGTAGTTATGTATATGCACGTATTTCGAGGTTTCTATTTTATACGTGCTTATACGCGTTTATGATTTCGATTTTAAAGGAAATGGTTTTGAAAGGTAAAACCGGGCATGAGGCCCATTGGGTTTTGGTTTTGATTTAGGCATATTGCCCTGCTGATGATGTAGCGACCCATCCCAAATTCCAAGATTAGATTCGTGACTAAATACGATTAGTGAGGCTAATCGGTGATTAGTTGAGCGAAATCGGACAAACGATGCGAAATGACCGTTTTGCCCCTGATCGTGGCAAAACGTTGACTTTTCATAGACAGGTGGCACGTTCAATTCCGACATTCGAGGAGGAATTTATGACGTTCAGAAGTTTAGGGGCATTTTGGTAATTATGGTTAAAAGGAGCAAATAGTTGACTTTTTGACCGGGATGTCTGATGGCCGAGGGCCGAGGACTATTACGTAGATAAGGACGATACGAATCCATAGACAGGCGGCACGTCGAATTTGGACGTTCGACGACGAAGTTACGGTTCACGAAAGTTCAAGTGCACTATTGCACGAATTACGAAGTAACTTAACTTTTGGACTTTAGTGGGGCCTAGATATTTAATGAAGGCCCAATGGATGAGTGACAAGTGTCACCCATCCACTGGCCAATCTCACATACATGCATCCATCCATATAACCGTGCACCCATTTCTCCATGTTTACCCAATTCAACCCGATCCCATTTCTCCCCAAAACCTTACCCTTAACTGTTGAGCCTAACTGAGAGGACAGAGAGTGTGAAGATGATCAGAAGGACGTGGTGGCTGGCCCAGACAGCACCGCCATGGGCGGCGGAGGCAGGGGAACCACCATAACCCGGTTAGACCCCAAAACTATTTATTTTCAATTTTGACATTATGGTCGATTTTGGTTGATTAGGTTAGGCTTATTAGATGGTTAGGAGGGTTTTAGCATGATTTTGGATGGCTGTGGATGGCCACGAAGCCCAGGGGGCAATCAGACATTTTGGGTCGTGAGGGAGGAATCGAAGGAGGTGGATTTTGGATGTTTTTCATAGTTTTCTTCATACCATTAGACTCCTAGGATTAAACTAGGAATTTTAGGATTTATTTGGACTGAAACGGATGGAAATTGAGGGAGGAATAAGGCTGGACCGGTCACGCCGGTCCAGGGAACCAGTGAATCGACCGGATCGGTTCAGTCGTGAGGTTGAAGAAAACTGTTCACTAGCACGTAAAGCCCACACGCAGCCACTTCAAGCGGTGCCTGGGGGAGATTTTGGGGAAAGTTCCAACATGTGAAATCTTCAATTCGATGTAACGACGATTTTGGGACTGGTCTCGCGTCAATCGGACATCGTCTCGATAGGTTTCGGGGTGTCGGAAGGTTTAGGGTCAGTTTAAAAATAGTTAAAAGTTTGGTAAAATTACGGGGATTTGGTAGGAGGTTAATTAAGTAGTTAGTAACCTTCTATTAAAATTTGGACAGGTTTGGGAGTCCCGGTGACAGTGATCGGCTCGGGAGAGCCTATGGCACGCAAATCGAGGCGGCAACTCGGAAGGTCTGTGAGTGGACCTTGATTTCTAAAATGTGATGCATGCATAAATGTTTTATATGGATTATGAATGTGATTTAATAATGTTGATTTGGATGTTTGTGAATTATATGGTTTCACGTATTTCGAGGCGATTTACGTGCTTGCACGTAAATCGAGATTTTCTGGCTTTAAACTGATTTTCCATACATATGGTTTTGGATATGATTTCATGAAATGATTTTGGATTTGGAAAGGTAACACTCAGAATTGAGGTCCAGTTGATTTAACGAGGCCTCGGGCTGGAGGCCCAGTTGGTTTACGATTCGGACCGGAGGTCCAGTTTCTATGTGGATTCGGGCCTAGTGCCCAGTTATGTGTTACAAATGGTTTTTATGGTTCATGACGGTTTATGGGAACTGGCATGAACCCTTGAAATGGATTTAAGGGTCATGACGGTTTATGGGAACCGGCATGAACCCATGAAAGGATTTTATGGTTCATGACGGCTTATGGGGGCCGGGCATGAATCCTGGAAAGGTTTTAAGAATGATTTCAAAAGGTTTTTCATATTCCATCCTTTATATGTGATTGTCTCCTCCGGGGAGGGTCGTTGGCCTAGGTGGACCCCGGAGTAGTCACGGAGCACTGACTGAGTGGAGTCGCCCCGCAGTTGGGTTCCTTACTCTCAGGATGGGCATGGTTCGTTACCTCCAGGGAGGGTCATTGATCTACGGACATTGACTTGGGTGGACCCCGAAGAGACTTGGGTTTGAGACCCCGGTTAGCACACGTGTAGCTTTATTTTACCGTGACAGGTTCTGGATATGAATATAATGGATAAACATGATTTCAATTGGTTTGGGAAATTGTGTTTATGATGATAAATGGATTTGGGCTGAGATCCCACATATGTTTATGATGTTATGGTTTTCTGTAAATGGTTTTGGGCAGGAGCCCTTGTGACTTGGATTTACGGAACTTGGGGCTGTGACCCTAATTATGGATGTTTTAACATATATGATTGGATAAATGGTTTTACTATGCATGCATGCTTTTTAGTGAAGGGTATAGAGGTCTTTCTTATGAAATGTTTTTATAAACTTATTACTTTTTGTCCACTCACAGTCTTTCTGTTTTTAATACCCTTCAGGTTGACATCGGATGTGGACTGTAGCAGAGATCGAGACATCACATGCCTCCTCCGGATCCTGGCGTGGGTCATCCCTCAGATGGGATGTGGACCCTCAGACGGAAGAAGGGTCATCCCGCACTAATCCCGAGGGGATTGGGATGGGTCCTGTCAGCGTGGTATTAGAGCAGGGTTGCTCATGTTACTCTGAATTCCAGAGCGTATTTTGTGCGATACTCCGTACGCAGGTCGAGGATGTGATATCTCAATGGGCTACAGTTCGTGATCAACCTGATAGTGGGATACCGATACGATAGGTAGTAGGACTGTATCGAGGAATATCTTGGTTCGGCATCTGATGCTGGGGTTGCCATAGTTCTGTCGTGGATGACGGTGTGGGACCCTATGGAAGGGTGAACATATTCGTACGTAGATTGTGATCGTGAGACGGTTAGTTGGGATCGTCTTTCATGATGTCGTAGGATCTGTTTGACGGCAGTTTGGTGCTGTGATCCTCTGACGATCGGATTTGGTTGAGTTTGCTGGATTTACTACTGTGAGCAGCCGGATTCGGGGAATCCTAGTTGGATTGACGCCTTTTCGATGTCAAGACCGCAGGGTCGGTCAAATTGTGGATTGTATTGCCATTAGCAGTTGGGTTCTGAGGAACTCTAGGTGTGATCGTGGAACCCTACCTTTAGGTGTATGGTTCGGAAAGGTGAGTTGGCGAGTGGTGTGACTTTGACGACTATTCGGATTTGGGTTCGTTAGTCGGTTTAGTCATGTCAGTTGTGTTGGGACTACACTCTGCAGTCGAGGTTATGGTAATCGGTTATACCTAGTTGGTTGTCGTACTACTTTAGTTGTGATGGATTGTTGGTACAACTAAGGTCGTGGATGACCTGGTAGACGACATTGGTTGAGTCGAGTTATGACTGGCTAGAGATTGGTTGGACAGGTTACCAGGGTTGGTACTTGTCGATGGAATCCCAGAGTTGGGATACAGAGTGGTTAATACGGGCGGTTGATTTCGTTGGATGCGAATCTCGGTAGCGATGTCTGGTAGGTAGGTCTGCACGAGTCTTTACAGGCGCTACTACCGAGAATGGTTGTAGTATGGTTTTTGGGAATCGGGGATGTTCGGGGAGCATTTCCTTTTCTCGTATGAGTTGTCTGGGTGACGGTACCCAGAGTTGTTGGGTACAAGGGAGGCAGAGTTTCTCCTATTTGAGCAGAGGTACGGGGTCGTCGCTCGGTATGAGCGGAGATCCAGGGTTGTCAGATTTTCACCCTGTGTGCTGATACTGATACTGGTGTTAGTGTGCTGCTACTAGTGTGGATGCCTATGCGCTGATACTAGTGCAGGTGATAATGCGTTGGTGCTGGTACTGGCATTGGTGCTGGTGCTGGTGATTGTGATGACGATGAGTTACGAGTCGGGATGTGACTCCGTTGAAATAGGTATATGTTCGGTATCTGTGGTCCCTTAGTGGATCTCAGATAGAGTTAAATTGGTTAGGGGACACGTGGTTGATGTCCGAGTATGTTGTTTCCAAGCTGGTTGGAACTTAGGAATCGCGAGAGGTTGCGATTGAGGTGACCAGTGGAATGCGGGCTTTCCGCATGAGTAATGGGTATTTCGAAGTCATTAGGGTGGCTTCTCAAGTTCTACCATGGTTGATGATGGGTGTGTCACCTTTGTACTGATCGTGTATTGGTTGGTGGACCCATGATTGTCTTGGGTCATCAGGTAGAGTGAGTATATTGAAGTTAGGTGACTGAGATTTCTCATTCTCTACTTGGTGGCAGACGATGTCAGGTTACATGATGTGGTGAGTGCAGCGAGTTTGGTTGCATTCACTTAGGACGAATTTTGATGTCATTGTATTCAATCATTCTTGGTTTTTCCTCGGTGGAATGACAAGGATCGATACGAGGTAATCGGGGAGAACCCACAGTCTCGGCGTGTCTCGTCGTTGACTGATCTACTTAGATGTGGGATTTGGTTGAGGACTTTGGACGTCGTGACGATCGGGGATCGTGATGTCTATGGTCGGATGACGTAGTGATGGATCTGGATCGTGATCTTGATGGTCTAGATAGATGGAGAGTTTATCACTCTTACTTGGATGTTTGAGTTGAGGATGATGGGACTGAACTTCTTTTCGAAGTGAATCCCGTATGGTATATTGCTTAGGTGAGTAGTTTTCCGACGTGGTCGGATATGGTCAACCTAGATGTGTTGATGTTGGGATTGGCTTCCCTATGAAGTCAATCGATTGTATTGTGGTAATCGTTTGAACTGATATCCGATAGGTTCAGATATGGTGCGTCTCGGTAGACGAGAACGAGATTTCGAGTTTTGGAATCAGATTTCTGGATGACGATTCAGGATTTGATTTTGGAACTTGAAAGAGGATTTCTGGATTTGGGTTTTGGAATCGGATTCTGAGTGACGATTCAGGATTTGATTCTGGAGCTTGACAGTGGATTTCCTTTTATGGATTTGGGTTCGGAATGGTTATTCCAAATGCTAGCTTACGGAATAATGATTTCGGATTCGGATTTGGACATGGTTATGGATTTGATTTCTGAGTTTAGGATTTGGGATTTCTTACGAAATTGCGGATTCGAATTCGGATTTGAAACTGGATAATGGGTTGGAGTTTCAATTTGTCTAATACTAGATTGGACAGATGGACTCCATTATAGAAACGTGATTGGCTACAACCTAGGTGGTTGTAGGCTGATTGATGGGTAGATGTACCTACCTTGGGCAGACTTGTGGTGCCTGGTGATGGTATATAGGTTATACCAGTGGTATGTTGGTGAGCGTGTTGGTGGTCGGATTGATTCTGATACCATCTGATTAGTTGAGGTCGTGGACTGGACATTGGATACTGTGCGTTGGGTCATAGTAGTTCTGATGGGTCCGGTTACACACAGGTCGAGTGTTTTGTTGGTATACGTATACTCAGGTTGAGTGAGTTGGTGGTTAGTGTAACCATGAGTGTATAGTGTTAGTATCGACTGGCGACTGTCAAGTGGTGACAGTTTGTCAAAGATGTCATCGTGGATCGATTAGTGAGATTTGGTGACTCCCTGTGGGAGCAGACGTCAGGATAGATTGACATTGAGAAAGGAACCGTCGAGTTGTCGGTGTCGACGAAATGGTAAATTTGACAAGTGGTGTCAATTCGGGACGTATGACTACGGTTATTCGACGTGGTCGAGTGTAGGCGATGCGACGTGAGTATTAGTGGTACGTCTGGTTGCAGACGAGTATTGTTGTAGCTAGTGGGTGTACTAATGTGCACGAGCGTGAGATTAAAATTGCTTTCCACGTGGTGGATGTGGAAGCAGGATAGTTGGAGTTTCGGGAACGAAACTAATTAAGGAGGGAAGAACGGTTAGAATTAGGTCGGTTGGAATTTCAAGGACGAAATTAATTAAGGAGGGAAGGTTGTAACGACCCGTCCCAAATTCCTAGATTAGATTAGTGACTAATCACGATTAGTGAGGCTAATCGGTGATTAGTTGAGCGAAATCGGACGAACGATGCGTAATGACCATTTTGCCCGTGATCGTGGCAAAACATTGACTTTTCATTTGGGCGGTCAAACGGACTTTGACCGATGACTGTGACGTAGTTCGTGACATCACTAGTTCATAGACAGGTGGAAGGTTCAATTCCGACATTCGAGGAGGAAGTTATGACGTTCGGAAGTTTAGAGGCATTTTGGTAATTTTGGTTAAAAGGAGCAAATAGTTGACTTTTTGACCGGGATGTCCGATGGCCGAGGGCCGAGGACTATTACGTAGATAAGGATGATACGAATCCATAGACAGGCGGCACGTCGAATTTGGACGTTCAACGACGAAGTTACGGTTCACTAAAGTTCAAGTGCACTATTGCACGAATTACGAAATAACTTAACTTTTGGACTTTAGTGGGGCCAAGAATTTAATGGAGGCCCAATGGATGAGTGACAAGTGTCACCCATCCACTGGCCAAATCTCACATACATGCATCCATCCATATAACTGTGCACCCATTTCTCCATGTTTAACCAATTCAACCCGATCCCATTTCTCCCCAAAACCTTACCCTTAACCGTTGAGCCAAACTGAGAGGACAGAGAGTGTGAAGATGATCAGAGGGACGGGGTGGCTGGCCCAGACAGCACCGCCGTGGGCGGCAGAGGCAGGGGAACCTCCATAACCCGGTTAGACCCCAAAACTATTTATTTTCAATTTTGACATTATGGTCGATTTTCGTGATTAGGTTAGGCTTATTAGATGGTTAGGATGGTTTTAGGATGATTTTGGACGGCTGTGGACGGCCACGAAGCCCAGGGGGCAATCAGACATTTTGGGCCGTGAGGGAGGAATCGAAGGAGGTGGATTTTGGATGTTTTTCATAGTTTTCTTCATACCATTAGACTCCTAGGATTAAACTAGGAATTTTAGCATTTATTTGGACTGAAACGGATGGAAATTGAGGGAGGAATAAGGCCGGACCGGTCACGCCGGTCCAGGGAACCAGCGAACCGGCCGGACGAGTTCAGTCGTGAGGTTGAAGAAAATTGTTCACTAGCGTGTGAAGCCCACGCGCAGCCACTTCAGGCGGCGCGTGGTGGCACGTGGGGGAGATTTTGGGGAAAGTTCCAACATGTAAAATCTTCTATTCGATGTAACGAAGACTTTGGGACTGGTCCCGAGTCAATCGGACATCGTTTCGATAGGTTTTGGAGTGTCAGATGGTTTAGGGTCGGTTTAAAAATAGTTGAAAGTTCGGGAAAATTACGGGGCTTTGGTAGGAGGTTAATTAAGTAGTTAGTAACCTTCTATTAAAATTTGGACAGGTTGGGAGTACCGGTGATAGTGATCGACTCGAGAGAGCCTATGGCATGCAACTCGAGGCGGCAGCTCGGACGGTCCTTGAGTGGACCTTGATTTCTAAACTGTGATGCATGCATAAATGTTTTATATGGATTATGAATGTGATTTAATAATGTTGATTTGGATGTTTGTGAATTATATAGTTTCACGTATTTCGAGGCGATTTACATGCTTGCACGTAAATCGAGGTTTCTGGCTTTACACTTATTTTCCATACATATGGTTTTGGATATGATTTCATGAAATGATTTTGGATTTGAAAAGGTAACTCTCGGACTTGAGGTCCAGTTGATTTAACGAGGCATCGGGCCGGAGGCCCAGTTGGTTTACGATTCGGACCGGAGGTCCAGTTTCTATGTGGATTCGGGCCTAGCCCAGTTATGTGCTACAAATGGCTTTTATGGTTCATGACGGTTTATGGGAATCGGCATGAACCCTTGAAATGGATTTACGGGTCATGACGGTTTATGGGAACCGGCATGAACCCATGAAAGGATTTTATGGTTCATGACGGCTTATGGGGGTCGGGCATGAATCCTGGAAAGGTTTAAAGAATGATTTCAAAAGGTTTTTCATATTCCATCCTTTATATGTGATTGTCTCCTCTGGTAGGGTCGTTGGCCTGGGTGGACCCCGGAGTAGTCACGGAGCACTGACTGAGTGGAGTCGCCCTCTAGTTGGGTTCCTTACTCTCAGGATGTGCATGGTTCGTTACCTCCAGGGAGGGTCATTGATCTACGGACATTGACCTGGGTAGACCCTGGAAAGACTTGGGTTTGAGACCCCAGTTAGCACACGTGTAGCTTTATTTTACCGTGACAGGTTCTGGATATGAATATAATGGATAAACATGATTTCAATTGGTTTGGGAAATTGTGTTAATGATGATAAATGGATTTGGGCTGAGATCCCACATATGTTTATGATGTTATGGTTTTCTGTAAATGGTTTTGGGCAGGAGCCCGTGTGACTTGGATTTACGGAACTTGGGGCTGTGACCCTAATTATGGATGTTTTAACATATATGATTGGATAAATTATTTTACTATGCATGCATGCTTTTTAGTGAAGGGTATAAAGGTCTTTCTTATGAAATGTTTTTATAAACTTATTATTTTTTGTCCACTCACCGTCTTTCTGTTTTTAATACCCTTCAGGTTGACATCGGATGTGGATTGTAGCAGAGATCGAGACATCACATGCCTCCTCCGGATCCTGGCGTACTCTGATAGCCCGGGAGGGCAAAGGTCGGAAATATCCCTTGTCTGACACTTCATGTCAGACGGGAGCAGGGTCATCCCACACTAATCCCGGGGGGATTGGGATGGGTCCTGTCAAATGACCTACGGGTCTGAGTCGTGGTCGCGACGGGTTATGTGTGCACGACGATGGACGACATGGCGCTCGCCTCCGGACTGGGGATGTGTTCCCTCCGGAAAGTTCATGATGCACATGTCGTTGTTGAGCAGCCCCTGGAGGCTCGACTTCGGGGTGCTGACGGTATAGGAGATCGATCGGTGAGGGGTGCACCATGATCTAGAGGTGGTCACGGTAGTGATATGTTCACGGCGACATACCAGGATTGAGAGCGGTCCTGGACTGATGGTTGCAGGCATCATTCCGATCGGAATCGTGACTGACCTTGAGATATCGGGCTCGATGCCCCGTGATTTTGTGTTGGGGCTGAAAGCCCAGTTAAATTGTGAAATTGGGCTCGAGGTCCCGTTGAGTCATAAATTTGGGCTTGAGGCCCAGTTGACTAGTGTTATTGGGCGTGAGTCCCGAATGTGTTTTTTACACTAGTATGTATATACCCTCCTTTATAGGTTGATTGGTCTCCTCCAGACTTCGGCCTGGACAGTCACGATCTGACACAACCCATCCCAATCCTCCCCGGGATTAACGTGGGATGTGCCATGCTCCCGTCTGACACGAAATGTCAAACAAGGGATATTACATACCTTAGCCCCCATGGGGCTCCAAGAGCGCTCCAGGAACGGTGGAGGAGTGCAATGTCTCGGTCCCTGCTACATCCCGCATCCGTGATCAACCTGAAGGGCATTAAAACCATTCAGAACTGTGAGTGGACGAAAATCAACAATCTCATAAAAACACATTCATAAAAAGATATTTAAGCCCTTCACTAAAAAGTATGCATGCATTGGAAATCAGTAATCAAACATTTACTCGAATAAGCCATTAGGGCCTTAGCCCAAAACCGTAAATCCAAAACCAAGTGGGCCACTGCCCAAATCCTTAACCACAAATCTACAAAGACAGAAATACCATTTCATGACCTCAACAATCCATATTTACCATATAACCATCTCTAGCATCCCAGATGCCTAGCGTCCTAGACGCTCAACGTCCCAAAAGTCATATCTCACGGTAATAAGTAAACGCGTGTTACCCGGGGTCTCTCCGGGTCAATATCTCTGACATCCCAGATGTCTGACGTCCTAGGCGTCCAATCATAGCATTCCTGCTCCCGAGTCATCATACAGTCCGGTAGCTCCGTATAATGACCCTCGCAGGCAATGCACCGTGACTTCCCCAGTGTCCCAGACACCTGGAGGAAACCATCACATATCCTCGTATTAAAATGGTATATGTAAAACAGTTTTATAAAGTCAATTTGAAACATCTCAATGGGCCCTGCCCGAAATCTCCATAAAACATCACAAATCCATTTAGAGTTCCCAACCCGAAATCACGTTTATGAATCATAGGGTCCCAAACCCGAATCACATTTATAAAACTCAACTGGGTCTCATGCCCGATTTTGTAAACCACTGGGCCCCCGACCCGATCACAAGACTCAAAAGGGTCTCAACCCGATTTCATAAACCAACTGGGCCCATGGCCCGATCACATAATTCAAATGGGTCTCATGCCCGAATTTATCTTTCCAAAACCAAAACCATGCCATAGAATCATTATTGAATTCACATTCACATAGCAATAGTATAAACTCGGAACCCTCGAAATACGTGTATATACGGGTTTATATCGAAATACGTGCAATCGTATAATCCACCAGTACCACAATCATCATCATAGAAATCACGTATGTAAAACATATAAAATAGTTATGTATGCATCACAATTTAGAAAATGAAGTCCACTCACAGACCGTCCTATGCTGTCGCCTCGATACGAGTGCCATAGGCCCTCCGGGGCCCCATCACTATCACCGGGACTTCCAAACCTGTCCAAATCACACTAGAGGGTTACTAACCTCTTCATTAACCTCCTATTAAAGCCCCGTAATTTTCCCAAATTTTTAACTATTTTTAAACTCGATTCAAAACCTTCGGACACCCCGAAACATATCGAAATGGTGTTCGATTGACATGAAATCAGTCCCAAAATGTTCGTTACATCGAATAGATTATTTCACGTGTTGAAAGTTTCCCCATTGGACCCACCACGCGCCCCCATGGGCCGCCGCAAGCGGCTGCGCATGAAGCCCATGCGCGGTGAACAGTGTCATCCTCCACTTCACACTAAACCCGGTCCTCTGGTTTTTCTGGTTCGACCGAACCGGTGAACCTGTCCGGCTGGTTCTCCATCAATACCCAACCATTTTCGACCCCTTTTAATTTCTAAGTCTACGTCCTATCATTTGCAACTGATTTATTCATTAAAAACACATAAAGGAGGTCATATGAATACCTTCCCGTTCGAGACAGAACCGGCCAACCTGCAACTCACATCTGCCATCGTTTTCGGCCACCCTAGTCCTCGAGTCAGGCACCATTCGACTCCTAGGACTCCCAGAAGCAAGTTCCAATGGTTAGTATCGATCAACAAGCATCAAAACTCATCGTCCAAAAATCAAACCAAAACGTACCGTTTTTGTGATTTCCAGCCTCAGACCACCAAACTCCTCGAAATCGATCCACTTCGACTCCCCTAAATCCCTAGATTGTGTTAGGATAAATAGGGGCTTGAAACTGTCCTCTAAAACCCATTTTCCAAATTTGAAAATAAAAGGTTTTTCGGGTGAACTCACCTCCGCCGTCCACCACCGTCGCTCGCCGTCGTCCTCAGTCCCTCAGCCTCACATTCCTCACGGTCAGCTGCTCACAAAACAGATGAAGATGAGCTGGGGTTGTGATGGTGAGGTGTGTCCGATTTTGAAAGAAAAGAAGAAGATAATGTAATGGTGGTCGTGCACGGTTTATGAAGAAGTAAGGGAGAGATGATGATGATGATCAGTGAGAGAGAGGAATGGACGGTGAGATGAAGAGATGAGATGAGAGATGGAGGGCTGAGATGAAAGGATGAGTGGATAGATTATAATATTTAATTATGTTAGATCCACAAATTAGGGGATTAACCAATGGGATGAGTGACACTTGTCACTCATCCATGGGTCCCACCTAAAATATCTGCCCAATCAGAATAAGCCACCTAATCATCGCCTCGATATACGTGCATAGTGAAATTGAACTTCTGTGACCCATAACTTTCCAGTTCGAAGTTTGATTTCAGCGTGCCGCCTGTTTACGGATTCGTATCGACCTGATCAATGTAACGGTCCTCAGCCCTCGACCATCAGACCTCCCGGTCCAAAAGTAAACTATTTTCTCCTTTTAACCAAAATTACCAAAATGTCCTTGAACTTCCGAACGTCATAACTTTTTCCTCGAACGTCGGAATCAAACGTGCCACTTGTCTATGAACTCGTGACGTCCCGAACTACGTCACAGTCATCGGCCAAAGTCCATTTGACCGTCCGAATGAAAAGTCAACATTTTACCCACGCCCAAAGGCAAAACGGTCATTTTGCATCGTTCGTCCGATTTCACTCAACTAATCACCGATTAACCTCACTAATTGTGATTAGTCACTAATCTAATCCTGGAATTCGGGACGGGTCGTTACACGATCCACTACCCGGAATGAGTAATCCTCATAGGGAGAACATTCCAAGAGTGGGAGTTATGATAGAGTCTCTTCCTGATCCGGAGAGACGCCCGGACTAGATCCGGAGACAGAGCATCCCAGATGGAGAATTCCTGGGGGTAGATTTGGAGTGAGACCCTGAGTAGTATGCATACTTATATATATATAATCGTGACATATATCGGGGATTAGTTCCCTAGGGGTTGTGTGCCCCGAGTTGACATTAGAGGATGTCTAGGATGGGTTATATATGTATATATGTATATGTGAATGGGATTTCACTGAGATGGTTTTAGGCTGAGACCCACGTGTGTTGGATTTGGGATAAGTTCCCACTTGATTTGGATTTTGGGCCAAGGCCCCGTGTTCTATGCTTGATAAATGGTTTTCGAATGCATGCATACTTTTTAGTGAAGGGCATAAAGGTCTTTTTATGAAAATTTTTTTTTTTATAAATCTTTGTTTTTTCCACTCACAACTTTCAATGATTTTAATGCCTTTCAAGTTGATCGCGGATGCGGACTGTAGCAGAGACCGAGACATCACATTCCTCCTCCGGATCCTACCGCTCACTGGTAGTCCCGGTTGGGCTAAGGCCGGAATTATCCCTGGTCTGACACTTCGTGTCAGCTGGGAGCAGGCACGTCCCATGTTAATCCCGGGGGATTTGGGATGGGTCCTGTCACTAAACCCCGGGATTACTCACGCATCTAAACATGCACATTGTCACTTTGAAGCTCAAATTTTCCCAAGACGATGTCCAATAGCTTCGAAACATGTACCATTAGACTCAGAACATCGAAAAAAGCATGATACAAGCCGTTGTGAATAGTGGAACCACCTCACGTGCCTCTATGCACTCCCACTTGCTACCACGCTCGTCACACGCGCACATGTGTAGGCGCTGATTGGGCACTGATTCAACCTACCACGTGGCGACACATGGCCTGCCAGGTTTGACAGATTGTACATGTGGCATGCCACGTGGCGACACATGGCAACACATGGCACCACGTCGGCAGCCACGTTAGCTACCATGTCAGCATCTTCTTTAACCTCCATCCAAGTCGACCCGTGGGTCTGCGACCGGGTTTCCACTTGGGTTTCAACCCGAATTCCAAATTTAATCAATTTAAATCCAATTTTCAATTCCAATCCATTCAATCCACTTCTAACCTACCTAGAAACATGACTACATGTCCAATTCGATGAACAACTCCCCTTAATTCCTTGAAATTGTCCAAAGCTTCGTGGTTCAATTCAGGTTCTATTTTAGCTCATTTCTAAGTAATTTCCTTTGATTTTTTTTCAATGGTTCGACTCGTGAAGGTTCCAGGAAAGTGGTTATGAACTTAGTTTGGGTGATTATGGTCCAAGAATTGAAATTCAAATTCCAAAGGCCACAATTTTCTTCTTTTGTTGGTTTTTCGGGTTGAAGCCCTCCCCTCTAGTTTTTTTTTTCTCATTTTCCTCCATTTTTATTTTCTTCTTCTTTCTCTTTCCATCCCTGTTTCTCCTTGGCTCACAGTGAAGATCAAATGCAAGTTCGATTTAGTTTTTGGTTTAAACACACACACACACACACACACACACACACACACACACACACACACACACACACACGAGCATAGGAAGGAGGTAGGAATTGGACACTAATCTGCCCAGGATGGTGACATGTGTCACTACCCCACAAGGGTGACTCAGTAAATTCCAAAAGTTAAATGACCATAATGCCCTCAATGTCCAAATTACCAAAATGCTCCTGGTCATTTCAATCTTGTAACAAACTCATTCCATCTCTGATTCCAACATGCCAATTGACAGGACCCGTCCCCGAGGGACATAGATAACCGTGCCCAGTCTTGCTCCCATCTGACAAGTCAACAGAAGGTACGAAATTACCCTCCAAGACTTGCCAAACAAGGGATAAGTGCACCTGTGCCCACTCATACCTCCACCGCTGGAATAGCCTCGATCAACGTGCCACGACCTGAAGGGTTAATAAAACAGAAAAGGTGTGAGTGGACAAAAATGAAGTTCGATAAATACATTTACCAAAACCCATTCTTACCCTCCAGTTTTCACAAACGTGCATGCATATCGGAAAACATGAGTAATAGTATTAAATCATTCGAGTTATAAAACATCAAATCCCGGCTCTCAGGCCAAAACATGTGAACACCATCACCTGGCCACAAAGACCAAAAACCCGTACTCAAAGCCGGTACGTAATCACAAACAACATGCTTCTAAATTCCATGTCCACATTTTCCTTGAAACTCATTTTCATCAAATCAATTTAAATCTCAATAAAGTCACACTTTCCTTAAATCATTTTATATTTAAACCACGGTTTCCTCAAAAGCATTTTCCATAAAACAACGATTTCCTCAAAAGCATTTTCCATAAAACCACGGGACTTATTTCCATATCCTGTTGCTTAGAGTCACGTTTATCCCTGCAACGCGTGCAAATCAAATAGGATCAAGGATCGCTCAAAATCCGAGCATCTGTCACTGTGAAAACCTCACCAGCCGACAATCCAAATCTCGTGAACACATCACTTACCGATCTATATATAATCCAGCACATCTCTGGTCCAAGTCAAGCCTCCCTCGGCTGCACGACAACATACCGTGCTACGTGACCTCTTCGGGGTAAACACTTTCCTCCCGAAGGCGAGCGTTATCTCATGGGTGCACTCCGGAGGAAAAACATATTTCCACCCGAAAGCCCTAAATATCTGAAACACATCACCATTATGACAACCAGTGAAAAACAGTTGCATTGAAAACCAAAATCATTTATTAACCCAGGGTCTCAGCCCCAAAATATAGTTTCCTCAAATCCGGAAAACAAAAGTCCCGATTTAATTTATAAATCCGAAAATAGTCAATATCATCATGTAATCACATGGAAATACAAATCCAATCAAAATCACAATTCCATTGTGTTTCAAGCCCAAAATCTCATTTTCACGCAAATCCGTGCAACCGTAAACCCGAGTTGCCACTTCCACGTAAATCCATGAAATCAATCCCTGGCTCATAATCCGAGTCCAAATATCATTTTCAATTCCTGACTTATAACCCGAGTCAAAACATCATTTTCAATCCCAGGCCTATGCCCAAAACATCAATTTCATCATTTCTCGAAAATCGTGCCAAAATATAATATAATAATCCATAAAATTGAGAAATCACCGGATTGAAACATCAATCATGCCAAAGCATATAAAATCATATAATAAAGCATTTAAATCATATATGCATGCATCACGGTTAGAAAACAAAGTCCACTCACACACACCGTCTAAACGGTCCGTTTCCGAGCTGCACGTTTTTCCGTAAATTCTGGAAATCACAATTCCTGTCCAAAATCATTAATGGGGGTCACTAACATCTCAAAATACCTCATATAATTTTCCCCAATTTTTCTAGAATTTAAATATATATTAAACACGTATAACAAAACTTCGGATACGCGGAACTTTACCGAAACGATATCCGATTTCCTCGAAACTAGTGTCAAAATGTTCGTTACACTGAGAGAATTCAAAGTCATGTTGACCTTACCTTGAAACAAGGCCTCACGCGCCCTCACGCGCCGCCGCCGTGAGTGGCTGCGCGTGAAACCCACGCGCCAGCTACAGTAACTCGTCTTCCTGTCCCGTTTTACTGATAAACGGGTCCTGCAACCCGCGTGACAACCCGGTTCAATTCCTATCAATTCAGCCTCAATTACTTCAATTGAACATTCATTTAGCTTCGATTCAAGTCTAATTAGAGTTCTGTATCGTTAATTGCTCTAATACTTACCCCAAATCAAACAACTCGAAGATGAACATCGAAGAACATCAGGCACTGTTCATCCTTCGAAATCCTTCAATGTCAATCGATTCCTTCAATTGATCCACCCAGTAGCTTCAGTGGATCATGAGAAACTGTTTCCCCACTTCAATTTCGTCGTTTGATCACTCAATGATCACGACTCAAGCTCGTACACAAGCTCGCTGTTACCAGTCCCGTTCAGAGCCAATTGGGCCTCAATTCCCTTTGTTCTTTCGATGAAACTGATCGTGGCAATCCTAGAAGACTCAAATGGAACTCAATTTTGATCATCACGGCTCATAGTTTAAAATCTGACTTTCCCCCCAAAATTCCAAAGTTTCGATTCTCACTCTCTAGCTTCTCTCTGTCTCTCGTGTTTACCTAGCTGAGTCAGTCTCACCAAACTCTCAATGTTCCCCTCAAAACCGATTAAGGAAGGCAGCAAATTCTCTCAATTATGATTTCCCAATTTGTTCACGGTTTGAAGACAAAGAAGATTAATGGAGGATTAAATGATTAATGGAGATTAGAAAGTAATAAAACACAATGATCATGTTTTCCCCAAAACATGGATCTGACTTTAGGCCCTAAATCAAGAGATAGGTGACACTTGTCACTTATCCAGGTGTGTTCAATCATTGGGTACTGTTCACAAAAAAATAATTTTTTAATCGAAATTCCGGTTCGTTTAGTTAATCGATTCCGTTCCCGTGACCATAACTTCGTCGTCGAATCTCCGATTTCGGCATGCCGCCTGTCATTGTATTCGTATCGACAAGACCTACGTAATGGTCCTTGGCCCTCGTCCATTGGACTTCCCGGGTCAAAAGTCAAAATTTGGCCATTTTTCAACCAAATTACCAAAATACCCCTCAACTTCCGAACGTCATAACTTTTTCCTCGAATGTCGGAATCGAACGTGCCACCTGTCTATGAACTCGTGACGTCCCGAACTACGTCACAGTCATCGGTCAAAGTCCGTTTAACAGCCCAAACTAAAAGTCAACATTTTGCCCACGCCTAGGGGCAAAACGGTCATTTTGCACATTCCGTCTGATTTCACTCAACTAATCCCAGATTAGTCATTCTAAACCATAATTAATTAATATTTAATTCCGATACTCGGGACGGGACATTACAACCTTCCCCCCTTAAAGAATTTCGTCCCCGAAATTCCAACTATCCTTATTCCACATCTACCTCGTGGAAAAAACAAATTGGCCTCACAACACGTGTACACTTGTACACCCACTGACCAACACAAAAACTCGTATGCACTCAGAAATCACATCACAGACTCACGTCGTACTGACTACACTCGACCACCTCGAGTGAAATTGATCACCTGAAATTGACAATGTCGTCATTAAGCTGGCTCCTTCAGCTTGACGATTCCTTTCAAACACTAATATATCCTGACCTCCGCTCCCATTGGGAGTCACCAAAACTTACTTGTCAGTCCAAGCTGACACTACTAGCCAAACTGTCACCACTAAGCTTTACCATCCGAGTAAAGCTCCAATCATCAACCAATCAGTGACATCACCTAGTACTACAATGTCCTCACGTAGCGTAAGATCAACAACATGATCTCACCTCGGAGGGCAAGCTCGATTGTGCGACAAATACCAACCTCAGTATCCACAACTGTTACCCCCTCAGCAATCCAAGATGTTGGTAAGGTCACGACATGATAACATCTCGCAAAGCAACTCGTGGTCACACTAACCACCAACTCACTCATCCTGAGTATACGCATACCGTCATCTCACTCAATCAGACGGTGTAACTGGAACACATTGAACACCAGCCTAGCAGTGATCACACAACTCAACACTAGAGTTTCACTAGCCATCCATGGCTAAGAGCACCTGCTCATACAATCACTGAATTCATCAAAATCACTCTGCCCAGTGCATCGTGTTCAATGTCCAGTTCACGTTCACAACCAAAACCAATGGTATCGGAACTAAGCCGATCACCAACACGTTCATCCACACACCACTGGTACATCCCATGTACCGTCACTAGGTATCAAGTATCATCATCCATATGATACTGCAAATCGTACACCAAGCATGATCCTACAGCTGGACCCCAGTAGTCCAAATGATCAAAAATCATGTATTACTCCAATCTCATGGAGTTCCATTAATAACAGGATTCCACTTCTCCTTACTTATCAAAAATTTTAACTCTCAGCTCAGTATATCGGCTACCTCGCTAGCCGTACCGAAATAATACCCGACCCAACTATATGGTCATAATCGCAAAATCTCCTGACTATCACCTTCACACACAGTAGGTCTTTCTGTTTACCATCCTTTACCATTCTTGATGGTCGTCCTTTCCAGAAGTATGACCTCTGCATACTCGACTCATAGATCAATATGGTCGATCCCAAACCATATAGGGAAAAGTAAAACTCCTGAGGGTTTAGCTAGCATCGACAATCCTTTTCCTATACTGCCCAAAAACACCTCACCAAATCACAACTCTCATAATGACACATCAATGTGTCCACATGAAAGAACGTCTGTTTCTCCCGGGATTCACACTAACCCCGGCCACTGCTAACACTTATGTCACAAGTCTACTTTGGTCGACTAAACCTAACACCACTAATTTTTCTCTTCGGATAGTCAATACATTCATCAAGCACATCACATGCCCATCCGTAGATGTAGGCACACCAACATGTATCCATCATGTTATCATAACCAATCCAACTATGGCCAGAATACCTGTCTCATCAACTCACAAACATAACCGGTTCATTTGCCCATCCAAAGGCATCTCCATCGACTAACCATAGTCATATCAAATTCAAACCTTAGCTTTCCTCTTTTACTCATAGCCGATAGTCATCATCCTGTTGGCCATTCTCCATAGGCCCAATAATCACACTTTTCCAACCGAACCACAATCATTAGCTCGTGATATGGGATACTTATCCCGTACCGTTACCTTATTAAGTTGTCCAAGAATCGACATGTAAGCTCGGACCATCATCCCTTTTTCCTCTTTAACAACACTGAGTTCCCCACGGCGACACTCGACCGAATGAACTCGTATTTATCAAGTCCGGTACTTACACCTTCAGTCCTTATGACTTCGTAGGTGTCACATACCCAAGTGTTCGAGAAACAACTCGTATACTCGACATGATTTCCATTATCAACTCAACCTCTCATCCTGGCAGAAACCTCAGGAAATATTTTGAGGAGTCCGTACATCCTCAACCCTCACTGTGCATCGCAAACACTACCCACAAGTATCACACTTGTGCCCAGTAATTACCTTTGGGAATCCTAGACTCCACATAACACTCCCAAATCGACATACCCGATAAAGGTATCATGAGTCATCAACCAATCCATCCCAAGGATTACGTCCAACTCAATCGAAGTCCAGGAATACCCAATTCCGCAACTAGGCTAGTATCGTCAGTCATCCTGGGTATCTTTACATAAGATGGGTCTACTCCCTTCTAGATCACCAAGTTTACCAATACTCACCAGGGTGACCACATGGAAACCATCAAATCTATCATTTCCGTAAATCCAGTCGGTTCTCCGACTTCTGTACCTTAACAAATCACGGATCTTTCCAAATCCATCCAAATGTATAACTCCGAGACACAGAAGAGTAAATAGCCTAGGACCTACCAAATACACATGTTATGACCACAAGTAATAAACATCTAGGTCATCACTCCAGGGGCGACTCAAGCCTCCTGTTCAGAATTTATCAATCCTCAGGTACATGGTCCCAACTTCGACCATGCCTCAATGGTCCATCATGGGTCCTACCAACTCCTTCCCTCGCCTGTCACATCAGTAGTCAATCCATGTGCCAATCTTTGCTCTATTGCACTCCAACCAGTGCCTCTATCACTTTTCCAGTTTATATAGCCATTTCTTTAGGATGTGACCAGACGACCCACAATCAAGAGCATCACCGTGTAATTAACTTTATCACTTAATCCCCCAGTGGACCCAACAGGCGTTCCACTGAACTGGACTACCTCTAAGTCCCAATCTCTGTGTACTACGGGTCTCTACCCGAACCTTTAAGCACTAAGTGAAACTGACACGACCCATCCAAATCTAGAAATTCAAGACACAGGGTTAAGCAATACCAATTCATAAACCCATACCCCATTAGTGTCTAACTTTACACAAATCCTTGGCATCCCAGGTGCCAAACATTTCGCAATCACATGGGTCGGTTGTTCTAGAAACCATATCCTATTCAACCTTTCCGGCTCTTCCCAAGCCCTAATACATTACCATGACTCGTCTCGAGTCCTAACCAAAATCCTGACTCATTTTGAGTCCAATCATGACTCTTCCTGAGTCCAATCTTATCTCAATCATCCATGCCATCCTTGGCATACCCGGTCACCTAGCATTTACCGCTGGTGAACCACATCTTATACCACTTACAAAGCTTAAGGGATACCCCATCACACCCTAGACTCTGGAACACACATTCCACTTAAGGAATTTACTGAGAATCATCTCTTCCCGGGTCCAAACTACCCAATTTTGCTACCTTTCTAGCCTCTGGGTTCAATCATTCATGGGACCCACAAAAATCCGGGTTCAACAGTTAGTAATTCACATTCACAGTGGACACTGATTAATATCCGACCCCCAAACCAGGGTCAATTTCATTCCGAGATCTATCACGAGGTCTCAAGTACCCTAATACCCTAGTCTCACTAACAGGTCGCGCACGAGGCTTACGTTTCGGAGGTATGGCGTGGCAACAGAATTCAGCAACCTAGTGCTCTGATACCAATTTGACAGGACCCGTCCCCGAGGGACATAGATAACCTTGCCCGGTCCTGCTCCCGTCTGGCAAGTCAACAGAAGGTACAAAATTACCCTCCAAGACTTGCCAAACAAGGGATAAGTGCACCTGTGCCCACTCATACCTCCACCTCTGGAATAGTCTCGATCAACGCGCCACGACCTGAAGGGTTAATAAAACAGAAAAGGTGTGAGTGGAAAAAAATGAAGTTCGATAAATACATTTACCAAAACCCATTCTTACCCTCCAGTTTTCACAAACGTGCATGCATATCGTAAAACATGAGTAATAGTATGAAATCATTCAAGTTATAAAACATCAAATCCCGGCTCTCAGGCCAAAACATGTGAACACCATCACCTGGCCACAAAGACCAAAAACTCATACTCAAAACCGGTACGTAATCACAAACAACATGTTTCTAAATTCCATGTCCACATTTTCCTTGAAACTCATTTTCATCAAATCAATTTAAATCTCAATAAACTCACGCTTTCCTTAAATCATTTTATATTTAAACCACGGTTTCCTCAAAAGCATTTTCCATAAAACAACAATTTCCTCAAAAGCATTTTCCATAAAACCACGGGACTTATTTCCATATCCTGTTGCTTAGAGTCACGTTTATCCCTGCAACGCGTGCAAATCAAATAGGCTCAAGGACCGCTCAGAATCCGAGCATCTGTCGCTGTGAAAACCTCACCAGCCAACAATCCAGATCTCGTGAACACATCACTTACCGATCTATATATAATCCAGCACATCTCTGGTTTGAGTCGAGCCTCCCTCGGCTGCACGACAACAGACCGTGCTACGTGACCTCTTCGGGGTAAACACTTTCCTCCCGAAGGCGAGCGTTATCTCCAGGGTGCACTCCGGGGAAAAACATATTTCCACCCGAAAGCCCTAAATATCCGCAACACATCACCATTATGAAAACCAGTGAAAAACAGTTGCATTGAAAACCGAAATCATTTATTAACACATGGTCTCAGCCCCAAAATATAGTTTCCTCAAATCCGGAAAACCAAAGTCCCGATTTACTTTATAAATCCGAAAATCATCAATATCATCATGTAATCACATGGAAATACAAATCCAATCAAAATCACAATTCCATTGGGTTTCAAGCCCAAAATCTCATTTTCACGCAAATTCGTGCAACCGTAAACCCGAGTTGCCACTTTCACGTAAATCCATGAAATCAATCCCTGGCTCATAATCCGAGTCCAAATATCATTTTCAATTCCTGACTTATAACCCGAGTCAAAACATCATTTTCAATCCCAGGCCTATGCCCAAAACATCAATTTCATCATTTCTCGAAAATCGTGCCAAAATATAATATAATAATCCATAAAATTGAGAAATCACCGGATTGAAACATCAATCATGCCAAAACATATAAAATCATATAATAAAGCATTTAAATCATATATGCATGCATCACGGTTAGAAAACAAAGTCCACTCACACACACCGTCTAAACGGTCCGTTTCCGAGCTGCACGTTTTTCCGTAAATTCTGGAAATCACAATTCCTGTCCAAAATCATTAATGAGGGTCACTAACATCTCAAAATACCTCATATAATTTTCCTCAATTTTTCTGGAATTTAAATACATATTGAACACGTATAACAAAACTTCGGATACACGGAACTTTACCGAAACGATATCCGATTTCCTCGAAACCAGTGTCAAAATGTTCGTTACACTGAGAGAATTCAAAGCCATGTTGACCTCACCTTGAAACAAGGCCTCACGCGCCCTCACGCGCCGCCGTGAGTGGCTGCGCGTGAAACCCACGCTCCAGCTACAGTAACTCGTCTTCCTCGCCCGTTTTACTGATAAACGGGTCCTGCAACCCGCGTGACAACCCGGTTCAATTCCTATCAATTCAGCCTCAATTACTCCAATTGAACATTCATTTAGCTTCGATTCAAGTCTAATTAGAGTTCTGTAACATTAATTGCTCTAATACTTACCTCAAATCAAACAACTCGAAGATGAACATCGAAGAACATCAGGCAATGTTCATCTTTCGAAATCCTTCAATGTCAATCGATTCCTTCAATTGATCCACCCAGTAGCTTCAGTGGATCATGATTAATATTTAATTCCGATACTCGGGACGGGTCATTACACCAATTGCCTATGGAATTAGGATTTCGAGACCTACAAAATGGTCATCGATAAACGTGCAAAAACCACTCCAATAAAAAAGTCAACTACTAAGAAACACAAGGGCAAAAATGTCAATTTACAATCCAAACTTCGGAATTACATTCCTGGAATTTTCGGGTCGTTACATAAGGTTAATTTAGTTCTAGAATTATGATAATAAGAAGGTATTGATGTTGATTTTGAATCCATGGTAGTGTGAAAGATTAATGAGTTTTAATTCAAGATTCAAGGCTTCTGGGTTTTAGGTAAGTGACTATGAAGGTTTCTGGGTTTTAAGGTTTGATTTTTAATTAATTTTTTTATCTCAAATTTTAATGACGAAATTTCTTTTTTACTTTTGCATTAAAGACTTGCCATGTGTCCTTATATAGGTGTATTGGATGTGAAACCTAACGAAAGTAGTGATTTGTTAATGGCCTTATAGTTTTGGTATCTAGATGAAATTTTTCATAGTTTGGGTATGAGTTTGTGACGACCCCTATAATTTGGGGAGTTTTATATAGTTTTCCCAAAAAAAAAAAAACAATGAAATCAGAAAAGAGGGAAATACATTATGCATATTGAGTTTGACCTCATTTTTTATGAGAACCTAAGACCTCCTACTACCCAAATTCGATTGAATTATTTGACAATTTTTTGCGAGAATTGAATTTTAAATCTCTCACATAATAGTAAAGGAGTAATGCCACTAAACCATTTTACAGGAGACTCCAATTATAATATAATTACTTAATATTTTTTTATCAAATATATATTCTTAATTAAAATATCTCTTGAATGCTAAAGTGACCTCATATAAACTTCATGCATCGATTATAGCAATGTGTATATTCACCAAACCATCTTCTTTTCATCTTAATCTGACCAAGAAATCACATATTTTTGTATTAATATTATTTTTATCTTGAGTAGGATTAGGCTTCTAACTGGGCTTTGCTTGGTCCCTTAGCAAACATTCCGGATCCATCTGAATTGCAGTCCATTGAGTGGAGTCTATTCGTTGATAAATATATCTCTAATCATCAGTGAGATCTTCAAGTGCTTCAAAATCTTATTCCTGATGACATTGGCCAAATTTTAAGAGCTATTCCCCTTCATGCTGCAGGTAGTCTTACAAAAGATAAATGATTTGGGCTCCTAATCCTAAGGGTAGATTTACAATCAAGTCTACAATTTAATTCATTGAATGTGGCCGTCTGGTTCATCCACAAGCTAAGCTTCTAAATGGAATGGGAATGTTTAAAATTCCTCCTAAAAGTAAGATCTTCACTTGGTTGGTTACTCCTCAGAAATAGGTTGAATACCCTAGATCTTCTACTGCAAAATTTTCAAATCTCGTATGGAACTTGTGGTATTTGTGGGTGCTCATTTGAAACTGCTGCCCACCTTTTTATTGATTGCCCTTTTGCACAATTGATTTGGGCAAGATTTCACCATCCCCTAGGCCTTCTAGTGAGAATCTATTTTATCGGCTAGCTTCTCTCTTAGGTTGTGATAAAATTGAGCTCTCTCCTCTTAGTCAATGTCTATTGATTTGTTGGCGAATTTGGGACGTTAGGAACAAAGTGATTTTCTCTTATTAAACGCAGCATCTTAGAAGAGTACTTAATATGTCCAACATGTTGGGCTCAGATTACTACAAAGCTAATGTTGCTTCAGATCTAACAGTGATAGACTTGGGTCCTATCACTTGGATCCCTCCGAAAGATTATTGGGGTAAGCTAAACTTTGATGCTTTTGTCACTCCTGGTAGATATGCTACAGTTGGATTCATCATCCGCGATAATGTTGGCTTCCTCTGTTTTTGAGAGCTAAAGATTTGGCTTCACTAATGGTCTTGTTGCTAAAGGATTAGCTCTATTTGAGGGCTTAAAGGCAGTTGTTAAGTTTGGTTGTCATAAATTTATTGTCGAGGGTGATTTTAAAGTCATTATTGATGCGATTAATGATGTGCTTATTCCGCTATGGAGGGCGCTTCCGATGATTTCCAATGTCAAGCATGGGAAGAGGAGTTTTCAAACTATTCACTTTAAACATGTGTATCGTGAAACAAACTATGTTTTAGATGTGTTGGCAAATTCAGGGGCATGAAGCAAATATGGATTGAAGGTGGTTGAGGTCTATTCCTTCAGAGGTGTAGGAGGCTTGGAATTTGAATTTTTTGGTTGTGATGCTCTAGGTGTTTCTTTTTGTTCTAGTTGTTTCTTTGTATTTAAAAAAAATTGACGTTATTGGGCTATACTTTTCTAAATAAATGGTCTTATTTTATAAGTGTAACTATAAATAGAAAGTCACGGCATGATAGTTTATGTAAATTATAGACCAATTTATTCAACACATAAATAAGAGAGATATAATGAATTTATGCATGATCGCATGATATATTGTCCACATAAAATGATTGATTCTTGTAACTTATGTGTTTTATATTGTATTGTATAGCATGCTTTGTTGTTTATTTTCATAAAATATGTATTTTGATTATGTGCCCTTTTTTAGTCAATAAATTCACTTAATGCTGTCGAAATTTGATAAAAAAAAAAAATCACACTAAAATATAGCTCATTTTATTTTTAATTCTTAAGTTTGTAACATTATCATTCTTAACAGTCGAAGATATAATCTCATTTTCTACTTACCTAAAATTGATTTGAGAGAATAAAATTTACTCTACTCTCTACTCAAATGTTGTCATAATTAGTGATTATCGAAATCATAAAAAATTAGTGAAGGATTTCATGAGCAAATTTTTTAAAAAAAAAATTTAAGCAGAAGCATAAATAATGTTGCAGAATCCACATGCTGATTGGTAGCCACAATGAAATAGAAGAAAGCAAAACCACTCGAAGTTGAAGGATCACAATGCCATTGAAACCAAACGTGGCGGCTCCCCATTGGCTGCACAAAAGTTTGTGTGGATAATAAGAGATGGAATCTCACAACTACTTACTGACATTTGAAAGAAAGAAGGTAGCTAGAAATCTAGAATTGGGAAATAGAAGTGAGGAAATCCCAAAAATGGGAGGAAGGTTTTGCTGCTCATCAGATTTAGATGAAATGTTGGTGGGGTTGGTGCTGGTTTTGGTGCTTGCCATGGCCTTGTTTGTATTGTGTCAACCTCCTCCTTCAAGAAGAGTGGCTGCCGTTTACCATTGCTATTAATTACTCATCTTCTCATTGTGTATTTTCTTTGTCATATATTAGATCATTGCACCTCTTTAATCGATTATCATAAATGTTTATCAAATTATGAACAAAGTACCTCTCCAGGCATTTGTCTATGTACATCCAGAATAACATCAATGCCTTCTCTATAAACTCGACCTCTTCTATTAAATGCATGCTATTATATTACTAATATCATTATTTCTATTTCCATACAATAATATAATATTTACGAATTCGAATCTCACTAAATCGTTATTTTGAGGAGGAATTGATAAATATTGTATTGATAGTATTAACAATGTCTCCATGAACTCACTAGTCTTTAATAATATAACCGAGATTTCTCTGAATAGGAATTCCTCCGAACGCCAGTACTGTATTGATATTATTATTAACCAACTAACATACAACTTTATTAAATAAGGGACTCTGTATTCGATTGAGATTTTGATGGGTTTTAATGAGTTTCATATGATTTAGGAATTGTAATATATTTTAACTGGTTTCATCATATTTTATATGATTTCATTCAATTCTAGAGGATTTTATATAAATTTTCTATGTATTCTGATGTGTTTTATTTATGTTTGACTTTTTTAGTTGATTAAGTATAACTTTCAATCTTAACCCTTCAAACAAATCTAAAGAGTGAAAATTAGCTACTCCTTCTCCCCCTTCCTCTTCAACCGCTTCAATTCTTTTAGGTTATATTATTTTCTCCTCCTCCTTCCTCACCCGTTAACATTCTTAACGAGGTGGATTTTGTTCGCGCCATGTGAGATTTCAAGCTTTCAAGGTTTCGACCTTTATACAAGGTTAGCTGCATATATCTCTCTATGACATCAATTCTCATCATTTTATGGACTATCTAATTGCAAATATCAATTAGAAGGATGCACTTCAGGAATTGATGTCATCTCTGGAGCTGTAAGCACCTTAATAAAAATAAAATTGAAATTGGTTGAAACTGTTACTTCATTGAAAAAAAACAACACTTAACCATGCTAAGATCACTCTGCTCGTCATTTGGATTAATGGTAATCAAAATAGTAAAATGATCTAGATTGTAATGATAGGGCCACCAAATTTGCTCCTTATCCATGAGTTGGGTTAGTCCAGAAACCTCTTCAATCCATTTTCTGGACTGCCATGGTTATTTGATGTTTGATACCTGTTTTTTTTTTTTTTTTACATTCGGCAGGTAGAAGAAGAAATATGCTTAAGTCATCGATTCTAATCCGATGATGTTTTTTTTCCAGTGGCAAATTCTTCATGAGAAAACAAAGGAGATGACCAGTCTCACCCCCAACACTAGATGGCATTGAATCTTCAATCAAAACCAAGCCTTGCAAAGTGTTGGGTGGGGATGGACGACAAAAATATGTTTTGAGGATTATGTTAGACAAGGAATCTTATCAATTTTAATCATATCCAAAACTTAATAATTTAATCAAAATAAGTCTATTCTTCTAGGGTTACCGTCCACATCCAACCCACTAAGTCCGTCAAGTGGCGAAAACTTTCGATTTTCAAATAATCCAAACCTTATTGATATTAACAAATAATAAAATACAATCATAATCAAACCCTTAATAACATAAATTGGAACATATTTCATTACCCTTTTATTACCAATATAACTATCAAAACCCATTTATTCCTCGTACTTGTCTTCAAGGTTTGTTAATCTCCAATTAATCATAAATCATTATATTAATTCAAATTGATTATATCCTTCACAAAATCAAGTTATAAACCTCTAATCGTTCATCACCAATTTGCCAAAATTTTATCTTCAACAAATCCCATAAACCATATCTATAATCAACCATTACTCATCATAACTCACACCAGGTATCAAGCTCTACAATTTTAAAATATTTAATATAAATCATTACTAAGGGATCAGTATTAAGCTTAGGTTTTAAATCCCAATTCTAGTAGTAATAACCAAAATTCAAATATAATAATACAACTTCCAATAACCAAAAACAGTACCAAACGAAGTCCAATTAACACAACCAATATACCATTGAACTCAAAAATGTAATACAAGAATTATTCGTGTTGATCACACCACTTGGAACGACCGTACGTGCCCTCATGCGGCCTGTTACTAGCTACCTCGAGCCGGGTTTGCAACTCCGGTCGCCTGACCCAGTGACTAGACCTGGTTATATTTCCTTCAAAACTCAATAGTTTTCTTCCCTTTTTACATCCAAACTACTCTAAACTATATCGGGAGAATCATCATCACCAAACTAAGAAAGAAAGACTAAAACTCATGGAATCTTACCTTGATGTTTTGAAAAGTTCCCCAGTTTCTTAAAGAATTTTTTTCCCGCGTCCACCGTCTTGATTTCTCACTCCAGAATGATCCTAGGAACTCCCTTAACCTCCTAGGATCCTCAAACAACCATCACAACGCTGCAAATCACCATGGAAACCCACAACCATCTTTGAGTTTCACGGTCGTGGAGGTTCATCCTCCCTTCCAACACTTCTATCCTTTTATCAGTAAGTTCTCTCCTTTTATCCTGCATCCCTTGCTCTTTCTCTGACTCTCATCCCTCTTCCTGGTGCCCTAGTTTCAGTCCTTCATCGTTCTTTCTCTTTTCCTTCTTTTTCTTCCTTTTTCGACTCACTCCCATCGAATGCCCAATTAACACCCACATAATTAAAAACTTACTAGGTCGATGGTTGCAGCTAGGAGAGAAAAATCAAGAGTTTTTTAGACAACCCATATGATTCACATGTCATAATAGCAAATTTACCAAATTACCCCTTATGGGAAAAATTACCAAAATGCCCTTACTCCTCCTTGACCCATAACATGAACTACATTTTTGATATGCCGCTTGTCTATGTATCATGGAAGTTTAGGATGAGGGTGAGTAGCGCATTGTTCGTGTTGGGGTCATAGGATAGCACCCAATGTGAGGTTTCTCCAATTTCAACTAGTACGACAGCCTCCGTTCCGAAGGACAGGGAAAATGGTGTTTCCTTGGTGGATGTATGATAGGAGGTCTGGTAGGATCATAGGGTTTCAGAGAGGAGATCAGCCCATTGGCCCTTCGAGACCTCATCAAGCCGGGTCTTCAGGTTGTGCTTGATGAGTTTGTTGACGGCTTCTGTAACGACTCGTACCAAATTTCAGGATTATATTAGTGACTAATCACGATTAGGAGGTTAACCGGTGATTAGTTGGGCAAAATCGAACGAACGATGCAAAATGACTGTTTTGCCCTTGGAATGGGCAAAAAGTTGACTTTTTGATTGGATGGTCAAATGGACTTTGACCGATGACCGTGACGTAGTTCGTGACGTCACGAATTCATAGACAGGTGGCACGTTCAATTCCGACATTCGAGGAAGAAGTTATGCCATTCGGAAGTTAAAGGGCAATTTGGTAATTATGGTTAAAAGGGGCAAATAGTTGACTTTTGGACCGGGAGATCCGATGGCCGAGGGAGGAGGACCATTACGTAGATCGGGACGATACGAATCCATAGACAGGCAGCACGTCGAATTCGAATGTTCGACGGCGAAGTTATGATTCACGGAAGTTCAAGTGCACTATTGCACGAATTACGAAATAACCTAACTTTTGGACTCTATTGGGCCCCAGATATTTAGTTCCTGCCCTATGGATGAGTGACAAGTGTCACCCATCCACTGGCCCTTAATTCACATACATGCATCGACTATCCCATTTCTTCATTTCAAAACACAAACCCAAATACCCGATCTAATTCCCTCTTCTCTGTTCAACCCAAACCAATCCAAACCCTGGACCCTGAGAGACTAGAGAGTGACAAGAGGACCGAGGAAGGTGGTGGCTGGCCAAGGGCATGCCGCCGTGGACGGTGGAGCCATGAAACCCGAAAGGTAAACGGTTTAACCATTTTCGATCCATTTTCCATTTTTGATGTTATGAGCTTGTTTGGATGTTTGGGTTGAACTAAATAGGTTGCTAGGGTTGTCATAAGATTGTTTTGGGAAGCTTCGGACGGCTGTGAAGCCGTGGGGGAATTTTGGAAAAACTGAACCGTTTGGTTCAAAATCAAACCGTGAATTTTAGTGGTTTTCTCTTATGTTTGTTAATTGGAATAGATAGGAAACATGAAAATAGGAATTATATGATTAATTAGGGTTGGAATCAGACCAAAACAGGGGGGGAAAACCGCTGAACCGGTCACGCTGGTCAGACCGATTCAGGTTGCAGTGGACCGGTTCACGTGGGTTGAAGATGACACTATGCACCCGGCGCATAGGCTCACGCGCAGGGACTTCAGAGGGCGCGTGGGGGCGCGTGCATCAACTTTTGGGGGAGTGTTCAACATACGAAACACTCTATTCGATGTAACGAACATTTTGGGACTAGTTTCGTGTTAATCGGACATCGTTTCGATAGGTTTCGGGGTGTCCGAAGGTTTAGGCTATTAGTAACCCTCTAAATGAATTTGGACAGGTTTGAGAGTCCCGGTGATGGTGATTGACCCGAGAGACGATTATGGCACGCGTATCGAGGCGCGGCTTCAGACGATCTGTGAGTGGACCTTGATTTCTAAACTGTGATGCATGCATAAATGTTTTATATGGATTATGAATATGATTCTATGATGTTGATTTGGGTATTGGTGAATTATGTGGTTTCACGTATTTCGAGGCGATTTACGTGCTTACACGTAAATCGAGGTTTTCTGGTTTTACTCTGATTTCTCATTCTTATGATTTTGAAAATAGTTTAATTAAATGATTTTGGATTTGAAAAGGTAAACTCGGGTTAGAAACCCATTTGATCTACGAACTCTCGGACTTGAGGACCATTTTATTTAACGAGGCATCGGGCCGAAGGCCCAGTTGGTTTACGATTCGGACCATAGGTCCAGTTTGGATGTGGATTCGGGCCTAGGGCCCAGCTATGTGTTACAAATGGATTTTACGGGTCATGACGGTTTATGGGAACCGGCATGAACTCTTGAAATGGTTTTTATGGTTCATGACGGTTTATGGGAACCGACACGAACCCTTGAAAGGATTTTACGGGTCATGACGGTTTATGGGAATCGGCATGAACCCTTGAACGGTTTTATGGTTCATGAAGGCTAGTGAGGGCCGGGCATGAATCCTTTAAAGGTTTAAAGAATGATTTGAAAGGTTTTTCATATTCCATCCTTTATATATGATTGTCTCCGCCGGGGAGGGTCGTTGGCCTGGGTGGACCCCGGAGTAGTCACGGAGCACTGACTTAGTGGAGTCGCCCTCCAGTTGGGTTCCTTACTCTCAGTTTGGGCATGGTTCTTTACCTCCAGGGAGGGTCATTGATCTACGGACATTGACCTAGGTGGACCCTGGAGAGACTTGGGTTTGAGACCCCGGTTAGCACGCGCGTAGCTTTATTTTACCGTGACAGGTTCTTGGATTTGAAATATAATGGATAAACATGATTTCAAGTGGATTGGGAAATTGTGTTTTATGATGATAAATGGATTTGGGCTGAGATCCCACATATGTTTATGATGTTATGGTTTTCTATAAATGGTTTTAGGCAGGAGTCCGTGTGACTTGTATTTACGGAATTTGGGGCTGAGACCCTAATGATGGTTGTTTACATATATGTGATTGGATAAATGGTTTTACTATGCATGCATGCTTTTTAGTGAAGGGTATAAAGGTCTTTTATGAAATATGTTTTATAAACTCTTTATTTTTGTCCACTCAAAATCTTTCTGTTTTTAATACCCTTTAGGTTGGATACGATGCAGACTGTAGCAGAGACCGAGATATCACATACCTCCTCTGGATCCTGGCGTACTCTGATAGCCCTGGAGGGCAAAGGTCGGAAATATCTCTTGTCTGACACTTCATGTTAGACGGGAGCAGGGTCATCCCGCGTTAATCCGGGGGGGGATTGGGATGGGTCCTGTCAGCGTGGTATCATAGCGGGGTTGTCTCTATTCGAGCAACCATGTAGGTCTCAGAGTAATGCACAGGTCGAGGATGTGATATCTCAAGGGGCTACAGTTCGTTATCAACCTGATAGTTGGGATGCCGATACGATAGTTATTAGGTTTGGATCGTGATATGTCTTGGTTCGACATTTGATGCCGGGGTTGCCATAGATCTGTCGAGTTGGCAGTGTGGGATCCTACAGAAGGATTAACGTAATAGTACTTTGGAGTTGTGATCGTGTGACGGTTAGTTGTGATCGTCTTTCACAATGTCGTAGGATCAGTTTGACGGCAGTTTGGTGCTCTGATCCTCTGATGATCGGATATGGTTGAGTTGAGTGGATTTACTGCTCCTAGCAGTTAGCAGCTGGATTGTGGAGTATACTGCGGTTGGCAGTTAGCAGTCGAGTTCGTGGAACTCTAGTTGAACTTATGGCAATTAGCAGTCGTATTCGAGGAATCCTAGTTGATTTGACGGTAGGATCGGATTGACGTCTTTATGATGTCAAGACCGCGGGGTCGGTCAGATTGTGGATCATACTGCAGTTGGCAGTTAACTGTTGGGTTCCGAGGAACTCTAGAGTGTGATTGTGGAACCCTACCTTTGGGTGTATGGTTCGGAAAGGTGAGTTGGTAGATGGTTTGACTTTGATGACTTTTCGGAGTCGGGATCGACTATCGGTCATGTTTGGTCGAGTCATGTCAGCTTAGTGATGGGAATACACTCTGCAGTCGAGGTTGTGGTAATCGGTTAAACCTAGTTGGCTGTCGTGCTACCATAGTTGTGATGGATTGTTGGTGCAACTAAGGTCATGGAGGACCTGGTAGATGACATTGGTATAGTCGAGTTACGACTGGTTAGAGTTTGATTTGGACAAGTTATCAGGGTTGGTACTTGTCGATGGAATCCCTGAGTGGGATACGAAGTAGTTGGTACAGGTGGTTGATTCCATTGGATGCGGAGTCTGGATATCGAGATGCCTGGTAGTTAGGTCTGCACGAGGTTGTGGCAGACGCTACTATCGATGGACGTAGTTGAGTCTTATCAGGCCGAGTAGACTCAAGTTACCGTGACGATTGTGACGATGGGATTGTCAGTCATGATGATGATACGAGGTGCGTGAGTAACGCATGTGTACGAGCAGTGATTCTGGATTCGACTCGGTTACTGCTAAGTGCGATCGCAGAAAGAGACGGGGACGTTCAGAGGACGTTTTCTTTTCTCGTATGAGTTGTCAGGGTGACTGTACTCAGAGTTGTTGGGTACGACGGAGGCAGAGTTTCTCCTATTCGAGCAGAGGTACGGGATCGACGCTCAGTATGAGCGGAGATCCAAGGTTGTCAGTTTTGCACACGGTGTGCTAGTGTTAGTGTTGGTGCTGGTGCCGGTGATTGTGATGACGGTGAGTCACGAGTCGGGATGTGATTCCGTCCCGATGGGTATATGTTCGTTATCTGTGGTTCGGGAGTGGTTCATGGATAGTGATGGACTGGATAGGATCCAGTAGTAGTTGAGAATTGTGGAACGAGATACGAGTGTTGGATGCCGTTTAGGCACATTCGTAAATAGTATACAAGGTTTAACCTTGAGTCGCGTGATCTTCACTCGGAATGAGTATGCCTACATACACGATGCAAACGGATAGATGAGATTGGGTACCAAGTTCTCTTGATTATGGACACGTGCATGATGTCCGAATGAGCTGGAGATTTGAGAATCCATTTCGGATTAGTTATGGTTGACTGCGGTTGACCATACCTCCTGAGCTTCGGGTAAGCTTATTTGTGGAGGAATTTGATTGTAAGAAATAGAATGGGTCATTATAGTGGTTATCGATGACCGTTGTTGGACGGAAAGGTCTGAGAATGACTTCTAGCTTAGGAATAGAAACCATTAAACGTGATTCCGGCATGGTTAGAGCTTCGTAATCGAGAGAGTTTGTGATTGAGGTGACGAGAGTAATGCGGGTTTTCCGCATTGGTAATGGGTACTTCGAAGTCATTTGGATGACTTCTCAGGTTCTACCATGGTAGATGATGGTAGATGATGGTTGTGTCACCAGTACATTGATCGTGTATTGGTTGGTGGACCCGGATTTGTCTTGGGTCATCAAGTGGAGTGAGTATATCGAAGTTAGATGACTGAGATTTCTCATTCTCTGTTTGGTGGCAGACGATGTTAGATTACATGGCGTGGTGAATGCAGTGAGTTTTGGTTGTATTCACTTAGGATGGATTTTGTTGTCATTATCTTGGGTCATTCTTGATTTTTCCTCGGTGGAATGACAAGGATCGATACAAGGTAATCAATGAGAACCCAAAATCTCAGCATGTCTCGTCGTTGACTGATATGTTTAGATGTGGGAAATGGTTGAGGACTTTGGTCGTCGTGACGATCCTTGATCGTGACGTCTATAGTCGGGTGACGTAGTGATGGATCTGGATCGTGATCTTGATGATCCAGATAAGTGGAGAGTTTATCACTCTTACTTGGATGTTTGAGTTGAGGATAATTGGGACTGAACTTCTTTTCGAGGTGAATCCCATGTGGCTTATTACTCGGGCAAGTAGTTGTCCGACGAGTAGGTGTCTGACGAGGTCTGATTTTGTCAGCCTTAGAGATATGTGGATGTTGTGATTGGCTTTCGTACGAAGTCAATCGAATGTATTGAGCAGGTAACCGATAGGTTCGATTTTGGTTCGTATCGGTAGACGAGAACGAGATTTCGGATTTTGGAATCGAGTTTCTGGATGACGATTCAGGATTCGATTTTAGAACTTGAAAGTGGATTTCTGGATTTGGGTTCGGAATTTTTATTCCAAATGCTAGCTTACGGAATGATGATTTCGGATTCGAATTTGGACATGATTATGGATATGATTTCTGGGTTCGGATTCAGGATTTCTTACGAAATTTCGGATTCGGATTCGGATTTGGAAATAGATGATGGGTTGGAGTTTCAATTTGTCTAATCCTGGATTGGACAAGTGAACTCCATAATTGAAACGTGATTGGCTACGACCTAGACGGTTGTAGGCTAATCGATGGGTAAACGTATGTACCTTGTACGTTGTCTGGGGTACGATACTGGGCAGACTTGTGGTGCCTGGTGATGGTATATAGGTTATACCAGTGGTATGATGGTGAGCGTGTTGGTAGTCGGATTGGTTCTGATACCATCGGATTAGTTGAGGTCGTGGACTGGGCATTGGATACTGTGCAGTGGGTCATGGTATTTCTGATGGGTCTAGTTACGCACAGATTGAGTGAAATGCTTTGTAGGTAAGTGTTTACTCATGGTTGAGTCAGTTGGCGGTTAGTATAACCACAAGTGGTTATAGTGTAACACCCTGGAAATTTGAGGATTTTATTAATGTAAATTATTGAATGAATTGACGTTTTTACCCCTGTGAATTGTATTGCCAAATTGTTGACTTTTTGATGGGTGGGTCAAACGGACTTGGACCAATGACCGTGACGTAGTTCGGGACGTCACGAGTCCATTGACAGGTGGCACGTCCAATTCGGACGATCAGGGAAAAAGTTATGACTATCGGAAGTTCAGGGGCATTACCGTAATTTGGATGTTTGGGGCGAAAATGTTGACTTTTCGTTTGGTAACTAATTTTCACATGACTCAAGGACCGTTAGGTAGGTCCCGATGCCCTGAGTTCGTAGATAGGCGGCACGCCGAAATCGGACTCCGTACGAGGAAGTTATGGTCAGAAACGTGAAATCGGGAGGTTTACATCTCGGTTTTCGTGTCGATTATTTTATTCTGATATTGTGATTGGAGGACACCTGGATGAGTGACAAGTGTCAATCATCCATTGGCTAGATTGGATCAAGCTCCACTAAGTAATTAATTAGAATTAAATCCAACTTTTAATTTCAGCCATCCATCTAAAGTACCCCACACTTAATCTGAACCCTTAATCTCATTTCTAAGATTGAATCTGGACCCTCCATTTCATGTTATCAGATTCCCTCCCCATACTATATATTTCTTACCTGAAATGCACACCCGCGATCCATTCGAACTGTGCACCAACTCATCACCCATTCTCTGTGTCAGTGGGAGTGATACTCACTGGTGAGGCTGAGTGACGATGGTGATCACGGCGGCAGACGGCGGTGAGGTAGGCGGTCCTAAAACCCAAAACTGTTTTGAAAACTTAGAATTTGGAAGCTTGACTTCCAACGTATATTTTCGATTCCTTTTGACCCTAATCGACTCTCTGGACTGTTAGGAACCTCTAGGGCTTGGTTTCGTGATCTGAGGTGACCTGAACAGAGGTTAAACGGCGACGGGAAACCCAGATTCTGTTCATCGAGGTAAGCCTTCGATCCAGGGCTTGTTTTATGATTTTAATTAGATTGAACTCTTACTGGGATTGAGACGAGCATTTAGGAAGAAATTAGACATAAAATGGTTGAGAAATGGAGGATTGGTGACCGGGTCAGATCGCGAGTCTGATCGACCTAGTTGCAGAGGAACGGGTTGACCCGTCAAGAGGACAGTGGTGATGACGTGGCACCCTATCAGACCTATCAGGTGACGTGGACCACTCTTCAGCCGACACATGTCACATGTCAGTGCACAGTCATCACTGACATGTTAGTAACGTGGCCCAATCAGGGACTGCCACGTGTCACTGACATGTCAGTGACGTGGACCAGTGCCGTGCTGACACGTGGCACATGTCAGATCTGACACGTGGCCTGACAGATCAATGATGTGGACCAATCAGGTGTTGACACGTGGCACCTGTTAGAGTTTGACCTGACAGCTGTCAGATGACGTCAGCATGACATCATGCTGACGTCAGCAGGACTGTTCCTGCGTTGACCAGAGCGTTGACCGGCGCGTGTGGGCGCATGTGAATAGTATTTTTGGTGGGACCACCACCATTCTTTAGGTTTCGACGATCCGGATCCAATGGCGGTGGTTTCGGGTCGATCGGAGATCATTAAGTTGGTCAAAATAAGGTTTTATTACCTCAGAAAGCGCGTTCGGGCGGCTTTTCCAGGCCGGTTTCAGTCTAGGGTTTCATGGTTGAATGGTAGGGGTTTATACTGACCTTTACGTATACTTTGGACATGATAGGGATTGTACAATTGTACCAGGTAGAGGGTATACGTTCGGTTTTCAGTAGGATTGTACTGTGAGTGTGCCCGATTTCATTAAACCCTTGCATGCTTAAATGTTTTCTGATTTACTTATATATTCACATGCTGGAATCAAGAAACGGTTTTGATGATATTGAAATTATGATTATGGCACGTTTCACGGTATTTGGGTTTGAGACCCGTTTTGGTGAAACTTAAAGATTGGTTTGGATTTTATCTATGTATATATGTTTTGCATGTGGATATCAATAAAATGTATTTGGTATTGCACTGTATAGATCCATTCTTGTGATACTGTCTCCTCCGGATGTGGTACCCCGAAGTGGTCACGGCGCATTGCCTGCGAGGGGTCATTCTACGGAGGTACCAGACCATAAAATGACTCAGGAGCAGGATTACTTATTTGACGGCAGGGACGTCGAGCGTCTAGGACGCTAGGCATTTGAGATGCCATACCCGGACAGGGTTCGGGGATTGGATTCGGGATTGAGACCCCGAGTGGCACGCGTAGCCTTGGGACTGTGACCTTAGTGAACGTCAGGGACGTCAGACATCCGGGATGTCAGGAATGGAGTGTATAGTGTAGTGGTAAAAATTATGTTTATGGTTTTATTACATGCCTTATGATTCATATTATATAATTTATGGTTTAAAATTCTGATGCATGCATGTTTAGAAAACGGAGGGGTAAATTATATGTTTTACTTATTAAACGGTTTTATAAACTTGAGTTTCGGCCCACTCACCCTTATTGTTTTGGTAACCCCTCCAGGCGGTGCTACTGAGGTAGAGGAGGATCCTGAGGCTGAGGCATAGATCTACTTCTGCGTACCTGTACCCCTGTAGGGTGGTTTACCCGCAGGTTTATTTTAGAGTCGTGCTCGCAACTTGTAATTTTGGATTTCATCCCTTGTCTGACATCTGTTTATTTCGGATTTTATGTATAACTTTTATTTGGTTATTTATGCATTTGAATGTTTGAGGTTAAAATTGGTATGTTATTTTGGGTGTCAGACGGGAGCAGGGCACGTCTCCTTGTGGTCCTCGTGGGATCGGGATGGGTCCTGTCAGTTTCACGTAGATCGAGGACCGTTAGGTAGATCTCGTCGTCCTGAATTCAACGACAGGCGGCATGCCTTCATCGGACGTTGGACGGGTGAGATAGGGGTCTAGAACGACAATAGCATAATCGTAATTTTGACTCACAAGTAGGGGCATTTTGGTCTTTCTGTGTCTTGGGAATTGGGCCAGTCAATAAGGCCAAGTATACAGTGGAGATGGGATATTTTGCGATTGGGGCCATTGGATGGCGGACACGTGCAGTGTGTGTAGTGGGTTCTAGGAAGTGCACGGTGTGTGTTTTAAAATTGTGCAGAGTGGTAGCCGTGTTTGTGAGAAAGGAAGAACAGAGACTGAGATGGAGAGGAAATTGATCGGGTTCGAAGTGAGTGTGTGAGTGCTTGAGTGTGTGAGAGTGATCAGGGGAAGGCTGAGAGTACTAGGAAGGTGGTGAGAAGAATTGAGGAGTCGATTGTGTGTGTGAGGGAGGTGAGGTTTCGGGAAAACACAAAGAGGTGTTTAGGGACTTGGTGGTGGTGTTGCCGTGTGTGGAGCAAATTGGGCTCGAAGGGAGGCTGGGACGGCCATGTGGACTCCAGGGAATGTGGCGGCGAGCACGGTGGGGATCGACAGGCAGGTAATTTCTTTCCCCCGTTCAGTTGCTCTGTTTGCCGTGTTAGTTCAAACTGAAATTTGTGAAGGTAGGGGCTGAGTCGAGGTGTTTGGTGAGTTCTAGTATACTCAGTAAGGTCTTAGGAACCTTTTGGTGTCGACGCCGTGACGGGGGATTGCACGGCGGAGGCCAGAACGACGGTGAGTTTACTGAGTCATCTGTTTTTCAGTTTGGGTGAGTAAGAAGGGCAGGGTCGGTACTGTGTAGATATCTTTTTCGCACCCCGAAAGAAAGGAAGCTTCCTCGATTGGGCATAGCCCGCCGTGATCGAATGATAATGGATAAGAGGCTCGGGCGATCACTCAGCAATGAACACTAACTGAAAGCGGCCGGGAATGAGTACCTATCCCTTACGGGAATCGAACCCGTGTCTTCGTTCAAACTTAAAGTCGTGGGTTTTGAGGTTGAGTCGAACTGTTTTAGGGGTTTTAAGGAGTCCAGTGAGTTTTCTTTGAGCTTAGGGAAACAATTTGAGGCTGGGGGAATGGACGGGTGGTCGGATTGAAAAACAGGGGTACGGGTGGTTTTTGTTTCGAGCTTGGGACGTTGAGATGTAGGATGTGTTGGAGTGTTTGGATGAAGGGAGTGGATTACTGGGTAGAGGACGAAGAGAATGGTGAAAAGAGGAGTAGAAATGGTGGACGGACGGCGGAGAACCGGCCACGCCGGTCCAGAACAGTACACTAGACGTTGAAGATGAACAGTGACTGTGCAAGCGCGTGAGGCCCACGCGCAGCCACTTTGGGCGGTGCGTGGAGGCTCGTGCGGTGGTTTCTGGGGAAAGTTCCAACTAGGTTTTTCGTCTAGATGTTGTAACGGATCTTTTGGGATAAGTTTCGGGTTAATCAAACGTCGTTTGAGGTTAGTTCGACAAGGTTGAAGGTTTAGGGTCTCGGCTCGTTACGTTTAGGACCCGGGATTTTTGTGGTAATTGAGGAGGACCTTCATTAACGTGTTAGTGACGTAGTTTGGTGAGTGTTGACAAGATCGAGGAACCCCGAGGAGGCTGAGGAACGTACAGAACGTACGGGACGCGAGTGACGTGCCCGGTAACTGTGAGTGGACCCCTTCTCTATACCTGAGCATGCATAACTGTTTTAATGACTTGTTTATGGTTTTATATGTGATTTCATGGTTATTTGAATATACTATAACTGTTTTACTTAATTACACGTTTTTCGAGAAAGTACGATTTTCATCACGTTTTACGAGGAAGGTTTGAATTCTGATGTCAATGCCATGATTTGGGATTTCAAACGATAAAGGGTTTTCAATGATTATAAAGGGGTTTTGGAACATGATTTCGATGATCAAGGTTTTCGGTTTTAGAATAGGATTTCGGAAAATGGAATTTGGTTTTAAAGTTGAAAAGTAGATTTCCGAATTTGGGTTCGGAATGACGGTTCTGGATGCCGGAAGGGCTTCAGGCCATTGATTTCGGATTCGGGTTTGGATATGGATTTAGAAATGGTTTTCAAATGGTTTTGGATTGGATTTGCTGGATCTGGCTATTGGGTTTAAAGACCCGGATATTGTGATTGACGGGGGACGGGCCCGGATTGGGTTTAAAGACCCGGATTGAGTTTAAAGACTCAGGAGTTTAAAGACTCGGATATATTGATATTTCCCCCGTAGGCCTGTTGAGTTTAAAGACTCGAAGTTTAAAGACTCGGATTATTGAGGCCTGGTTGAGTTTAAAGACTCGGGAGTTTAAAGACTCGGATAGGTCCAGCAGGTTTGATCGGATAATGATAACTTGGATTTATGTTTGATTGTATTGTCTTTATGATGCCTATTTTATGAATTATAAATGTTTTTATGATGCTTACTATGTGGTTTGTAGCTGTATTTAACTAAATGGGTTGTGCATGAATGTTTTCAAAACGGAGGGCCAAACCCTGTTTTGTTATAAAATGGTTTTCGAAACTTTTATTCTTTTGGTCCACTCAAACTTTTCTGGTTTTAACTGCCCTCCAGGTCGTGGAGCTAGCGTGGGGGTTGACGTTGAGGCAGCGTCGAAGGGATAGAATATTCGAGAGTTTTCCCGGAGTGTTTCCAGTTTTCCGTTGTGTGTGTACTTTGTGTATCGGTTTTGTTTTATTTTGTTTAGTACTATGCTCTATATAACAGTTGACTTGTTGTGTTTTTTTGAATCTCCTGCGTCTGGTAATGTAAATTGTGGTTTTCGTGAGTCTGTTTCGGTCTTTCATTTTTGGGGTTGTCAGACGGGAGCAGGGTTTAGTCCCTAATCTTGGGGGATTTGGGGTGGGCCCTGACATGCATCGACCATCCCATTTCTTCATTTCAAAACACAAACCCAAATACTCGATATCATTCCCTCTTCTCTGTTCAACCCAAACCAATCCAAACCCTTGACCCTGTGGGTCATGCCTGAGAGACCAGAGAGTGACAAGAGGACTGAGAAAAGTGGTGGCCGGCCAAGGGCACGCCGCCGTGGACGGTGGAGCCGTGGAACCCGAAAGGTAAGCGGTTTAACCATTTTCGATCCATTTTCCATTTTTGATGTTATGAGCTTTTTTGGGCGTTTGGGTTGAACTAAATAGGTTGCTAGGGTTTTCATAAGATGGTTTTGGGAATCTTTGGACGGCTGTGAAGCCGTGGGGGAATTTTGGAAAAACTGAATCGTTTGGTTCAAAATCAAACCATGGATTTTAGTGGTTTTCTCTTATGTTTGTTAATTGGAATAGATAGGAAACATGAAAATAGGAATTATAGGATTAATTAGGGTTGGAATCGGACCAAAACAGGGGGGGTGGAACCGCTGAACCGGTCCCACCGGTCCAGACCGGTTCAGGTAGCAGTGGACCGGTTCACGTGGGTTGAAGATGACACTGTGCACCCGGCGCGTGGGCTCACGCGCAGGGACTTCAGAGTTCGCGTGGGGGCACATGCCTTAACTTTTGGGGAAGTGTTCAACATACGGGACTTCAATGATAAATGATAAATGTTTCGTGTCAATCGGATATCGTTTCGATAGATTTCGGGGTGTCCGAAGGTTTAGGATCGGTTTTAAAAATAGTTAGAAAATTGAGAAAATTATGGGACTTCAATGAGAGGTTAATGAGGCTATTAGTAACCCTCTAAATGAATTTGGACAGGTTTGGGAGTCCCGGTGATGGTGATTGACCCGGGAGACGATTATGGCACGAGTATCGAGACGCGGCTTCAGATGGTCTGTGAGTGGACCTTGATTTCTAAACTGTGATGCATGCATAAATGTTTTATATGGATTATGAATACGATTCTATGATGTTGATTTGGGTATTGGTGAATTATGTGGTTTCACGTATTTCGAGGCGATTTACTTGCTTACACGTAAATCGAGATTTTCCAGTTTTACTCTGATTTTCCATTCTTATAATTTTTAAAATAGTTTAATGAAATGATTTTGGATTTGAAAAGGTAAACTCGGGATCGAAACCCATTTGATCTACGAACTCTCGGACTTGAGGTCCATTTGATTTAACGAGGCATCGGACCGGAGGCCCAGTTGGTTTACGATTCAGACCAGAGGTCCAGTTTGGATGTGGATTCGGTCCTAGGGCCCAGCTATGTGTTACAAATGGATTTTACGGGTCATGACGGTTTATGGGAACCAACATGAACTCTTGAAATGGTTTTTATGGTTCATGACGGTTTATGGGAACCAGCATGAACCATTGAAAGGATTTTACGGGTCATGACGGTTTATGGGAACCGGCATGAACCCTTGAATGGTTTTATGGTTCATGAAGGCTAGTGAGGGCCGGGCATGAATCCTTGAAAGGTTTAAAGAAGGATTTCAAAGGTTTTTCATATTCCATCCTTTATATATGATTGTCTCCTCTGGGGAGGGTCGTTGGCGTGGGTGGATCCCGGAGTAGTCACGGAGCATACTGAGTGGAATCGCCCCCCCCCCCCCCCCCCCAGGTGGGTTCCTTACTCTCAGGATGGGCATGGTAAGTTACCTCCAGGGAGGGTCATTGATCTACGGACATTGACCTGGGTGGACCCTAGAGAGACTTGGGTTTGAGACCCCGGTTAGCACGCGCGTAGCTTTATTTTACCATGACAGGTTCTTGGATATGAAATATAATGGATAAACATGATTTCAAGTGGATTGGGAAATTGTGTTTTATGATGATAAATGGATTTGGGCTGAGATCCCACATATGTTTATGATGTTATGGTTTTCTATAAATGGTTTTAGGCAGGAACCCGTGTGACTTGTATTTACGGAATTTGGGGCTGAGACCTTAATGATGGTTGTTTACACATATGTGATTGGATAAATGATTTTACTGTGCATGCATGCTTTTTAGTGAAGGGTATAAAGGTCTTTTATGAAATATGTTTTATAAACTCTTTATTTTTGTCCATTCACCATCTTTCTGTTTTTAATACCCTTCAGGTTGGATACGATGCAGACTGTAGCAGAGACCGAGATATCACATGCCTCCTTTGGATCCTAGCGTACTCTGATAGCCCGAGAAGGCAAAGGTCAGAAATATCCCTTGTCTAACACTTCGTGTTAGACGGGAGCAGGGTCATCCCGCGTTAATCCGGGGGGTATTGAGATGGGTCCTGTCAGCTTCGACCTGCCCATTACCCTATGGATGCGCGACGAAGACGAAGCAAAATTTGATGCCATAGACATCACATAAGTTGCGAAGCGAGCGCAGTCAAATTGTTTGTCGTTGTTTGTCACAATTGTGTGGGGTATTCCGAAATGGCAGATGATGTTTTGGTAAACGAAGCTCTCGATCCGGGCCGCCGTGATTGTTTTAAAGGATTTTACTTCTGCCAACTTGGTGAAGTAATCGATGGCGACGACGACGTGGTCAACCTCGCCCTTCCCCATGGCATGGGGTCGATGCGATCGAGTCCCCGCTGGGAGAATGGCCAAGGACTGAGCATGGGGGTGAGATGTTCTAAGGGGGGGGGGGGGGGAATGAGGGCATATTTTTGGCACTAGGGGCACTTCTTTGTTAGTGCGATGAAGTCGGCGCGCATTGTGGGTCAGTAATAGCCTTGTCGGAAGGCTTTGTGGGCGAGGGATTTAGGCCCATACTGGCTTCCACAAATGCCTTGGTGGATTTCTCGGAGGACGGAAATGTCGCGATCAGTTAGGAGGCACTTCAAAAGCGGGACGTCGAATCCTCGCTTGTACAAGTGGTCTTGCACCATAGTGTACCAGGCAGATTGGCGATGGATGCGCCGGCCTCGTTTCGGTCTACAGGAATCTTGGCGGTGATGAGGTACCAGATGATTGGATTCATCCATAAGGGCTCGTCTGCGATGGTCATGAATTGGTGCTCCCTAATGCTCGGGATAGTGAGGAGTTCGACTGGTACTTGGCGACCAACCTTGTCATCAATTGAGGAGGCTAGGAAATCCAGGGCGTCAACATGGCTATTCTCGAAGTGTGGGATTTGCGTGATCTCGTAAGCCCGGAAGCTACGCATGAGTGTTTGTACCTCGGTGAGGTATCGTGCCATGGAGACATCCTTGGGATTATATAGGTTGTTCACCTGGCGAACGACTAGTTAGGAGTCGCTAAGGATTTAGACTTGATGGGCTTGGAGGTCTTTGGCCAGGCGTAGACCAGCGAGGGGAGCCTCGTATTCTGCTTCGTTGTTGGAAGCGTTGAATCCGAATTGTAGCGCGTACTCGAGCTTTTCGTTGCTAGGTGTATTGAGCACGAACCCAAAGCCCACTGTGCAGGCCAATCCGTCCACGTATAAAGTCCAGGTGGGCCTGGATAGGTCCAATGGGGACGGAGTACGTTCTCTGCGGAGGGGAACATACAACTGCACAGTGTTGGGGTCTTGGCCCTCTAGCATATGCTGCTTGGTTCCGTAAGTGAATTCAAAGAGGAGGACGGTGACCGCCTGCCCTTTTTCTACTGGTCGAAGAGTGAATGTGACGTCGAAATCATTGAGCTCGATGACCCACTTGATTAGGTGCCCAGAAGCATCGGACTTTTGGAGAACCTGATGGAGGGGCTTGTTGGTAAGGACTAAGATGGGGTGCGCTTGGAAGCATGGTTGGAGCCGCTTGGCTGTGACGACCAAAGTGAAAGCCAATTTCTCTAGGTCGCCGTATCTAGTCTCTGCCTCTTGAAAGGCTTTGTTGACATAGTAGACCGGGAACTCGGCGCCGTCCCTGTTCTTGATGCGGACAAAGTTGAAAGTGGAGATTGAGACGGAGAGGTAGACCGTTCTTTGGTATCTGGTTTAGTGAGCAAGGGTGCCGTGCTCATGTAGGTTTTTAGCTCGTGGAATGCGGTGTCGCATTCTGCATCCTAGCTAATGGTCTTGCATCGCGTCTTTAAGACCTTGAAGAAGGGGAGGCATTTGTCTGTTGCCTGGAAGATGAATCGAGTAAGGGCAGCAACCCCACCGGTGAGTGTCTAGACCTCCTTGAGTGTGCGGGGTGCCTGCATGTCGAGGATGGCCTTGATCTTCTTGGGGTTGGCCTCGATCCCCCGTTGGCTGATCATATAGCTTAGGAATTTTCCGGACCGTACACCAAAGACACACTTGGTAAGGTTGAGCCGCTTATGGTACTTCTTTAGTACCTGGAACATCTTGTAAAGGTTGGGTACGTGGTCGTTAACAGTTTTTCTTTTGACCAGCATGTCGTCCACATAGACTTCCATGGTCTTCCTAATTTGATCCGCAAATATGAAATGCCGAGTCTGTGGCTTGGTTGGAACCATCCCAAATTGGGATAAGATGGTTCCAACTTTTTCACGTGTCCAAAACTTCCATATTTTCGTCTCAAATCAGTCCTAGGGACTCAACTAGGATATCAGTGGCTTGGTTGCAACATAAGAAGATTTAAACAACTCGAACAATCAAGTTTTCAGTTTTATGGTTTATCGATTCTCGAGCTTGGGTCTTCCTTCTCAGTTCTTTTCTCTCTCTTTTGCTCTTCCTTTCTTTTATTTTTTTCTTCTTCTTCTTCTCTCTTTTTTCCTCTCTTTCTCTAGTTCTCCCATTTCTTCTCCATTTTTCCTCTCGGTTTCCTCATGAGTGTAAACACAATACACACCACCACCACACATAAATACATGCACACTAAGTCGGTGCATGACAAGAGATAAGTGGGAGGAGAGAGATAAGCACACATGTCACCATCACAAATATCTCATTTTTGAAATTACCAAAAAACCCTTAATGCCAAATTACCAAAATACGCTTAGTAATTTTAGACCCGTAACAAATCGGTTTAATCTCCAATTCTAATATTACCGTTTGTCTATGGACTCAGGTCTCTGAGACCTACATAACGGTCCTCATGAAGAGTTCAAACAATATCTGAGGCAAAAAGTCAACTTTTTACCTATAGGAGCAAAATTATCAATCCCCTTTATAAATTTCCAAAATTACATTTTTTAAATTTTCAAGTCATTACAGAGTAGGCATTAGTGCAATTTGCAAGGACAAGAATGGTGTTTGGCTAATGGCAAGGAAAGGTGTGATGTGTCGATGGTGGAGGCAGAGGTGCTTGCTGCCCTTGATGGATATAGGTTTGCAATTAAGTAAAGTTATAGGTGAGTAATTTTTGAATCTGATTCTTTGAAGGTAATTAACTGTTGAATGTGTACTTGTATATGTTGATTATCATCGTAAGTCAACTTGAATATATCAAATAGTATTTAATAAGACCACATCAAAACTCACTAAAGACACCCTAGGGCCTACTAGGGGGACCCGTCGCTAGCCCATGCTCACAAGTCTGCCCTAGGCCCAGGCCCAATAATGTTAAAGGCATTGTCCAACACACCCAAGTAGCACGTAGCCGCTTGCCGGGCAACACTCAACCTCCTACCCGAGGAGGACCAACCAACAGAGGCCAGTCCACCACATATAGCATCTTATTTTCTCTTAGGTACTTCATTATAAGGTGAAGAAGGACCAGCAGAGGGTGAAACAACACCATATTTGCCCGATTTTTCAGCAAGGCTGAATTTGGTATAAGAACAGGGTTGCTGAAAATAAAATTTACCCAAATGACCATGAGTAGAAAAGAAGATGAAATCTGAACTAAGAAACCCTTATATCCAATCAAGTCCTTGATGTGAGTATAATTCCCACCCTCTTAGGGTGGGTGGCATATATACTTAAGAAGATTAAATCTGCTGGCAGCTTGTTATATGGGGTGCTAACCAGAGGAAAGCTTCTTCCTTCTTTATCCTAACCGGAGCAAAGCTTTTCAAGGGCCAGGTTCTCATCTCCGCCAAAAGCTTCCAACGCACTCTTTGCCTGAGCTTCAGGGAACCCCATCTCCACTAGTTTTTGTACCTGTACAAGAAAATCCACTAGCTTACTGCATCTCTAATCTACATACAATTTTTTCATTGTGAGTTTGTTGTTGAAAGAGAAATATTTTCTTTAGTGAAGATGCAGGATGTATATATACTTGCCAGGGACATTAGGGTTAAGAAGATGAGGATGAGACTGACCTTTTCATTAATCCCAAGAGATGATTTCTTGGCAAAAGTATCCGTCCAGTATCGAGCTGTGCCAACAAAGGTCTGATAGTCTTTAAGATACTGTAATGCCATCATAGAGTCAATAATTTTCAATGAGAGAAGAATTTAAAAAATAAATACATAATAGATATCATCAAACAAAAGATAATCTAACATCAATTGAATGATACAAATTTTACTAAAGAACATAAGGGGGTTCAGACCTGCTGTGCGACAACAGCATCTTGAGGATCATCAGGTTGAGGAGCAGAAAGTAGCGCTTGTATAGAAAGAAGCGCGGTTTTCAATGTGAGAGCTGGACTCCATTGGTCCTTCAAAATATCCAGACAAATTGCTCCACTTTGGCTGCTGATATTGGGGTGCCTTCAACATATACACAAACACAAACCCTACATTAATGATCCATTTGAATACATTCTTTGAGTATTCAAACTCCTCCTCCTCCGGCTCCCTACACACTGGCACCTGGTTATTTCCAGTTCTATTTCAAAAATTGTTTTTGCTTGCAACATAAACTTTCATAAACATGGCTGTTTTTCAGATTATACTAGTTTGCAATGTTTCTGAAGGAATGCTATGATTGAGGACATCTTTTAATACCCTTTGGTGTGTAATCATTGATCAACATTATATAAAAAAGAAATGAAAAAACATGAAAGATATGAACATAAATTATCCCCACCAAACTTTGGTTGTAAACTTCATCTTGGGAGGCTCGAAAGGGTATGCATCTGCAAGAAGAAATCCGACAGTTGAAAGCACCGTGTTAGTAAAGTTTTAACATTCCCCTTCCTCATTTTCTTTCAATTTGCCAGCCATGTTAGCAACCAACCAGCTAAACTGTTTTGCATAAAACGTAACATAGTAGCAAACATTAAGTCTCTCACAGTAATAATCCAAAACAAATTATCTCACACCCAGTAATAGTCCAAAACAAATTATCTCACACTCATAGATTAAACTTTTACACCCCCCAATTTGACAGCAACAATCAATAAAACCATTTATCTTCCTTCTTACTTTTATTTTGCTGCAAATGGCTTCATTTCAAACCCGCTTCAGACCCAATTATATATTTACTACAATGACCAGAAAGTCTCAATTTTGGCGCAACCATATTCATTTTCTCAGCTTTTATCGGCGCAACAAATATGAAAAAACACCTAGATTACAAGTAAAAACACCCAAAAAAAAACAATAGCTGATAAAACAAAGGAAAATTGGAATGAACCTGGCAGTGCGATGTCGATCTGAAAAGTGCCACCTTCATAAGGGGTGCCAACTGGGCCAGGAATGGTTCCAATTAAACGGGCAAGACTGGCGTCATTTTGGGGGCTGACTTTGATACCTGAGCGCTCGCTGTCTCTGCTGCATTCCTGAAGCTCCTTTTGAACCCTAGCGAAGTCCACCATCTCAATTGCTGTTCAGAGAGAATATGAAGAAACTGTTCGGCGAGAGACGAGATGCCCCAGCTGGAATTCGATTTGGAGGTGCGAGATGATAGAATGGCGAATAAAGCTTTCGCCTTTATCTCTCTCACTCAAGCCCTTGCCGCCCTCCCTATCCCTCTGATTGATGCTTTAGTACCACTTTTTCGAGAGAGATAGAAAAGGCAATCCAATTCACGAATCACTCAAATAAGGAAAACGAGGAAAAAAAAAAAAAAAAGGAAAACGAGGGAAAAAAAAGAAAAAGGAAAATGAGGAAAAAAAAGGGTCAAACATTTATCATTTTCCCAAATTTTTAAACAATAATTTGAAAAATAATTATAATAATGATATGATTTTTTTTACAAGAATAATAGGTGATGAGATTAATTTGAACTTTTTTATATAAAAAATTACACCAATAATTCATTAAGACCTCGTTTGGTATGTCATATTATACTGACTATTTTAATTAGATAAACTAATATGTTCATCGGATAGACTGAATATTTAGTTGGATGTTTGATATTTTGTCGGATTAGAAAGTCGACTATATTATACTAGTCGGATTATATTATATTAGTTGATATGAAATACTTATATCTTAAATATTAATTATATATGTTATTATTATTATTTATTTTATTTTATGTTATTATTATATTAATTTTATTATTATTGTTGTTGTTATTATTATTATTATTATTATTATTATTATTATTATTATTATTATTGCTATTTTCAAGATTACTAGTTATTCAAATATTTAATACAAACAATTTTGAAGGTATTATTTTAGCGTGTCTAGACTGTATAAAAACATTCAATCGTATTAACTTATACAATGACTAATTAATACGATTGGTATCAAATATTAGTTTCGTATTATATTATCATATTCAGTCCCTCATACAGCGAACCAATTGACAGGACCCGTCTTTATTGATAGAAAAACTGGACCAGCACTGCTCCCGTTTGACGTCTCGGGTCAGACAAGGAATTTTCCTATCTTAAGTTTTACTGAATAATTAAAGTGTACACCAAACTGACATCATCTTGTGCGGGGTGCTGCTTACTTCCGACCAACTTACTCTGACACTAAGGAATTATAATTCATCTTTAATTGGCCGCACGTTTACTTTTTATTATCATTAAAATTATTAGTCAACATTTGACTTTCTAAAGGCAAAATGGTCATTTCTATTCTTTTGAAAGTCCGGAGCATTACATTAAACGTAGCCTAAATATCTATGTATGATATCTCTTCTAGTCAACATCATCACCAAATCAATTTGATTCCAAGATCAAAATTGTTTGTAGTGACAATGGTTTTGAATTCAAACTTGGGAACTTTTATACCTGTGGAATCATAAATTACCGGAATATTCTGGAGCTGCCACGTGACTAACAATTCCCATAATGCCAATATTACCCTTGGTAAAATTGATATCGACATATTACGATCTCCGCATTAATTCAATATATTTATCAGCTAAATATATTAATTAATCAGATCAATGCCGATAATAAATAATTTCCCAGTGAATTATTTATTCATTAATAAATAAGTGATTACACTCGGTATAATCACTTATTTAATACTTTCCCCTTCAACCAATCAGACGCTCTGGTGACTCTCAAGGCTTCACTATAAATAGAAGACATCATCTCACTTCTAAAGGTAATAAAAAAACTCCAGCAAACACTCTGTCAGATTATTCTCTCACAGAAAACTAACTTAAGCATCGGAGCGTTTTCGGTTGAACTACCACCCCCCCCCCCCCCCCCCCCCCCCGGGGATTCAACCTTAACCCTGTTTGATTTTCGTTCTTATGTGTAGGGATCGAGAAGGAACTTCATAGAGCAGAACAATTTCTGCATCAACAACTGGTGCTTTCATTAAGAGCCGATTTGAGAAATACTCAAATCTTGCTCTTTAGTTTTTCCTTGAAAAAACTCCATCATCACACTTTCGACACTTACCCTTTTTCACATGGCTAGAACACGCCCATCGGCGCGAGCCTTCGAGGGTACCACATCCGCCGCTGCGATCGTTGTCGTGAGCGAACCGCTGCTTGAGATTCCAGAGGAACCATTTTTCTGTCTCTTGTACTGCCCGCGCCACGCATCAATTCACCTACCGTTCGGAATGCCGGATTGGACACCTACGTTCAGTTTTGGAACGTTCCTCATGGCCGCTGCTACTGTGAACCCCCATCTGCGACGGGGGCAAGCGTGATGTTTTTTCAACAAACAGACGAGCTGCTAGCGAGAGAATCATCTCTAAGAGTCCCGAATCAGCCCCCTGCTGGTTCGGACCTAAGGAGGCACTTGGACGCCCTGCGCAACTCGCAGGCCAACACCCAGGTACCAGGGATACATGGTTTTTCGCATCTGTCTGAAGGCGCGGGATGTGTGCCCCGACATGCTACTCATCACGAGCAAGCACCTAGGGGGTCACCTCCGCGACTTGGACTGACACAATAGGTCGAGCAACTGAGCACCCAAGTTCGGGCCCAATTGCAGCTTTTGCAACAACTGTTGGGGGACATCGGAACATCCAGAACCTCCGAGAAATACAATGAACCTCGCAAGGCATTAGGGAATGTCCCGAGACTCCCCGGAAAAAAGCATGTTCGCTGCCAGACAATGTCCCGAGACGCTTCAGTGAACGACTTAGGGGTGGAAAGCTGCACCCCCAGAGCAGGAGGCTAAGGCCGACCGAGGCTTTCGGCTCGGGAGCGACTCGGAGAACGCTCAGGAGCACTTTCACGCATTACGTACCCACGCGACAGTCAACGGTAGCAAGCAATCTCCCATGTGTCACACACTCACTTGAATGGACGAATCTGCTATGATTCTAAAAACACAGATGACCACAATGAGGAAGACGAGACTTACTCGCCAGTACGCTCGAGAGCCAAGCCCGCTGCAACTAGGGGGAGTCGACGTCATTTGACCCGGCATGGGAACCCTCATCACTAAAGACCATTGCATGCTGAAGATGTCTGAAGGATGCTAGATCGACGCCTCTAGAGAGTTCAACGCGACGGAGACTTGAAGGATGACCTTTGGCGCCAGATTCAGACGTCATCATCTTCGCCGTTCGTGAGGGACATTGAGGAGGAGCCATTCCCACATCGATTTTCAACACCAAACTTCAATCAGTACAAAGGAACCTCTGATCGAGTAAAGCACATCAATTATTATCGGGGGGTCATGGTACCTCACATGCACAACGACGTGCTCATGTGCAAAGTTTTCCAAGCCTCGCTGTAAGGTCAGGCGACGACATGGTTCAACCATCTCCCCCGGAGATCAATCACTTCCTTCGAAGAGTTGGCTCTTGCTTTCGTGAAGAAGTACTCGCAGCTTCGCACCGTCGAAGTCAAGGATGACCACCTCTTCACCATCTGAAAGAGGTCTAAGGAAACCTTGCGGTAATACATCCGGAGGTATTGAGAAAAGAAGTCCCGTATTTTTGGTTGCAGCGATCTCGTTACAGCCATGGAATTTAAGCAAGGCCTACCGCGAGAGAGTCAGCTCTACGGAGACATCGTCATGAGCAACACCCGAAGTCTCACCAAGATATTGTCCTTGGCGGAGTGGCATACATGCTGGGACGACGAGAAAAACGCCACACATGCTGCCAACCACGTTGAGAAAGATGGACATCCCACAAAGGTGTTTGCACAACCAAAGGATGATGCCCACCGCGAGAACTCAGTCGAGAAAGCCAACAAGCGCAAAGGGAACCTGTCATCCAACACGTTCACGGGTGCAAAGCTAAACACACAGTTTTCAGTACTTTTCCTCCAAATATACAATCAGATAATGGAAAAACCATGGTTTGAAAGATCAGCTCCCTTCAAAGGCGACCAGGAAAGGGCCGACAAGAAAAAATGGTGTGCCTATCACAATTGCTATGGGCACGACATAAGCTCTTGTCAGACTTTCGAAAGATACCTTCGCGATCTCTTGAAGGAATGACACTGCACTGAGTATGTCAGAAAAAAGGCAACGGATCATCTTGGAAACAAAGATCCCTAGGAACCCGCACAAAAGATGATTCGCGTGGACATCATCATTGCAGAGTCCGAGTTACAGGGAACAACCAAGAAACTGAATCAGTGATCAAGTCATCATCAAAGACACAAATTTTGTGGTTAAAATTCGGCTCAGTGCCTACTTTTCTCAAATAGCATCTTTCAATAAGATTAAAGATGTTTCGTTTCAACGTCTAATGAAATTATCTTGATGCCAGGAGAAGGGTATGGAACTCATCTTTCCAACCCCACCAACGACACTCAATTCAAAGATAAAACGAAGTCAAAATACCAAAATTACTACACAAAGGTCAAATCTTCCGAAAATCACAAAACACTCAAAAAAATGGAAGGCTTCTATTAATGAAAATTAAAGAAGTTGGAAATTCACAAGTTGAATACTCAAACATTTATTCAATGCTAAGATCAAGCTACGAGCCAAGAAGGATCATGAAGCTTATCACCAGGAATAGAGCGACCTTAGAGTCTCTCCGTCAACCCATGAGCAAGCCTTGGAGGCCTTCAATCATCTCATCATGGACTTTTAGTGACACATCATCTATGCCCTTCTTCAAACAATGGGGGCAACCTCCTCAACATCGCCTACTTGGCATAGTTGTCTTCACAAAAGCGGCTTCACCACTGCTTGACTCGACGACGGCTACAAAGCAGCTTGACTTTCAACTCTAAGACGAAACAATGGTTTAGTGTCATGTGTCTTCACACCACTTAACTTCAGCGTCCAGATGATGGCATCTTCAAGATTTGTTCCTTCAATTAGACGATGATGTACGACGTCTCGAGCTTTGCAGGGGGGCATGATCGATCCTCCATTCTATGTTTTGCCTTACACTTTGTTGCACCCCGCCTTGTACTCTGCTGCACCTCGTCTTGCACTCTGCTGCACCTCGTCTTACATCCCGCTGCACCTCGTCTCACACTTGTAGCATGCCTCGCCTTATAGTTGCACCATGCCTCACCTCGCACTTGCAGCATGCCTTGTCTTGTAGTTGCACCATGCCTCGCCTCGCAGTTGTAACGCACCATGCCTTAGGTTGAGACGTGCCTCACTTCAAGTCACGAAACTTCACTCCTCCCCCGTTGAAGGTCTTGATGTTGGCTCCACCCACATTTGAAGATGACGTGTCTGTCAATATGCCAAACTTTTCTATCAACCAAGTGTGACTTGCATGGTCAATGGAAAGAGAGCTTCGTGTCATCTAGCGCGTCACCTCCAGCTCCAACCTTGCCTTGCCTTGAGTTGTGGTACGCCAAGCCTTCACTTCGCCTTGCACCATAGCATGACCCTCATTGCAGTGTAGCACACCTTGCCCTGGAGCTGGAACACGCCTTGAGTTGTGACACACCTCACTTCAAGTCATGGAACTTCGTGCCTCGCCTGTTGAAAGTTTCGATGTTGACTCCACCCGTACTTGATGATGATAGGTCCATCAATGTGCCAAGCTCTCCTATCCACGAAGCACCACAAGCAGGTCAATTGAAGGAGTATCTTGATGCCAAGTCCACCATCTCTTGAAGTTGGAAACTCTAATAAGTCACGGACAAGCCACCAAATGCTACTCCACAAAGTGAGGTCTTCAAGACTATAACAGAAGTATGCATTCATACATATTAAAATGATCGTCTCAAAGAGTAGAGTGCACCGCCGCTTGAATGATTGCAATCAGACATCCACAACTCTCAGAATCTGAAAACGAACGAAGCTGTTCAAAAGAAAAAATAATATATATATTAAAATAATATATATAATAATTAATATATATAGCAAACTTCTAACGGAAGAAGTGCAAAAAAGTAAGAAAGAGAAAAAAAAAAGTGTAAACTTTCAGCAAACTTGTTTTGCTGCGGATAAGAAAAAAAATTAAAATGAAAAGCAGCGGCTGTCTCCTTCCCACGCTTCTTGCGTCGCAATCCTTCCCTCACGCGGGCCGCGCGCACATGCTTCAGCCACGTGCAGATCGGCTTCCGCACTTGTGCCTGCGCATGCAATGCAAGCCTCCCTTTGCGCAGTATTCCCGCAGCATTTCTCCCTTCTCTCTATTTGAAGTGGATGAGTCTGTAAAAAACAAAAAAATCAAAAACAACAAAAAGAATTTTTACTTTGAAAGCTGCGGACTGAATTCTCCTTCAAACATAATTCACAGCCATCAGTTTGTCTTCACCAACGATGAGCCTGTGTTAGGGTTTAATTGTCTTTGTTTAAAATAAGAGCCCCATGCCTTTGTTTAAATAAAGAAAATTAACCAAACCCTAGTAGTAAACCGGGCTCGCAAAGTCAACTTAAAGCAGGATCACAAGCCCAAAAAAATTCCTTTTAGGACAAGATCAAAGTCAATCTCCAGCTACATCCGGGAAAAAAGAGTCCTACTCCCACATAAAAATATTAAGACGTAGTTTACTGGAACCACAAGTAAATTACATATCTGAGGATTCTTCGAATTCCTAAGTGATGTGGGGGCATTTGTGGAACCATAAATTACCGGAATATTCTAGAGCTGCCACGTGGCTAACAATTCCCATAATGCCAATATTATCCTTGGTAAAATTGATATCGACATGTTACGATCTCCGTATTAATTCAATATATTTACCAACTAAATATATTAATTAATCAGATCAATGCTGATAATAAATAACTTTCCAGCGAATTATTTATTCTTTAATAAATAAGTGATTACACTCGGTATAATCACTTATTTAATACTTTCCCCTTCAACCAATCAGACGCTCCGATGACTCTCAAGGCTTCACTATAAATAGACGATTTCATCTCACTTCTAAAGGTAATAAAAAACTCATGCAAACACTCTGTCAGATTATTCTCTCACAGAAAACTAACTTAAGTATCAGAGCGTTTTCGGTTGAACCACCCCCCCGGGATTCAACCTTAACCCCGTTTGATTTTCGTTCTTATGTGTAGGGATCGAGAAGGAACTGCACAGAGCCGGACGATTTCTGCATCAACAATACCCATAAAGACATAATCCATCAAACTAGTTGCACTAATATACCACAAAAAATGGGGTTGTTGAACGCAAACGTAGACACTTAATAAATAGCACTTGTCTTACTCATTCAAGCTGGGCTTCCCCACGTTAATCCCGGGGGATTAAGGACCGGTCCTGACAAGTTAGTATCAGAGCATGTTTTTCTTGGAGTGCGTGCAGGTCGAGGATGTGATGTCTCTGAGGTCGTAACAGCCTGTCATCAACCTAGTAGTTAGGGCATTAGTACGAGGATTCGGTGGGACCGAACCTTAGTTAGATGGTGCTTGGCACGTGATACAATAGTTTGAGATTCGATTCGCATAGAATGCCACGTGTTTCGAGGAAGTGGATCCCGAGTAGGATTAGTGTTCGTGTGAATCCGAAGGCTTAGAGCCGTAGCGTTACTGGTGAGTAGGATCCAGTGGATCGGTAGGGACCGTATGACGACTTGAGAGTCGTGACCGCTCGACGGTAGTGTCGTGTCGGATGGAGGATGTACGTATTAATACTAGCGGTGGTCAGAGGTCAGGGTTGCACGGCTTACGATGACCCTGTACGACTACACTCAAGACGGTTGGGAATAGAAATGTGTAACTCTTTTTGGCATAGTGATGCCATGTTTCAGTGTGTCGAATCCCTCAAAGATGTCATCTGGCAAGAGATGCCGGAGGAGTTGGGATGAAAACTGGCAGAGGATGTCGATTGGCAAGAGATGCCGGAATAATTTTGGTGTGTTGCGACAGGATGTCGACTGACAGTGGATGCCCTAGTGTGGCTGTCGTACGACGCGATAGGATACGATTGCGACGTTTAGTCGTTGTGCAGTGTTAGGCACGAAGTATGGCCAAGTTGTTGTGGGGGCCAGCAGCTGAGAGCCGTAGAGTTACGAGAGGATGAGATCCTCATAGTGTAGTTATTGGCGGGTTTGCTACCAGCATTGGAGTACGACGACTCTTCGGAGTCGAGATCGAGGGATCGGTGAGGATGGTAGGGCTGCAGTGGGCAGCCGGGTTTGTGAGAACCCTAGTAGGTGATTGATTGGACAAGTTACCGGGAGAGTGGTACTTGTGATCGGATCCAGAGGTGGACCGATCGGTGGATGTTGCATGTGGAGTAGTTGGTACCGATGGTGAGACTACCGCATAGATTGGGAATTCCGGTAGCAGAGTGTTTCTGAGATTGGTCTGCACGAGGTTGTGACAGACACTGCTATAGATGGACGTAGTCGAGTCTTATCAAGTTGGATGGACTCAGGTTGCCGTGACGATTGTGACGATGGGATTCGTCAATCGTGAAGATGATACGAGGTGCGTGAGTGACGCATAGTACGAGTAGTGATTCTGGATTCCACTCGGTGACGGCTGAGTTCGATCGCAGAATGAGATGTTGACGTTGGGTGTTGGCACACTTGCCACACTCTTGTGGAGATGGTAGTTGTGAGTGGGACAGAGAGTATCCCTAGTGGCTCAGTGCGAAGTACGGGAGTACTTGGTATGGAGACCAGTTTCCCCAGTGTTGGAGATCAGTTTCCTCAGTGATGGAGACCCGTTTCCCAGTGATGGAGACCAGTTTCCTCAGTGATGGAGACCAGTTTCCCCTGTGACGGAGATCAGTTTCCCCAGTAATGGAGACTAGTTCCCCCAGTGCTGCGAGATTGAGTCGCGAGGGTGTGCCCAGAAGTTTTAACTTTTGAGGTTGAACGTGAGAATGTTCGGGTGATGAGTGAGCTCCGTATTTGGAAGAGAAGCATGTTTCCAACGTGATTGGAACTTCGGAATCAAGAGAAGTTATAATTGAGATAATGACATCAAGTTCTTCCGACGATGACATCAAATCTCATCATTTTGGATTCGTTCCTAGGTGGGACGATGATGGTTGATTTGGCTGCTAGGAATTCAAGAGGGTGTAAGAACCAAACACCTAGGGTGTGGGTCAATTTGTTTGACTTGACGAGTGGATGGTATTTAGCGTCACAGGATGTGATGAGTGAGTATCCGTGGTAATGGATTGATGTTCTCTTGGTGACGGATAGTTGGGGTCCGGACCATGATTGAAATGCGGACAGTAGTTGTGGTTGGACGTTGCCAGAGTGCAGTCCTTGAGTAGGTCGGGTGACACCCCGATGTTATTGTGGTATAGGTGCATCGGAGTGTTGTGCACGTTCGATGATGGGGTTGATCACGATCAATTAGTATGTCGGGTTGGGATGGCCCGAGAGTTTGAGTTGGTAGTAGGCTGAATAAAATCCTAGTTGGACATGAGTGGCGATTAGATTTGATCCGATAGTTAGTTTGGAGACTCGAGGTGAGTCTAGATGACAAGTGGTATCAATGAGTGATGCGAGATACGATGCGGGGACTCGAGAACGAGTCGAGATCAGAGTAGAGCAGCGAAGCGTAGTGGAGCCGGGAGTTGTCGGCTGGTCACGATGGTTGTGACCTATGATAGTTACGGACTGATCGGTATCCGACGAGTTCGGATAGGTATGAGTGATGGGACGCTAAGTAGAGTCAGTTTGGGCATAGGTCTGAGGATGGCCTGTGAGATGGGATTCGTGCCATTGTGATGGCATAATTTGTAGGGTGTTGTCAGATCGGATGCTAAGTAGGATGCCAGCTTGGCTGTGATAGCCCTTAGTGGGGATGCGTTTTCAGCCTGACGACTGCAGGATGGAACGTGTCTGAGTGTTAGACTGAAAAGCTGTTTAGGTGTCAGATTGGTATGGATGACCTGTCAAGTGAGTGACAGGCGTGATCGACGAGTGTCGACATGTTGTCTCGAGTGAGACACGCGAGTAGACGTGTAGTTATCGAAAACGAATTGGAGCTTTGGAGGCTCCGATGATGGTATGTACCGAGGACGATAACGATGAGTACGGTATGTGTGTTGGACGTGTACTGCTACACGAGTATTCTTGTGTGGGTGCAACGATCCGTTTCGAGGAAAAAGGTGGGATTCCACAGTTTGGTTGTGGAATCAGGTCGCTTTGAATTTCGAGGACGAAATTCCTTAAGGGGGGAAGTTTGTGACGACCCGCTCCAAATTAATGGGATTAATTAAGGATTAATGACGGATTAGCGAGACTAATCGGAGATTAGACAAGGATTAGCGGACGTTCGGGCGAAATGACGATTTTGCCCCTAGAATGGGTAAATCGCTGACTTTTCATTCGGACGGTCAAATGGACTTTGGCCGATGACTATGACGTAGTTCGTGACGTCACGAGTTGATAGACAGGTGGCACGCTTGATTCCGACGTTCGAGGAGGAAGTTATGACGTTCGGAAGTTCAAGGGCATTTTGGTAATTTGAACCGAAAGTTGACTTTTTGACCGAGAGGTCCTATGACCGAGGGCCAGAGACCGTTATGTAGATCGGGATGATACGAATCCGTAGACAGGCGGCACGTCGAATTCGGACGTTCGACGGGGAAGTTACGGTTCACGGAAGTTGAGGAGTACTATTCATAATTGTGCATTTTTCGAGGCAAGTGGAATTAGGTGGGGCACAAGGATTTTTCAGTGGCCCAATGGATGAGTGACAAGTGTCACTCATCCACTGGACATCACTTTTCATTCATGCATCTTCCATTTCCTCTTCATCGATCATTTTCTTCATTGTATATGAGTATATCCAGAGGAGACTCGTTCATCAAATGTATATTTTCCACATGAATGATGCTTAGGTATATCGAGGTCGATAGGATGTTGCAGGCATGCTGCGAGATCCCGAGGCTACTCGAATGTAGCAAATACGAATCAAGATCTTGAGGTACTCGAATGTTGCAGGTACACTGTAAGATTTCAAGGCTATTGAGACGTAGCAGATGCATTGTAGGATCTCGAGGCTATCGAATGTTGCAAGTACGCTGCAGGATTCCATGGCTACTCGGACTTAGCAGGTACACTCCTAGATCTCGAGGCTACTCAGACGTTGTCGGCACACTGTAGGATCTCGAGGCTACTCAGATGTAGCAAGTACATTGTAGAATCCCGAGGCTATTCGAATGTCGGAGGTACTGATAGGTCTTCAATTAAGCATTATTTTATATTATTTTATACCCTTTATACTTGAATTTTAATATTAAAATACCAAAAAATTAGATAAAATATTATATTTTGTGGGAATTTTTTAGAAATAAATAAAGCTTGAAATTATGAGTATTTTGGCTAAAGAATCGTCCCGATCAGAATTATAATGAAGAAATTATGGATGAAATTTGGTGGATAGGTCAAATTTATATTTAAAATCCTGCCCAAGGCCCAGAAATTCTAACCCATTTCGCCTCTACAACCAAGTACTCACCCAACCCAATCCATGCAAAAAAGAAACCCAAAAGTCCAAATTATGCCAGCCTAGCGCATCACGGCCCAACTTCTTCCAGCCCAGCACGCGTGAAGCCCCAGACTCGCGCAGCAGGCACTAACAACCTCACATTCTTGTCAGCAGGCGTGCGTCGAAGCTTGCTACTTCGTGTCAGCTAGTGTCTACCAAACTCTCCATGCCCTGCACCGCCTAATCTGCCGAGCTCCTGCTGTCTTTTTCAGCATCTGACGAGCGACCTAGCCTATCCTTTTTAGCTGAGTCACGCCGAAACCTGCTTCTCCAAATCAGCTGATGCCCACCAACTCCCATCAGCCCTATTAGCTTGCACCTGCCGAGTCACTCACTACTGCAACCTGCCAACGTTTTTCTTATTTTCCAGCTTTAAACCATCCCTAATATCATCATTAATCATCATTGTTCATCATTTCATTTTTATATTTTATTTCTGTATTTTATTATTTGAATTTTGGCACTCCCTTTATAAATAGGGAGACCATTTCATTTGTTTAAGGTCCCTTAGTCCCACTTTTATAGTCTTTCTCTTCCTCTCTTTGTCAGGAGCCACCCCGATTATCACCCCGATAACCAAGGTGAACCCTGCTCCCGTCTGACACCCCAACACGAAAGACCGAAACAACCTCACGAAAACTACAAATTACATTGCCAGACAAGGGAGAATTTAAAACATCCAAGAGTCACCCGTTATACAGAGCATAGTACAAAACAAAATAAACAGTACTACACGCACAACGGAAAACGTAACTGAAAACACTCCGAGATAACTCCGGAATAACTCTATGCCTCTGCCTCTGCCTCAACGTCAACCCCAGCGCTATCACCACGACCTGGAGGGCATTTAAAAACCAGAAAAGTGTGAGTGGACCAAAAAGAATAAAAGTTTCAAAAACAATTTCATTAACAAACCAGGGTTTGGCCCTCCGTTTTGAAAACATGCATGCATAACCCAATTTCTGAAAACAGTTATAAATCACATCATTTCATCATGGAAACCGCAGCAACATAAACACAGTATGATAAACGTTATAAAACATTAGCAGTAAAGCATAAGATACCAATATAATTATCCGATCAAACCTGCTGGATCTATCCGAGTCTTTAAACTCCCGAGTCTTTAAACTCAATCCAGGCCTTAATATAATCCGAGTCTTTAAACTCAACAGGCCTATGGGGGAAAATATCAATATCCGAGTCTTTAAACTCCCGAGTCTTTAAACTCAATCCGGGTCTTTAAACCCAATCTGGGCCCCTCCCCCGTCAATCATAATCCGGGTCTTTAAACCTAATAACCAGATCCAGCAAATCCAATCCAAAACCATTTGAAAACTAGTTCTAAATCCTTATCCAAACCCGAATCCGAAACCACTGGTCCGAAGCCATTCCGGCATCCAGAACCGTCATTCCGAACCCAAATCCGGAAATCCACTTTTCAACTTTAAAACCAAATCTCTCTTTCCGAAATCCGATTCTAAAACCGAAAACCCTTTATTATCGAAATCACGTTCCAAAATCCATTTATAATCATTGAAAACCAATTATCAATTGAAATCCCAAAAGCATAGCATTAAAATCATACTCACAGCATTTCTCGAAAAACGTGCTGAAATACGTAATTTCCTCGAAAAATAATTATGTAAAACAGTTATAGCTTATTCAATAATCATGAAATCATAATGAACACCATAAAACAAGTAATTAAAAGCAGTTATGCATGCTCAGTTATAAGGAATGAGTCCACTCACTATTCCCGGGCACGTCACTCGCGTCCCGTACGTCTCGTACGTTCCTCGGTCTCCTCGGGGATTCCCGATCCTGTCACAAGTCACCAAACCTAGTCATTAACACGTCAACTAAGTTTATCCAATTTTCCCCAATTTTCCCGAATCCTAAACGTAACGAAACGGAACCCTAAACCTTCGATCTCGTAGAACTAACCCGAGACAATGTCCGATCGTCCCGAAACTTGTCCCAACAGATTCGTTACAACGATTAGACCAAAAACTATGTTGGAAGTTTCCCCAGAAACCTCCCTACACGCCCTCACGCGCCTGCAACAGGGCACTATTCCTCGTCTTCCTCAGGCCGTCGACCGGTCTGAACCAGCGTGACTGGTTCTCCGTCGTCCCTCAACCATTTTTGTTCCTTTCAAAGCCAGAAGCTTCGTCCCCTTCCTAGAAATCTATTCCTTTAGTCAACACATGACAACACGGCTTCTAAACCACCTCCCTCAAGTTCGAACAAAACCCATCCAAAACCCCTGTTCCAGTTCCCAGCCAACCGTCCTTCCCCCCGTCACGGCTTCGAGTTCTACAAGTTCTTAAGGACCTACTGAGCCTAACAAAACTCACAGAACACCTCGATTTGACCTCAAACTCCAAGACTTTCAGTTTGAAACAAAACGAAAAAACAGAGCAAACAGAAGGAACTGAGGAATTACCTGCTTCCAGACCGCCACCGTGCTCGCCGCCGCGTTCTGCTGGGTTCACAGAGCCGTCCTAGCCTCCCCTCGAACCTAATTGGATCAACTTGATCACTTATGGCTGCACCACACCCTCGACACCTCTCTGTTTTCCTGAGAAATCACACTCACACACAGCAAAAAATAAATTACACCGTGCACTGCCTAGAACCCACTAGACACACCCCACGTGTCCAAACCCTATGGTCCCAACTCAAAAATATCCACTTAGCACTGCACACTTGTCCTCATCAGATTTGCACAATTCCCAATGTGCAAAAAGACCAAAATACCCCTTGTGAGTCCAAATTACGATTATGCCCTTCGTCGTTCTAGACTCGTATCTCACTCGTCCTACATCCGATGAAAGCATGCCGCCTGTCGTTGAACTCAGGATGACGAGATCTACCTAACGGTCCTAAGTCTACGTGTAAAAACCTTGTCGTGCGAAAAGTCAACTTTTCCCCTTCGTTTAACCAAATTACGGTAATGTCCTCAACCTTCCGAACATCATAACTTCCTCCTCGGATGTCGGAATCGGGCGTGCCACCTGTCTACAAACTTGTGACGTCCCGAACTACGTCACAGTCATCGGTCAATGCCCAATTGACCGCCTGAACTAAAAGTCATAATTTTGCTCATTCTAGGAGCAAAATCGTCATTCTACGTCGAACGTCCAAAGTAACCCACTAACCACCGATTAGTCACACTAAACCATTACTAATCACTTCGCTAATCCCGACTCCTGGGACGGGTCGTTACACTCTTAGTCCTCTTTGGAATTCTTTTTTTCTCTCTATTTAGTAGATGTTTTTTGGGACTATTTGTAACTTCTTTTAATTTTCTTCTTAATTAGTTTTCTTTTAAATCTTGTTTTTATATTTAATTTCTTAGCTTCATTTTCTTATTTTGTTCTATGAATTTCTAAAACTTCTCTTTGTACACACTTTTATACGTTTCTTAAGAAAAACCTAAGGCTAGGTAATTTTATGGCAGTTCGAGAGTTTTTAAGACCGAATCCCTTGTATTTCTTCCTCAATCTTCACACGGTTCTGCCTGCTATCAGGGTTCCTTGTGAAAAACAATATTTTTCTACTTAAACTCTTGTTATTGTTTCGGTTTTACTTATAATTCAATATTTGTGTTGGTATTTTGTTTCTAACATTTGTAAATATGAATACAATCTCCGTGTGTTTTACTTCATGAATTTTAGTTACTTTGTACGTTTTAGTACTTAAACTTCAATTCAAAACTAAGTGTTAGTCGTTGTCGGTGCACTTAGAATAGGATTGAAGAGATTTAAATATTGGCCACTGTCGGTGCATTTAATCAAAAACTTAAGGTGAATCATATTGTAAGTGTCAGCCGCTGTCGGTGTATTTATAATATTGAAAAACGTATTTTGGTAATTGAAGTAATTGAGGTAAGATTTCGTGATTGATTCAATATGTACTAAAAGTAAGAGTGATGGTAAAAATTGTGTTTAAAAGAAGTTTATTTTACAAGTAGTTAATTGTTAATTTGAATTTAATTCTTAGTTTGGTTAAAAATATAGTTTAGATCACAATCTTTCAAAGCCCCCCAATTCAATCTTTAATTATTTAATTATTTTATTCATTTATTCATTAATTCTTTAATTCTTTAATTTTTAATTCATTATTTTTTCTCACTAACACATTATTAATATTCCCTAATTTCCCCGGTTAAAAATGATCCATATTGACCAACACTATTTCTACACAACAAAAGTTTAAATTACATAATACTTGAATTATGTGTTTATTTAATGCGTATTTTGATCGTTATCAAGTACTCCGTAGGATCTCGAGCACGTGATGAGGGGCATTTTTGATCATGTGAGAAGAGGGACATCCCTTCGAGTATGTGTGGTCTTGTGATATCATGGCTTGAGGTATTTTCAAGCATGTGGGGAGTGGGTTCCAAGTTAGAAATGGGTTGTCGTTGAAATGGGAGTAAAGAATTGTGCAAAATACATGGGATTTAAAGTTCCAATTTGTTGTATCATTTCAGGGGGAAATAAATGAGGTTATATAGTTTGGTTGTGTCGGTAGGGATACAAAGGGACTTGAGGGTTTGCAGAAGATTGACTCTTAACCTGCGTAAGTAAATTTCAAGGATGAAATTGGAACTTTGGAGGGAAAATTGTAACAACCAGTTTCAAAAATTAGACTGATTTCGACATTTAATTCCGAAAATATACAATTTTCCCTCAAGCCTATTACAAGCTTGAAAGTCAATGTGAGCTCAGAAAACATCATAAAAGTTTTGATTGGATCGTTGCGTGAGTCTTGAACTTGCGAGTTCATAGATAGGTGACACACAGAAAACAGTGTTTGTATGATAAAGTTACAGGTCTAAACGCCCGAGTGCATTTTGGTAATTTGAACAAAATTTGGGCATTTTAGTCATTTCAGTTGAGCTGTTTTGTTGAGTCAGCAAAATAGCGTTGGAACACTTGAATTGTGACATGTGTCACCAGGAGAACAAGATGGGTGGACTTCACTACCCAGTTCATGTTCGTTTATGAAAAACAAAGATAAAAAGGAAGAGCGGGAGGAAGGGACTCTCACTATTTGGGAAAGAGAAAACCTTCCATGATAGGTTTTCCAGAGAAACAAGAAAATGACGTGAAGAGAGAGACGTAGATATTCCTCTTCGAGGCTGGAGAAACAGAAAGAAGAAGAGGAAGGAGGAATTGTAACAACCCAAAATGTGTCTCCTTGATGTTTCATTCTTTGTTTTGGATGTGGGAACTTGAAACCAAAGTTACCAATACCTTCCTTGGATCCTTGTGAGTAGAATTAGCTCAAAGCTGAAGGAAAATATCGCAGAAAAGTACTCAGCTAAAAGTTTAGCTACGAGCTTTGTTCAAATTTCCAAAGGATCAAGGTGAGTTTTTCATGATTTGAACTCATATAATTGTTTCTGGGTAGATTTAGAGTGAATTGGATGGATTCATTTTGAAATCGAACGTAAAATGTATGAAAATGAAATTGATCGCGAATCCAGGTTGGAACCTAGTTGCAGACCTGCGAGTCGACCCGAATAGAGGTAGAAAGCGACTGCACCCGCAACTGTGGCTACAGGTTCATGAAGGAGGACTGACTGGTCGTCAACCAGTGTGTGGCAGCATGTGGTTGCTTTGCACCTATTCCAGTCAACTTGAGTTTCATTGTTTTCAAGGTTATGGATACATCTGTGCAGTTTTGAGTGAATTGAACATTATTTAAAGGTAGTTCTATATGTCTATAGTGAAAGTACGCTTAATGGAAAATGATTAAGTCTCTCGGAGTTCGAGATTTGTATTGTAACTCCAAATATAATCGAGATATCATAATGGGACTAAAAAAGAGTAGATATATTAGTTTAGGACTTGGAAAAAGTCGGCAGAGCTGAGATATCATATTAGAGCTAGGCAAGAGATCAGTGGGGTTGTGTGGGTGGTGACCCCAGAAGGAAGAAATATATTTGGCCTGTATAACGAGACTGTATTCATCTTTTATTTAACAGATTTCTCGTATTACGTGTTAAGGTCCAAAGAATAATTCGGAAATCTTAGTAGAGTTGTCAGATGCGAGAATTAAGATATTGCACGGTTATCAAATTGATTTTGAGATAAGTCATGTCAGTTCCAATTTTGACCACTTTTTTTTTTTTAAAAAAAAAAAGATGGTAAGATCGTTATTTTAAAAAAATGAAAATATATGAATTCAACATGAAACCGAATCAATCTGAAGTGATCTGGGTGGTTTAAAAAATTGATGGTTTCACCTTGATGTGGTTTAGATTAGGTTTGAATAATTGGAAAATCCGAAGACCTTGAGTTGGGTCGTGGCTTTTGCAAATTCGGACTCTGCTTGATTCGTGCCTAGCTTTACCTTGTTCTATAATTTCTTTTTAAAAGACCCCTGCTTTAATTTTTGTATTATACTACACACTTACCAACTAGATATGTAGAAATATCTTTATAAACTGTAGGCACCAACAGTTGCAGTTCCACCTGTTGCATGTCGGATAGTTGTAGCACTGTTAGCCACAGACCCCGTACAGTTGCAATGATACGTCAGCCATGAATACTCTTAATGCACCGAGATGGGCAATGTGGCAGCTTTCACCACTTTCGAGGGTGGTCTGCACGAATCACATTTCAGGTACGCCGTACATTCTCAAGGTTGGTCTACCTATAATGAACTTATGAAACATACAGTAATTCACGCTAAGGGCAAAATGCTAACCAACAAAACGCTACATCAGCCAAAACCTACCAGTCTAGTACTGGGAACTCGGTCAACACATACCAAATGAGTAACACCAACACCTAGCCCTAGGCTCAACAGCCTAACTCAAGTCAGACCTATAACAAACACTCTCCGAGTGGGAAGAAGAAGGACTACTCCAGCTCTTACAGCCCATGCAAGAAATGGAAGGGTCATGGCCACCACAACAATCCCTAGGGCTAGCACCAACAGGATTATTGGATAAATGACACCAACACCGAACAGCCACCCCCTCGGTGAAAGTATGAGACGTACACCATCTTGAACACCTCCTATGAGAACGCGCTAATGAACATCAAGAACATGATCCCTAAACTAGCTTGGGCACCAGCAACAGGCTAACTAGCAATGAACACTGGCACTTATTGCTATTTCCACAAAGAATAGTTGCATCATTGACTCGGAGGCATTCATGCGAAATGGCAAGATCAATAAGTTCTTGCTGCATGCACCCCTACAACCCCATCATCCTCATATAAACACGATCAGTGGCAGCCCATCCATCTCTTCATCCCAGGCATCTAATCAAGCGAAGAAGAACTTCCTCCGTGCTGCACAACACAATCAGCAGGTCTTTCACATCGAGGAAGACTGAGCTAGGAAAATTAGGAAGACCAGTTGGGAAACTATATCCTTCTCAAAGGAGGAAGAGCAAGGGGTGATCTACCCACACGACGACCTGATCATCATCCAAGCCCAGATCACCAACTTCGATGTCGGTTGGATCATGATTGACAAGACCAGTTAGGAAACTATATCCTTCTCAAAGGAGGAAGAGTAAGGGGTGATCTACCCACACGACGACCCGATCATCATCCGAGCCTAGATAGACAACTTCGATGTCTGTTGGATCATGATTGACATAGGAAGCTTGATCAACGTGATCTTCATGGAGGTCTACCAATAGCTCAGCATCCCAGAATCTTATTTGGACTGGTCCCTGGCCCCTTTCTTTGACTTCATAAGGGACTCGATAGTACAGGTCGACATAGTGACTCTCCCTCTATCTATCGGGGAAATCTCTAGATGGGTCACTGTTCTAGCTCCATTCCTGGTGCTTGATTGCCCGACCGCCTACAACATGATCCTAGGATAAGGTATGATCAACCAACTTCGAGCAGTCGTTCCTATCCATCTACTATTGATTAAGTTATCAACCCTCATGGCTATGGGACAAGTTTGAGGAGATCAGATGGTCGCACACACTTGCTGTAACGTCCCGTCCCGAGAGTCGGGATTAGTGAAGTAATTAAGAACGAATTAGTGAGCTTAATCGGTGGTTAGTTGGCTACTTTCGGGTCCGTTAGTGTAGAATGACGATTTTGCCCCTAATTTGGGCAAAAAATTTACTTTTAGTTCGGGCGATCAATTGGGTATTGGCCGATGACCGTGACATAGTTCGGGACGTCACGAGTCCGTAGACAGGTGGTACGCCCGATTCCGACATCCAAGGAGGAAGTTATGATGTTCGGAAAGATGAGGGCACTTTCGTAATTTGGTTAAAATAGGGGGAAAAGTTGACTTTTAGCACGATTGGGTTTTTGTACGTAGACCGAGGACCGTTAGGTAGATCTCGTCGTCCTGAGTTCAACGACAGGCGGCATGCCTTCATCGGACATTGGACGGGCGAGATACGGGTCTAGAACGGAGAAGGGTAGAATCGTAATTTGGATTTTAGGGGTATTTTGGTCTTTCCGTGTCTTGGGAATTGGGCCAATCAGATAAGGCCAAGTGTACAGTGGAGATTGGGATATTTGTGAGAGGGCCCTTGGGATGGTGACACGTGCAATGTGTGTAGTGGTTTCTACACAAGTGTGCACGGTGTGTGTGTGTGTGTGTGTGTGTGTGTGTTCAAATTGTGCAGGTGTGTTTGTGGCTGTGTTCGAAGAAGAGAGAAACAGAGGGTGAGATTGAGAGAAATTGAGAGTTGGCCGTGTGTGTTGGTGTGTTCTGGTGACTGAGTGAGTAGAGATCGAGAGGGAGGTAGTGAGTGAGTTGTGAGGGCAGCTCGTGTGAGTTTGAGTGTGTGAGGAGTGTTTGAGTTCACGGGAAAACCAGGAAACAGAAAGGGTGTTGGGTGTTGGTGCTGCCGTGTTTGATCAATCGAGGCTGGTGGTGGTGTCCAGAGGACGGAGGAGGACGAGAGGAGTCACATATTCACGGCTGAGCTCACGACGGCGATCGACAGGCAGGTAATTTCTTCCCCCATATATTTGCTCTGTTTTGCCGTGGAAGTTCAAATCGATAGTCGTGAAGGTAGGGACTGAGTCGAGGTGTCTGGTGAGGTCTGGTGAGTTCAGTAGGGTCCTAGGTAGCTGCTGGTTGTGCAGCCGTGGCGGGGGATTTCACGGCGAAGGCTAGAACAACGGTGAGTTTACCGTGTTCTCTGTTTTGCAGTTTGGGTTCAAACTTAAAGTCGTGGGTTTTGAGGTTGAGTCGAACTGTTTTGGGGGTTTTAAGGAGCCCAGTAAGTTGTCTTTGAGCTTAGGGAAACCATTTGAGGCTGGGGGATTGCCTGGTTGGCTGGGAGTGCAAACAGGGGCTTTGAACGAGTTTTGTTTCGAGCTAGGGACGACGGATTAGAGGCTGTGTTGGAGTGTTTGGAGTAGGGAAATCTATTACTGGCAAGAGGACGAAGAGATTGGTGAAAAGAGGAGCAGAAATGGTGGACGGATAGCAGAGAACCGCTCTCGCCGGTTCAGACCGGTCGAGTAGCTAAGGAAGATGATGAACAGTAGTCTGTGTGCAGGCGCGTGAGGCTCACGCGCAGCCACTTTAGACGGCGCGTGGAGGTGCGTGCAGTGGTTTCTGGGGAAACGTTCAACTAGGTTTTTGGTCTAGAAGATGTAACGAGTCTTTTGGGATAGGTTTCGGGTTAATCGGATGTCGTTAGAGGTTAGTTCGACAAGGTTGAAGGTTTAGGGTCTCGGTTCGTTACGTTTAGGATCCGGGGAATTTTGTAGGAAATTAGGAGAACCTTCGTTAACATGTTAGTGACGTAGTTTGGTGACTGTTGACAGGATCGGGAATCCCCGAGGAGGTCGAGGAACGTGCAGGCCGTTCGGGACGCGAGTGACGTGCCCGGTATCTGTGAGTGGACCCCTTCTCTATAACTGAGCATGCATAACTGCTTTTAATTACTTGTTTTACGGTTTTATATGTGATTTCATGGTTATTTGAATATGCTATAACTGTTTTACTTAATTGCACGTTTTTCGAGAAAGTACGATTTTTAGCACGTTTTACGAGAAAGCTTTGATTTCTGATTATGATGCCATGATTTTGGGATTTTAAACGATAAATGGTTTTCAATGATTATAAAGGGATTTTGGAACATGATTTCGATGATCAAGGTTTTCGGTTTTAGAATCGGATTTCGGTAACGAGATTTGGTTTTAAGGTTGAAAAGTGGAATTCCGGATTTGGGTTCGGAATGACGGTTCTGGATGCCGGAAGGGTTTCGGGCCAATGATTTCGGATTCGGTTTTGGATGTGGATTTAGAAATGGTTTTCAAATGGATTTGGATTGGATTTGCTGGATCTGGTTATTGGGTTTAAAGACCCGGATATTGTGATTGACAGGGGATGGGCCCGGATTGGGTTTAAAGACCCGGATTGAGTTTAAAGACTCGGGAGTTTAAAGACTCGGATATATTGATATTTCCCCCGTAGGCCTGTTGAGTTTAAAGAGTCGGGAGTTTAAAGACTCGGATCATTGAGGCCTGGATTGAGTTTAAAGACTCGGATAGATCCAGCAGGTTTGATCGGATAATGATTGCTTGGTATTTATGTTTTATGTAACTGTTTTTATGCTGATTCTGCAACTGGTTTTATGACGATCCTTATGTGATTTATAATTGTTTCAGCTAATGGGTTGTGCACGCATGTTTTCAAAACGGAGGGCCAAACCCTGTTTTGTTATGAAATGGTTTTTGAAACTTTTATTCTTTATGGTCCACTCACACTTTCTTGTTTTTAATTGCCCTCCAGGTCGTGGAGCTAGCGCGGGGGTTGACGTTGAGGCAGCGTCAGAGGCATAGAATACTCGAGATTGACTCCGGAGTGTTTTCGATTTTCCGTTGTGCGTGTACTCTGTGTATCGGATTTAATTTCCTTAGTTAGGTACTATGCCCTGTGTAATTACTGACTCTGGGATGTTTTAAATTTTACCCTGCGTTTGATAGTGTACTTTTTGGTTTTCGTGAGGTTCTTTCGGGCTTTCGTTTTTGGGTTGTCAGATGGGAGTAGGGTTCAGTCCCTAATCCTGGGGGATTAGGGGTGGGCCCTGACACTTGCAACTCCACCATTCTAGTAGGGAAAGCCATCACCCAACAGAAAGAAACAATGGCAGTCACCGAGTTGGCATTTGAGGCCGACCCTGTAGACCCACAGATCGCTTAGCACATCTGGGATGGATCAATCGAGGACCCACAAGATCACTCGGTAACACCGCATCATTAGCCCATTAAGGAGGTTGAGGAAATTGTCATCTCTCACAACTTCGCTGACCGAAAACTCAAGATTGGCACCACACTCAGCCCTTCATTGCGTACCGACCTGATAAAATTTCTGCGCGACAACTCTGAGGTCTTCTCATGGTCCTATGCCGATATGCCTGGTATCTTGACCGATGACATAAGCCACCGACTCAGCATCAATTTGGGCTTCAAGCCCATCGAGCGGAAAATGTGCATCTACGATGTCGAGCTAACTGAGGCCATGAAGGTAAAAATTGTAAAGTTCAGTACCATCCACTTCGGCCGCAAGGCAGTCTGCGCAGTGTGGGTGGACAACATGGTCTTCGTCAAGAAGCCCTCTGGCACTTTCCGCAAGTGCATCAACCTCACCGACCTAAATAAGGCCTGCCCTAAGGACAATTTCCCTCTGCCCAAGATCGATCAACTAGTCGATGCCACATCTAGGCACGAGCTACTGAGCTTTATGGACGCCTACTCAGGGTACAACCAAATATACATGCATCCGACCGCCAAATGCATACCACACTTCGTACCGACCAGGGTTTTTATTGCTACAACATGACGCCCTTTAGTTTGAAGAATGCTGGGGCAACCTACCAACACCTCGTCAACTACATGTTTGTCGACTAGATTGGAAAAACCATGGAGGTCTATGTGAACGATATGCTTGTAAAAAATAAGACGGCCGACCAGCACATCACCAACCTCGCTCAGATGTTCGTCGTTCTGAAGAAGTTCAGAATGCACCTCAACCCAGCCAAGTGCATCTTCGGGGTTGGCTCGGGTAAGTTCCTCAGTTTCATGATCAGCCAACGCGACATTGAAGCTAACCTCGAGAAGATCTAGGCTCTCCTAGACATGGAACCCCCTCGAACACAAAAGGATATCCAGAGCTTGAAATGCCGAGGTGGAATCCATCCATGAATACTCATATATCCCTATTTTCATGAGGCTAATTCTGCCTTAACACTTCTCCCACTAATCGCCCGTCAGTGTGCTGAAATGTTGTAGTTCATACTCCTAATGCAGACGCTGGGGTTGTTGGGGCAGAAAAAGTTTCGAAACCAAAAGTTGGAATTGTTGTGACCCAATGGAAGCCATGATACTCACGCAAGGGGTATGGCGTTGGTGTTTCACGCATGGGGTATGGCGCTGGAGTTGTCCAGTCATGCTCTCGTCTGAAAAACGACCCAAAATACCAAAATAGCCCTAAACTCTTGTTAGATAAAGGATACTTGTACCACCTTACTACTCATGCCTCCGTCTCTTGATCCCCTCCCCCCGATTTCAGCGCAACGGCCCTAGAGGGTCAATAAAACCATTAAACCGTGTGAGTGGACAAAAATACTTATTTAAAAACACATTTCGAAACATAAACCTTTAACCCTCCATTTTTTAAAACATGCATGCATAGAATGAAACATAAACAAACGAAGAGATGGTTTAGCTATGGAATTTTAATTTGGAAGAAAAGAAGGGCATTGCATGTAGCACCCAGGGAAGAGTGCTTCATTGATTTCTACCAGCTTCGTTCTGATTACTATTAATAGTTTTTTTAATTAGATCCTTGTAGTTGGTACATATTGAATGACACCTTGTGGGCGTCAGACCAAGAGATGGTTGGTCTTCATGAAATGAATTATGTATTGCAGGTTCTCAGCAATCCTGAAAAGACACCTATTCACAGCTTCTTCTGTAACTATGATTTGAGTGACATGCCAGCTGATACCAAGGTATTCAAGAAATAAAGAGGAAAAAGTTTATCTTCTAGGTTTCACAATTCTCATGCATGATGATGTTTATAATTTATGCTAGATTTGGGGTAGTTTGGAACATCTTCACATGATTGAAGTTAAACCTACTTCCAATTTTCTTCCTTCTAAATGGAATTGTATATGTCTAGGTTTTCTTCAACATGTCTCACCAATTATGAGATATAAACTTGCATTCTTTAAGAAGGCCTTGCATTAAAGTCGTAAATAGGAATTTTTTTACCCTTCTTTATTCATTGAAGTATTCAGATGTGAGTGATGTCATATGCCTATGGGCAATCCGTATACGAAAGAAATATGAGAAGGAAGAAAAATGAATAAGAAATTTAGGGAGCTAGAGTTTTTGAATAGGTTCAAGTTGACACGACCCATCCCAATCCCCCCGGGATTACCATGGAATGTGACGTGCTCCCGTCTGACAAGAGGCGTCAGACAAGGGATAACCGATTGCCATCGCCCAGACGGGCTTCCAGAGTGCGTAAGGATCGATGGAGGAGGTGTGCGATGCTCAAGTCTCTGCTGCAGTCGTATCCGGAATCAACCCGAAGGGCATTAAAAACAAAAGCTGTGAGTGGACGAAAATAAACAAGTCTGTTAAAAACATTTATAAGACATTTATGCCCCTCAGTAAAATCATGTGCATGCACCAAAAACCAATAATTCCATATTTATTTAGAAATAACCACTAGGGCCTTAGCCCGGAACCCAAAGCATAGTTTCAAATTCCCAAAAGTCAATCCAAGAGTTATTTCATCAATCCAGTAATATTCATTGATTATTTTTCCATCTCCGGCATCCCCGATGCCTAGCGTCCTAGACGCTTGACGTTCCAGACGTCATATCTCACGGTATTAAGCAACGCGTGCTGCCCGGGGTCTCACCGGGTCCATATCTCTGACATCCCCGATGTCTGACGTCCATGACGTCTAGCAATCCTGCTCCTGGATCACTATACGGTCCGGTAGCTCCGTATAATGAGCCCTCGCAGGCAATGCACCGTGACTTCTCCAGTGTCCCCGACACTTGGAGGAGACTAGGATATAAATATCCTCATATCGAGATGGTTTTATGGAACACATTCAATTATTCATTTCCAAAATATCACAAGGGCCCTGCCCCGAATTTCCATAAAACCGTCATAAGTCCAAATAGTTGAATCAAATCCGAAATAGTTTATTCAATTCCATTTTAGGGTCCCCGACCCGAAATCACATATACAAGTCAACTGGGCTCCTGGCCCGATTCATAAGTTAACTGGGCCCCTGGCCCGATTTCATAATTCAATTCGGCCCCTGGCCCGATTAACAAATTAATTGGGCCCCTGGCCCGATTCATTTTAACAAATCCGTAACCATTTCATGAAATCATATCCATCCATATTTATGGAAATCAGTGCAAATCCAGAAAACCTCGATTCACGTGCAAACACGTAAATCGCCTCGAAATGCGTGAAAACATATAAATTCACTGATATCCAAAATAAATCATATAATCACAATTATAACAATCATGAAACAGTTATGCATGCATCGAATTTATAAAACCAATGTCCACTCACAGACCGTTTAACCGAACGCCTCGATACGCGTGCCATAGGCCTTCCCGGGCCACACCACAATCACCGGGACTCCCAATCCTGTTCAAATCACATTAGAGGATCACTAACCTCATCATTAACATCCTATTCAAGTCCCGTAATTTTCCCGAATTTTTAAGTATTTTTAAACTGGATTTAAAACCTTCGGACATCCCGAACAATATCGAAACGGAATCCAATCGACACGAAACCAATGCCAAAATGTTCGTTACATTGAATAGGATAAAAGTCATGTTGACCTCACCTCGAAGTTCGTGCCCACGGGCCGTCACGCGCCGCCGTGAGTGGCTGCGCGTGAAAGCCACGCGCCTGCTACAGTGACTGCTACAGTCACCACCTTCACCCGTTTGTCTGGTAAACGGGTCTGATTACCCGCGATAGGATCCGGTTCAATCACACCCAATTCGACATCAATTCAATCCGTTCTTGATCCTTAAACAATCATTAGCATATGAATTTCAGTTCTGTGACATCGATCAACATCAACTATTCCTTAATCAAGCCATTAACCCGTGATCACCCAAAACGGGTCAATCACCAAAACTCCATCAATCCTTAACCATTGTCAAATTAACTTCATATGAAGCATATAAGGACTAACACGAACCAATTAGCATGATTAATTGAACACGACATTACCTCAATCACCACAACTTAAGCTTGAGTTTTCCGGCCGTCCACCTCGTCCGTTCACGGCCCTAGGAGCCCCAAAGCTTGCCCCATTTGATCTGGTTCGACACGTTGAAGTTCCAGAAAGCTCAATCCATCCTCAATTAGGCTTGGGCTGGCCTAAAACTAGGAATTTGTATTTGAATTTCCCAGAACCCAGTTTCGGGTTTTCAGAGAATTCCAGCCCCAAACTCACTCATTCCTCTCATTCTCAATCTCAGTGAACCACTCTCGACTCACTCACCATTCCTTTAATTCAATTCAGCCGTTAAAGGCGTCCAAAAGTGTCCTCAAATGACTGTGCAAAGTTCCCCTGCACTGACCCGAAAACATTAAACAACCAGTGCCCATGTCTTTTTGATCGATTGCCAGCACCAAACATGTGCAATTCCACCTCATACTGGTCCAATTAACTCAATTAAATTGATAAACAATCACGGGATCGATCGCACAAAGCATCCACCTTCACGGCTGTTCAATGAAACAGTACCCCCCGTGAAATTAGAATTCTGCCCTTGTGCAGAAAATTACCAAAATGCCCCTCACGCATCCTGACCCGTAACTCGGTCATACGGACTCCGATTGGTGCGTGCCGCCTGTCTACGAACTCAGGGCATCGAGACCTTCCTAACGGTCCTCGGTCCTCGGCCATCGGACCACCCGATCAAAAAGTCAACCTTTCCCCCTTATTACGTTCAAATTACGAAAACGCCCATGAACTTCCGTACATCATAACTTTCACCACGAACGTCGGAATCGAACGTGCCACCTGTCTATGAACTCGTGACGTCCCGAACTACGTCACGGTCATCGGTCAAAGTCCATTTGACTATCCGAATTAAAAGTCAACGTTTTGCCCACGCCTAGGGGCAAAATGGTCATTTTGCACAAGTCGTCCGAAATCGCCCAACTAATCCCAAATTAGTAAATCACAATTGAATATTATTAAATCCCGATATTTGGACGGGTCGTTACAACCTTCCCTCCTTAAGGAATTTCGTCCTCGAAATTACCAATCTCCTTATTCCACAACCACCTCGTGGAAAACATTTCGACCTCAAACCATGTGTACCCTTGTACACCCACATACTGGGACAACACCAGCCTCGTCTGTACCCAGACATCCCATCACAGTCATACGTCATAATAGCAACAACACTCGACCACCTCGAGTGGAAATGATCACCTGATCCGCGATAAAATCGCCTAACCATTTAGCTGACTCCTTCAGCTAGGTGGTTCCTTTCCATTGTCAATATATCCTTACATTTGCTCCCGTTGGGAGTCACCAAATCTCATTTGTCAGTCCATGCTGACACCATCAGTCAAACTGTCATCACAAAACTTTACCACCCAGGTAAGGCTCCAACCATCAACCAGTCAGTGACAACACCACGTACTACATCACTCTCGATGCAGCGCAAGATCAACCACATGATCTCAATTCGCAGGGCAAGCCCAATCCTGCGACACAAAATACTCTCAATGTCTATAATTGCCGACTCCGTCAGCGAACCAAAACGCTGGGAAATCACGGTGTGATCAAGTCACACAAGGCTACTCGTGGTTACCCAGACCACCAACTCCCTCATCCTGAGTGTACGTATACCGTCAACATCAAGTGGTGTAACTGGAACACATTGAATACCAGCCCAGCAGTGATCATACATCTCAATACTAGGGTTCAACTAGCCAACCATGGCTAAGAGCACCTGCTCATACAATCACTGAACCCGACAAAATCAATCTGCACAGCGCACAGTATCCAATGTCCAGTCCACAATCACAACCAAACAAATGATATCGGAACCAAGCCGATTACCAACACGTTTCATCATACACCACCGGTACATCCCATGTACTGCCATTAGGCATCACTCAGCCTAACCCGTAACAATCCTCGTACAACGTACCCTGTACGTACATCAATCCATCAATCTGCCTACAACCACCTAGGTCGTAGCCAAACACGTTCCAAAAATGGAGTACATTTGCCCAAACCAACATGAGACAAAACGAACTCCACCCGTCATCTAGTTCCAATTCCGAATCCGAATTCGCAATTTCGTAAGAAATCCCGAATCCGAACCCAAACATCATATTTTTAATCCATGTCAAAATCCGGATCCGAAATCATTATTCCGTAAGCTAGCATTGGAATAATCATTCCGCACCCAAATCCAGTAATCCATTTTCGAGCTTCGCAATCGAATCCTGAATCGTCACCCAGAAATTCGATTCCAAAACCCAAAATCTCGTTCACGTCCATCAAGACGTAACATAACCGAATCTATCGGTTGCCTATCCAAAACACTCGATTGACTTCATAGGGAAGCCAATCCCAATATTCACACGTCAAAGGTTGACAAAAATCCGACCACATCGGCAACCTACTCAACCGAGTAGTAAACCATATGGACTCACTCCGAAAAGAAGTTCAGTCCCGTCATTTACGACTCATACCAAGGTAAGAGTGATAAACTCTCACCCAATCTGGATCATCACGATCACAATCCATATCCATCGCTACGTCACCCGACAAGTAACATCACGATCCTAGATCGTCACATCGACCAAAGTCGACAATATCACAAATCAGATCCACCTAGGATCCACACATGCTCACATAGCAAGCAATCCATCTGAAAGCTGATCGTAGGGTCTTACACCCTCATTGAATCATTCGCCAAATTTCCCTTGGTGGAAAGATAACCCCGCATTTCACCACCAAATCCAAAATCATACACAACTGCTTGTGTCCAATGACCCCAAGCCAAACATGGGTCCACCAACCAATACACACTCAACGTACTGGTAGCAACAGTCATCATCTGCCACGGCAGGAAATAAGAAGTCAACCCCAAAGACTTCGGAATACCAATCACCGGTGTGGAAACGAGCACTCCTCTCGTCTCCCAATCACAACTCTCCCCGAAACGGGAGTTCCAACCATGTTGGAAGCAGACATGCTCCCAATGAGATGTCAAGTCCAACCACTGGACTGCCCACGTCCTTACCTCACTTGGACCACCACTTGTCCAAAATCAATTCATTACTCGGACCTCACGTCCGCCAATACTCATGTATGCACACATCCCGATTCCGAACGGAAATTTCCTCAACTCTGCCTGGATGTGCATACCATACTGCCTTCGTCTCTCATCTCAACCTTTACAGGTTCAATCCTCAGGTTCCAAGTGATTCACAATCACAACATCACACATCAATACCACGAATGGTTTCCCCGACTTTCCAAATTCCAATAATTCCCTTGCACCCTCTGAGGATATTAGAGGTAAACAATCTTACCAATCTCGGAGTTGACAACAACTCCCCAAATCCACTTATTCTCATGACGTAGGGAACATCGTCCCTAGATTCCCCAAGTTTCAATCATACCATTTTATCCATTCATCACAAGTCATCGTATATCTGTCGGAACTCATCCCAACACGACACAACCTCCACTGGATCCCATCCAGTCCAAGACTCAACCACCACTGAGTCGCAGATACCAATCATCTGTTCATCATGACAGAGTCACACCCCAACTGGTGGCTCATCGTCATCACAATTACTGTCACCAGCACCAGCGCTAGTACCAGCACCAACGCACCATCATCAATACCAGTATCAGCACACAGGCATCCATACTAGTATTGGCATATAGGTATCACCATACCAACATCCATACATAGCACACGAACATCCATGCTAGCACATAGTGTGCAAATTTGTTACCCTGGATCTCCGTTCATTCCGAACGACGATCCCGTAACACCACTCGTACCTCACAACTATGGGTACCTCCAATTTGACCACTGGCACATCAGGATAATGGACGTTCCCTGAACATCCCCTGATCCCCAAGTGTGAAAGCCACACTAATTACCCTCGATAGCCAGACATCTCGACACAACTATCGACCAACAGTCATCGTTTTCAAGATCCGTAACCACACCTCACACTAATATTCGATCCAACACGGGATTCCATATTTTCTCATAACCGTATACGTAGATCGAAACCCACAAGACTCACTAGAGTCATCCACATGGTCATCCATGACCTCAGCCGCTCGTCGCAGCACAAGTTCTCACTTAAGGTTCACCTTTCGGTCCATCAATTATAATTTAGGGTTCCAAAATCACACCCTAGGGTTCCACCGAACCCAACTACCCTCTGTAGTAAAATCCTCAACCTGACCGACCCCGCGGTCCTGACATCGTATAGACGTCCAATCCAATCCAATTGTCAACTCAACGTGGGTTCCATCGTGGGTTCCACCACGAAGGTCATCGGCTAACTCCGATGCACCAACACCCCGTACACTAGCCAACACTACCAGGGTCCACAACTCAGACCAATACCCAACTGAGTTTCGCATTTCCATAATATTATTCCAATGGGGTTCCCCGAACCCGGCTGTGCCCAGTGGCACAACAATCCATCATCACGTGACCGAACCGACAGTCCCACATTACCAGTTAATCGTATACAACCCCACTTGGGTTGAAACGCAACAATGCACGGCGTATCGGGCCAAACACACCCAATCCACCAAAACTATCTATCAGGTTGACAACGGAACTGCAGCCCAAAGAGACATCACACCCTCGTCCTTCGCGCACAAAAGAGCAAAACCTGCTCTGATACCACTTGACACGACCCATCCCAATCCCCCCGGGATTACCATGGAATGTGACGTGCTCCCGTCTGACAAGAGGCGTCAGACAAGGGATAACCGATTGCCATCGCCCAGACGGGCTTCCAGAGTGCGTAAGGATCGATGGAGGAGGTGTGCGATGCTCAAGTCTCTGCTGCAGTCGTATCCGGAATCAACCCGAAGGGCATTAAAAACAAAAGCTGTGAGTGGACGAAAATAAACAAGTCTGTTAAAAACATTTATAAGACATTTATGCCCCTCAGTAAAATCATATGCATGCACCAAAAACCAATAATCCCATATTTATTTAGAAATAACCACTAGGGCCTTAGCCCGGAACCCAAAGCATAGTTTCAAATTCCCAAAAGTCAATCCAAGAGTTATTTCATCAATCCAGTAATATTCATTGATTATTTTTCCATCTCCGGCATCCCCGATGCCTAGCGTCCTAGACGCTTGACGTTCCAGACGTCATATCTCACGGTATTAAGCAACGCGTGCTGCCCGGGGTCTCACCGGGTCCATATCTCTGACATCCCCGATGTCTGACGTCCATGACGTCTAGCAATCCTGCTCCTGGATCACTATACGGTCCGGTAGCTCCGTATAATGAGCCCTCGCAGGCAATGCACCGTGACTTCTCCAGTGTCCCCGACACTTGGAGGAGGCCAGGATATAAATATCCTCATATCGAGATGGTTTTATGGAACACATTCAATTATTCATTTCCAAAATATCACAAGGGCCCTGCCCCGAATTTCCATAAAACCGTCATAAGTCCAAATAGTTGAATCAAATCCGAAATAGTTTATTCAATTCCATTTTAGGGTCCCCGACCCGAAATCACATATACAAGTCAACTGGGCTCCTGGCCCGATTCATAAGTTAACTGGGCCCCTGGCCCCATTTCATAATTCAATTGGGCCCCTGGCCCGATTAAAAAATTAATTGGGCCCCTGGCCCGATTCATTTTAACAAATTCGTAACCATTTCATGAAATCATATCCATCCATATTTATGGAAATCAGTGCAAATCCAGAAAACCTCGATTCACGTGCAAACACGTAAATCGCCTCGAAATGCGTGAAAACATATAAATTCACTGATATCCAAAATAAATCATATAATCACAATTATAACAATCATGAAACAGTTATGCATGCATCGAATTTATAAAACCAATGTCCACTCACAGACCGTTTAACCGAACGCCTCGATACGTGTGCCATAGGCCTTCCCGGGCCACACCACAATCACGGGGACTCCCAATCCTGTTCAAATCACATTAGAGGATCACTAACCTCATCATTAACATCCTATTCAAGTCCCGTAATTTTCCCAAATTTTTAAGTATTTTTAAACTGGATTTAAAACCTTCGGACATCCCGAACAATATCGAAACGGAATCCGGTCGACACGAAACCAATGCCAAAATGTTCGTTACATTGAATAGGATAAAAGTCATGTTGACCTTACCTCGAAGTTCGTGCCCACGGGCCGTCACGCGCCGCCGTGAGTGGCTGCGCGTGAAAGCCACGCGCCTGCTACAGTGACTGCTACAGTCACCACCTTCACCCGTTTGTCTGGTAAACGGGTCTGATTACCCGCGATAGGATCCGGTTCAATCACACCCAATTCGACATCAATTCAATCCGTTCTTGATCCTAAAACAATCATTAGCATATGAATTTCAGTTCTGTGACATCGATCAACATCAACTATTCCTTAATCAAGCCATTAACCCGTGATCACCCAAAACGGGTCAATCACCAAAACTCCATCAATCCTTAACCATTGTCAAATTAACTTCATATGAAGAATATAAGGACTAACACGAACCAATTAGCATGATTAATTGAACACGCCATTACCTCAATCACCACAACTCAAGCTTGAGTTTTCCGGCCGTCCACCTCGTCCGTTCACGGCCCTAGGAGCCCCAAAGCTTGCCTCATTTGATCTGGTTCGACACGTTGAAGTTCCAGAAAGCTCAATCCATCCTCAATTAGGCTTGGGCTGGCCTAAAACTAGGAATTTGTATTTGAATTTCCCAGAACCCAGTTTCGGGTTTTCAGAGAATTCCAGCCCCAAACTCACTCATTCCTCTCATTCTCAATCTCAGTGAACCACTCTCGACTCACTCACCATTCTTTTAATTCAATTCAGCCGTTAAAGGTGTCCAAAAGTGTCCTCAAATGACTGTGCAAAGTTCCCCTGCACTGACCCGAAAACATTAAACAACCAGTGCCCATGTCCTTTTGATCGATTGTCAGCACCAAACATGTGCAATTCCACCTCATACTGGTCCAATTAACTCAATTAAATTGATAAACAATCACAGGATCGATCGCACAAAGCATCCACCTTCACGGCTGTTCAATGAAACAGTACCCCCCGTGAAATTACAATTCTGCCCTTGTGCAGAAAATTACCAAAATGCCCCTCACTCATCCTGACCCGTAACTCGGTCATACGGACTCCGATTGATGCGTGCCGCCTGTCTACGAACTCAGGGCATCGAGACCTTCCTAACGGTCCTCGGTCCTCGGCCATCGGACCACCCGATCAAAAAGTCAACATTTCCCCCTTATTACGTTCAAATTACGAAAACGCCCATGAACTTCCGTACATCATAACTTTCACCACGAACGTCGGAATCGAACGTGCCACCTGTCTATGAACTCATGACGTCCCGAACTACGTCACGGTCATCGGTCAAAGTCCATTTGACTATCCGAATTAAAAGTCAACGTTTTGCCCACGCCCAGGGGCAAAACGGTCATTTTGCACAATTCGTCCGAAATCGCCCAACTAATCCCAGATTAGTAAATCACAATTGAATATTATTAAATCCCGATATTCGGGACGGGTCGTTACACAAGTTGTCTTCCAGGCTTATTGTGGTCACCCAGGCTCAGACCGAGTAAAAGAGCCCAACCTGAGTTCATGTTGGGTATTATATTTGCCTAAAGTATCCAAGGTGCCGTAACTAGCCCAGCCACTATACGTTTACATTAATGCTAAGATCTCGCGTAGCTGATAATACCAATTTGTCATCATTTGTTGAAAATAAAGATGAACTATTGAAGAATGTTGGAAACCATCTTGGTTTACCTTCTATATGAGCAGGTTTGAAATGGCTCAAGTTGTAGGCCAAGTCATGTTAGTCCCTAGCTCAAGCTGCATATTTTTAGGGCTGAACATGTTAGTGTAGAAAGTAAAAAATCGATGTGCTTGTTTGTCTTCTATACAAATTTAGATGGAAGATGTTTTGCTTCAGTTATGAGGCTTTTCCTTTTTCTTGCACTGGAATTCTTATTTGTGCTCTTTTTTCCGTATACATTCTTCATATCAAATGCAGATTTTTTTGCGCCAAAATATCACTCTAGCCTCTCCTGAACCAACTTTTAGGGCTGGGAATGGAGGAGGACATGCAGATCCTGATAATGAAAAAGATGCCAAGCCATCTTCGATTCTAGAAGCTGCTAATTCTTTGCACCTTACCGAGAAGTATTCAAATCAGTTTCATGTAGTCAGTCAATACCAAAGAGAGGGAGAAGCCATGAAGGACTACTACCATGGTGAATCCAGTGGTTGTAGATATGACAAGACCAGTGAGAAGGGCGCGCAGAAGTTTATTTAGCCCTTCAAAAGGTTGGCTAGAATGCCTCTGGGCTTCTGCTTTATGCTCTTCACCTTCGCTTCTTATGCCTTTTTCCCAAGAAATATTCGAGGTCAGTCCAGAGATACAGGTAAGATCCCTTATCTGTACAAGCCACATACAGTTCAGACCTCGAAGGGAAGCGACGGTTCTACTTGTATAATGATTTGAGGGGCCGTGTTCCCTCAACGCTAGACTGATGCTGATGAGGGCAAGTTATATTATACACATTACATAGCACCTTATATAATATATATTTATATACTACATAATCTTCTTATTTATTTACATTATAGGCGTTTTCCTATGTCGTTCTCAGCTTACAAAATTTCTTTCATGATTCTCCAACTACGCATATGTTGTTTTGATTTTACAGTTACATGTGGATTATCACGGTATGTTCATTCGGATCCGAAATACTTCAATGTGAGCAACTAATTAGGCATAGGAATTTTCTGCTTTAAAATAGGTAGTTGCATTATGAGTACGTAGCCTCTGTAAATACTTGTACATTCCATTTTCCTGTCATCTTTGGGGCAATTACCAATTCAATCTGTAAATAATCATTATTGTCAATAAATTAGTCGTTGATTATTTATGGTTTTCTTGTTTATGCTAGTAAAAATTTCATATTATATTTGAACATTTTAATGGATTGGATGAATGGAAAGCCTTCGGCATTTTTGGCCACTTGATTAGACAAAAACTTGGATGCTTTGTTGGAGTGTACAAATTAAAAACTCGATGTCCTTGCCACTTAGTGTTATCACTTGTGGGATATATCAAGTTTGACTTTTGTAAATAGATATTGTGTTCTGATTTTTGTAAATAGCGATGTTGATATCTAATATATAAGATTTATTTTCCTCTATGTCATTGGATTAAATAAAAAGAAAAGGGCAAATTATCATCTTATAGTTTATAGCTTATAACAAATTCATACTTAAACTTACCTTCAGTATGTCGTATAAGGGATTGAAGATGATAATATAATACAAAATCAGTGTTTGGTATCACTCGTATGAATTAGCCAATGTATAAGTTAATATAGTTGAATGAAAAGCAATCTTAAAAAATGTAGTAATAATAATAATAATTATTATTATAATAATTTATTTATTTAATAGTAGTAATAATAATATATCCATAATTAATAATAATAATATAAATAATTAATATTTATGATATAAATAATTCTTATCAACTATTATAAAATAATCCGGCCAGTATAATATAGTCGGTATTTAAATTCGGTAGAGTATCAAACGCTCGACTAAATAGTTAGTTTATCTGATGGATAGATTAGTCTATACAATTGAAATAGTCAGTACAATATGACGTACCAAACGAGGCCTCAAATGTTACAATTATCCCTTGAACTCTTCCAACTGTTATAATATGGTCCATCTGTTAATTATTCCGTTAAGTTTTCTGTTAAATGCTGATGTGGACAAAATGAAATTTTATTATTTAAATAATAATAAATTAATTTAAAATTTAAAAATTATTTTATTCAAAAAAAATTAACAAAAACTGATTGCATAACTCACCCATCGAATTGAACAAACCAGAAACGAGTCTTTTGCATAATCAGCATGAAGAAACTTGGAAAATAAGAATTGGGTTTTGGCTCAGTGACCTCATTGATCATCTACGAGCGCATGTGAATAATAAAGAAAGCATCAGCCTTCGACTTTTTAACGATTCCAATGATGGAAAGGCAGGAGCTTGGAGGAACCCAGATGACGATGAAAGTATTTCTACCTTTAGTGACAGGATATTTAAAGAAACTCATACTCTATCTCGAAAAATTGTAGAAAAATTCACAAAATTCATAGAATTTAATCGAATGGGCTTGATATAACGACCCGAACCTTAATTACTGGATTAACGGGATTTTTTGGAAAATTTTCCAGGATTTTACGAAATTATTTTAGGGTGACTAACCATTTTGCCCTTGGATTTATCTTTGGCTTTCTAAATTGGGGAAGGGCAATTTTGGAAGGTAAAAAGTTGGATATTTTTAGTTTGGATTGGGTCATGTGGCTGGGATTGGGTCATGTGGCTGGGATTGGTTCTCATCCTCAAACACTCATCTCTCCCTCTCCCATTTTCTCTCAAACCCCTACAACCCCATAACCCACACAAAACACATACAACCCAATAATCTCATCTTCATTTTGAGAAACTCTTGAACTAAACCAAGGCTATAATCAGATTCTAGGAACCCTCACGAGCAAGGCAAGCTCAGATTTGAAGGTTGAACGGGCTGGAAGTTGATGGTGTGAGAGGAGGAAGTTGGCCGAAACTTTGGAAGCTTATATTTTGAAATCCATGTATTATTCCTAAATTCTGGTCTTGGATTTAGATTCCTAGGGTTGAGTAGATAGATTTTGATATAAAGTTTGTGAAATTTGGTTGAGAAATGACGGAGATATTGAAGATTGAAGTTTCAGCCTTCAATGGCAATTTTCCAGCCGACCACGGCAGAGCGGCTGTCTTCTCCGGCGAGTGGGTGATGACAGCATGACGTCATCAGGTGACACTGCATTGATGAATTTCAAAAGTGCCAGATAACTCCTCTAAAATTTCAAAAGTGCCAGATAACTCCTCTAAATTATGGACATTGAGAAATGGTTCTTTTATCTTAGAAATGCATGGACCAACGAGGGTGATGGCCTAGTGGGAAGGGCTTTCAGTGGGTGGAAGTCTTGTTATCAAATCCCATTGTCTCCTACTTGCTAGACCTTCGGTGGGCTGTGACAGGACCCATCCCGATCCCCCTAGGACCACTCGGGGATGTGCCCTGCTCCAGTCTGACACACAATCCTAAAATGCCAATTTTACCCTTAATATATTCAAATGCATAAATATCAATAATTAAGTCATACACAGTCTACGAATTCAAAAGTGTGAGACAAGAGATAATTTAAGTACAATTATTGAGCACGACTTCTAAGGATTTCCTACGTGCCAACCTACCCAGAAGTGGGGTTCAGGTGCGCAACGTCAATAAAACATTAAGGGTGAGTGGGCCATAAACAACGAGTTTTATAAATCAGTTTAATAATAAAACAATATACGGTTTTTACCCCTCTGTTTTCAAATCATGCATGCATCATATCGAATTCCATAATAAATACATCATATAGAAGAAAACAGAATAATATAATCGTAATCATAGTAATCAACTGCACTATATATCCCAATGTAGACATCCTAGATGTCTGACGTCCCAGACGCCTAGTAAGGTCACAGTCCTAAGGCTACACATTCCGCCCGGAGTCTCAATCCCGAGTCCTAATCTTGAACCTTGTCCGATTATCACATCTCAGATGCCTGACGTCCCTGACGTCTAAAATAAGCAATCCTGTTCCTGAGTCACTATACGGTCCGGTCGCTCCGTAGAATGACCCCTCGCAGGCAATGCACCATAACCACTCTGGGGTACCAATATTCGGAGGAGACAGTATAACTAAGGTAAGTCTATACAGTGCAAAAATAGTGAAAATCATTGAAAATGTGTTTATAAGCATGATTTGAGATGCCATGAGTGCATGTGATTTTAATATGAATTGTTTGGCCTTTTCAGAGGAAAATGTGTGATTGCATGTATTTCAAGGTGTTTGGTGTTTTATGTGATACGTTGGGCTTCGACCGGGTTCTTATACGTGCTTGTGGTATCGAGTGATTTGATTTCTAAAATGATTTCGGAATGGAAAATATGGAATCGGGATGAGACCCATTTGATTGGAAACCATCGAACTTGGAGTCCATTTGATTTAATGAGAAATCGGGTTGGAGGCCTAGTGGATTATAGTATCGGGCTTGAGGCCCAATTAATTTGTGATATCGGACTTGAGACCCCGTTGATTTGTGGTATCGGGCTTGAGGCCCAGTTGGTTGTGATATCGGGCTTGAGGTCCAGTTGATTGTGAAATCGGGCTTGAGGCACCCATTGAATTGTGATATCGAGCTTGAGTCCCAGTTGTGGTTCATGAAATGAGAATTCGGGTATAAGACCCTATTGAAATATAAATTTGGGCTTGAGTCCCTGTGAGATTGGATTTGAATCGGATTCGAGGAATCTTGTTGAGATGAATCGGGTATGAGATCCAGTTTAATTATGAATTGAAAGAAAAGTATGTTTTTCACTTATATGTATATACCCTATCGTATGAATAGTCTCCTCCCGATGTCGATGATCTTGGAGTGTCACGATGCACTGCTTGGGATGAGTGACTCCAAGAGGGAGCACATCCCAGAAGTGAGAGATATGAGATGGTCTCAGACAAGATCCGGTGACAGGTCCTCCCAGACGTCGTAGATCCTAAGAGTAGACTCGGAGATGAGATCCGAATAGTATGCATACTTAGATATATCGTGACGGGTTCTTGATTGGGCATATGAGACGCCGAGGATGGGATATATATATATATATATATATGTATGTATGTATGTATGTATGTATGTATGTATGTATGTATGTATGAGTTTTTACAGAGATCGTTTTGGGGCTGAGACCCCGTATTCTATGATTGATTTTGGGCTGAGTCCCATATGATTAGTTTTGAGCTGAGTTCCCATATACTTAGGTTGATGGTTTTGGGCTAAGGACCTAATGATTTAAATTGATGAGAAATGGTTTTCGAATGCATGCATGCTTTTTAGTGAAGGGTATAAATGTCTTTTCGTGAAATGAATTTTATTAAATTCTTTGTTTCGTCCACTCACAACTTTTCATGAACTTCAGAAAGTATCTTAAAAAGGACTTGTAAATTCGGTTCCAGCATTGTAATTCATAAACGGAAAACAAAAGTGAAAGCAAATGCTAGCTGAGATAAACGCACATAAAAAAACAATTCAAATACACATACATGAAACCTATATGGCAATCATACAATATCGAATTGAAAGACGCTACCTTTGAGCATTTGGGATTAGCATAGGAGGTGGATAAGGTGCTCTTAGAAGACGAATTGCCTGTTTGTAATCTTAGAAACCTTCACTGTCAAAGCAATGAAGATGGAGCTTAGTTCCATTCCTCGACGTCATGCACCCTGTGCAAAAATGGAGAGAAAAGAAGATGAAGAGGTTGTGATGCAAAAGAGTAGATGCAGAGGAGCCTCTTGACTAAAAACAACGAGAAGTGAATTCGAAGACGATAAAAATACATCTTCATCAATTGATATGAATATTTACTTAAAGCTTCAATGAAATCACTATTTCATGGTGCATTATAGCAACATAGTAGATAGAGATTCTAATGAGTAATATAAAGTGTATATTCTTAATATATAAAAAGGTGATGTCTTGTTTGGTGTACTCCAATTCGTTTTGCAATAACCAAGTAATTAGGAAACCAATGCAAAGAAAAACAAAAAAAGATAATTTCCTTTCGCTGAATAAAAAAGAAAAACCTGCTTAGCAGTAATCTTGAACTGCTATTAACGTGAAATTTAATCTTGAAATTGAAATTGAAACCTCAAGTTTTAGTTTGGGAAAATCAGATAGTAATGCCCAAGCCTGATTGTAAGACAATCAAAGTCCATTAAAAACATAATCATTCTTTCAAAAAATGAGTAGAGAAATCATCTAATAATATATTATAATGATTATTAAGGAATAATCATACCTTAACGAAAATGAAGCTAAACCAATCTATAGATTTAAAACTACTTCAGATATATCAAATCATATTCACTATATAATGAATTTTTATATACAAAATGATTATGAACATGGTGTGCGACTGTTAAGAAGTAGCCAGCTACAAATCAGTAGATGATTAGACTTAGTAATTGCTCTAATTTATTTGCATTAGAAAGTTTTGGAATTCTCTTAACTCTTGTCCTGGTAACAACAATATATCTGCAGTAAAGTAATATTACTTAGTTTTTTACTCCAACAAGCGAAACCGATGACATATCAAGGCTACAATCTCGGCTTGAAGGTCTAATTTGTTGAGAGAAGCTAGCCCAATAGTGAATCCACCAAACTAAAAAACGAAGATGCAAATAATCAATTAATTAGTTCGAAGTTAAACAACTAAAAATTTGTACAATCAACAAAGTTATACTCGTTTTGAAGCTTCCCATGTTTAGTTTTGAGGTCATTAAAACCCTTTTAGAAAAAGGTTAAGGGTTGGATAGAAAATAGAGCCAAATCAGGGCTCATGAACAGTAATTGTTTCCTTAAAAAATCTCAGATTTTCTGCTTATTTGTTAATCAAGTTTACAATCCACTTCGGCACCCAAATTTGTTTCTATGAGTTCAAAGAAACACCCAAGATTGAAACTCATCAAAACCAATTTTGAAATCCCAAACACCCAAATTTGGAAACTTATTAACCATACCCAACCCACAAATCCATTTTCTTTTCTGTTGAAGATTCTACCCATGAATTCTAAATCCCAAATATGAACATGAAAACTTATGACTATAATATGTGAGAAGCAAAACGGTAAATGTCATTTATCATACGAAACCAAATTTGCACCAAAATTGCCAACTAAACAAACAACAATGGAAATTGCACTAAACTAACGTATTCAATCAATATTCCTCTTCTAAAGATCAAACAACATATCCCAAAATATAAGGATAAACATTTATCTGAGCATTTTATGAGCAAACATTTTCACAATCCAAAACCGGAATTTTCATTAAAAGCATAACAAAATTGATGAAACTCCCCATAATTTCCACTGGACCCAAACCCATAAACATTCATTCACTCGAAGAAAGCTTATCAATTATTGATTAAGTGTGCAATTTAATTAAGTGTGAAAAATGAAAAAACTGCAATTCCACCAAGCGAAGAGCAACTTCGATAGCAGAGCTGGGATTTGGCTCCCATTAGGCTCGAAGCTTTAATATGTCGACAAGAAGTAAAAATTGAAGTTACGTACAACAATCCAATTAATTAAAAAAATTCAGTGCTAATATGACCAAGTCAATAAAACTACATCTAGAAATCGTCAACAGATAACGGAGCCAACCTGAAATTTTAACACCACCTAGGAGAAACAAAAACTAGAACAGGGAAAGTATTGCATATGAAGAGAGAAATAAACCTAGAAAATGGAGGAGGGAAAGTATTAGAGCATGTCTAACGGTTGGAGTTTGGCCAGGGCTAGGCAGCAACCAGCCCACAGCCCTCCAATCACCGTTTCTAATTGGAGCAATTTTGGCCGGGGCAAGGCCAGCTCCAAGGCTATTCTTGCCTCCCTCCTTACCCGGGTTAGGCAATTGGCCCACCAAGCACAGAGCAGCCACCGGTTACTTTGTTCATCCTTCACGGGTGAACAGATGAGCAAGGACAGAGAATAAAACCATTGCCATTGTTCATCCTTCACAGATGAATAGAGGCAGAGAAAAAAACCAAAAATCCACAGCAAAAAACCAAAAAACCCAATTTCATTCTTCACGGATGAGCAACCAGTGAACAATTCAAAGACAAAACAAAAAATCCACAGCAAAATTCACAATATAAATGGACAATTTGGGCAAAATCAAACTCACCATTCTCCATCTCCTTCCCTCAGCTCGACGGCCTCTGGTCGAACAACTCGACGACCGCTTCTTGAGACCGTCACTCATCTCCCCTCTCGGTCTCTCTCATCTCCTTCCCTCTTAGATTCAAGCCCTCGCTACTCCAGTCGACGGCTCTGGAACCTCCGGTTGAAAAACTTGACTACTCTGGAACCTCCGATCGAACAGCTCGACAGCCTCCGATCGAACACCTCAATGACCCATTCTCGACCTTCGCTCATGTCCCCTCTCGACCTCTCTCAAATCCTTTCTAGACCTCCTTCTTTGTCAGGACCCGTCTCAATCCCCCCGAGATTAATCACGGGACGTTCCTGATCCCGTCTGACACGGAGTGTCAGACAAGAGAATTTCCAACTTTAGCCCGCTCGGGCTTCAGAGTACGCCAGGATCCGGAGTAGGTATGTGATGTCTCGGTCTCTGCTACAACCTCGCATCCGCTGTCAACCTGAAGAGCAGTCAAAACATTTAAAAGCTATGAGTGGACAAAACAATAATTTATAAAACATTTTCATAAGGACATTTGTACCCTTCACTAAAAAGTATGCATGCATTCGAAAACCATTTATCCAAAAGAACCATATTTGGGAACTAAGCCCAAAACCAAAACCAAAACCAACCATACGGGTCACTGCTTAAAACCTATACACATCACACAACATATAACATATATACATATAAATCACATAATCAATCCTATCACGGTTTCTAAAGCTAAGCGCGTGCTACCCGGGGTCTCAAATCCCAAGTCTCCTCAGGGTCCACCCAGGTCAATGTCCGTAGATCAATGACCCTCCCTAAGGGTTACAATCCAAGCCCTCCTGAGATTAAGGTACCCAACGGGGGCGACTCTACTCAGTTAGTGCTCCGTGACTACTTCGGGGTCCACCCAGGCCAACGACCCTCCCCAGATGAGACATTCCAAATAAGGAAGGTATATAAATATATATATATATATATATATAACGAAAACATTCTCAAAACCTTTCAAAGGATTCATGCTCGGTCCCCATAAACCGTCGTGAACCAGAAATCTATTTAGGGTCCTCAACCCGAAATCATAAACATAAAGTAACTGGGCCTCAAGCCCAAACTCATGACTCAACTGGGCATCGTGCCCGATATCTCAGGGTTAGTCACGATTACGATCGTAGTTATGCGTGCAACCATCCATCCAGGACCGCTCTCAATCCCGGTATGTCGCCGTGAACATATCAACCGACGCGACCACCTCTAGATCATGGTGCACTCATTACCGATCGATATCCTGAACCTTCCGCACTCCGAAATCGAGCCTCCAGTGGCTGCTTGACAAGGATTCGTGCATCGTGACCTCTCCGGAAGGAACACATCCTAATCCGGAGGCGACTGTCGTATCGTCAGTTGCCGTGCACAAAGCACTCGCCGCGACCATGACTCAGACCCGTAGGTCACCAATAGGGCTACATGCCCGAGAAAAAACCAAATGGGTCTCATGCCCGAGTTTATCCTTTTTAAATCAAAAACTATTTCATTTAAACTATCGTAGAAATACAGACCCGTATAGGCACTGTATAAGGCCGAAACTTTGAAATACGTGCCAATACGTTAACACTCACAAATGCACTCATGGCATCAAAAAACATGTATTTAAACATATAATAAACATTTATGCATGCATCAATTGAGAAAACAAGGTCCACTCACAGACCGTCCGAGCTGCCGCCTCGATACGCGTGCCATACGGTTCTCCCGGGCCAATCACCGTCACCGGGACTCCCAAACCTGTCCAAATCATTGTAGAGGGTTACTAACTACCTTATTAACCTCTCACTAAAGCCCCGTAAGTTTTTGAAATTTTAACTATTTTTAAACTCGATTCTAAACCTTCGGACACCCCGAAACCTATCGAAACGATGTCTGATCGACACGAAACCAGTCCCAAAATGTTCCTTACTCCTTACATCGAAAGGATAATTTCATGTGTTGGAAGTTTCCCTAGAAAGTGGGCCACAAGCCCACACGCGCCGGCCAAAGCCCCTGCGCGTGGGAGCCACGCACCTTGTACAGGGTCATCCCTGACCTCGCGACAGTCGGTCCAAACCGGCCGGTCCGGTCCACCCTGCAACCCGGTTTTCCTGGACCGGTGTGACCGGTCCAAGGCTATATCTTCTTCATTTTTGATCCTTTTTCTTCCATTTCAGCTCCCATACAATCCTAATAACATTTCCTACCTTCCTATGTCCTTAAATCCAAGAAACAAAGCCTAAAACTCATTGGTTCTAAAACCCATTTTGAACCAAAACTGCCAACCTCGGTTCAAGGCACTTCTAGGGGTCCAACCTTCTACTTAAGGATTCTCATAGGTTCCTAAGATCCCTAGAAACAGATTGGGAGGATGGTTTGGCCTAACTTGGCTGAAAATGGAATTCGGTGGGTAGCCACCGAAATCTCTCCAGTCGTCGTTCCCGGCTTTCTCAGCCGTCCTCAGCCTCCAAAACCACCTCCTAGACCTCCTACCAATCCCTTAAACCCATCCTAACCAACATCTAAGCTCTCTAACGTCCAAAACCCAAAATTGAAATTTCAAATATAAAGGGTCACGGTTTTTACCTTTTCCCTGGGCCAACGTCGCCTTCCACGGTGGTCTTGCCTTCACCCAGCCACCATCACACCCTCACGGCCCTCAGTCTCTCTCTGTTTCACTCTCAGATCGAACCAAGTGGGGGAAAGGATTTGGGATCGTGCTTTGGAGGGTTCGGGTTTGGTGGGAAATGGAACAAGGAAGGGAGAAGCAGATGCATGAAGGAAAAGGAAGGGGCAATGGATGGGTGACACTTGTCACTCATCCATTGGGCCACTTCAAAAGATCTATGTAACGACCCGTCCAGAAAATCAGGATTAGATCAGTTGTTAATGACGGATTGGTGAAGTTGATTGGTGATTAGTTGGAGGCGTTCGGACGGACAGTGCAAAATGACGATTTTGCCCCTAGAATGGGCAAAAATGTTGACTTTAAGTTCGGGCGGTTAAAAGAACCTTGACCGATAACCGTGACATAGTTCGGGACATCACGAGTTCATACACAGGTGGCATGTCCGATTCCGACGTACGAGAAAAAAGTTATGACGTTCGGAAGTTCAAGGGTAATTCGGTAATTTTGTGAAATGGGGGTAATTTGTTGACTTTTCAAATGCCATGGACTTTTCATGCAATTCGAGGACTATTAGATAGATCTCGATTCCCTGAGTATAACGACAGGTGGCACGCCGTCATCGGAAGTCGGAATGTTAAGTTACGGGTTTAGTTTTGAGAAGGGTAAAATGGTAATTGGTACATTAGAAGGGCAAAATGGTCTTTTGGATAAGCTTGGAATCTGTGAACACGTAGATGATGACACCTGTCTTTGTTTCATTAGTGACTGGAGGGATGTGGACACGTGGGAGAGGTCTGGTTGGTTCCAGCCACTTCTCATATTTAATCGATTAAAAAGGGGAGGTCGTGCCCGTGCTGGTATATATGATTTAATAGTGATGAGGGCTGAGGGTCGAGTGTGGGAATGAATGAAAATCCAGAGAAAATGGTGATGCCACCGTCGTGGTTGCCGTGGACGGTGGCCATGGGAACAAAAACAGAGTGAACCGTGAGGAACCCCCAATACTGCCTCCAAGCTTCATCCATGTTGCCTACCTTGTGAAAGGAATTGAGACAACAGCTAATGTTGTGTGGTGGCCCTCTTACAAGCACCGTCGTGTACGGTGGTGGTCGGGACAATGAACCCTGTTTTTGAATTCGAACTTGGAGTTTTAGTTTAGGCCACAGATAACGATGTTGCTTGATTAGATAGTGCTCAGGAAGGTGAGTCGTGCCTGAGGAGAAGAAAAAGATGGCCTGCCGTGGACTGGTGGCCGGCGAATCAATGCGGTAAGTTTCAGTCTAAATTTCGAATACGGGTTTTCAGGCCTCGTCGATGACTGCTAACGATTGGAACGTGCTTTTTGAGGATAAGAAAGTCGATTGGGACTACATTTGAGGCTAGAGGACGTCGGAAACCGTGGAGGGACATAGTTGCAGAGCACAAGATATTCCCTGGATTGGGAAGGTATATTTCTGGACTTAATTTTGTGGATTTTGTATGTAGATAGAGAGGTAACACTGAGACAAATATTTAGGAAGAAAAAGGCTTGAAAACGGGATTAAAATGGACGAATTATGGTGTTGAACAGCCCTCGACGGTTCGGGCTGGATCGGGCTGAACCGAACTGGTTTGGACCCGGTTCGGCAGGAGGTTGAAGATGATTGTGCTGAGGCGAGTGAGGCCCACGCGCAGCCCCTTTGGTAGGCGTGTCGGGGAGCGTGGCACAGTATCTGAAGAAGTTTTCAACACGATTTTTTAAGTATTCGATGTAACTAACATTTTGGCGCTGGTTTCGAGTCAATCAGACATCGTCTTGATATGTTTCGGGATGTCCGAAAGTTTTAGGCCTCGGTTAAAAATAGTTAAAAATACGGGAAAATTATGGGGCGTTAGTATGACCTTTATGAAGTAGTTAGTGACCTTAGTATGAGATTTGGACAGGTTCAGGAAAGCCGAGGATAAAGGAATGGCCGGGAACGGCGTAAGTGCGCGCGTATCGAGGCAACGTCAGAATGGTCTGTGAGTGGACTTTGTTTTCTAACTCTTGATGCATGCATATATGTTTTTATATGTTTTCTATACATGATTCTATGATTTATTTTATGATCTTGATGTTTTACGATTTTGCACATTTTTCGAGATATTTACGGAATTACACGCACGTTTTATATGTTTTCTATCTTGTGATTTGACGATGGTTTTAATGATTTGATTTCGGGATTTGAAATATGATTTGATTTCAATGATTTAAAATGGATTTCAGAAAAGTGATTTCGGGCTTGGAGCCCTATTCATGTGATTGAGATTTCAGATTTGGTTTTCGAGTTTTGGAAAGGGAATCTGGATTTGGGTTCGGGACAGTAGTTCCGGATGCCGGCTTACGGAATCAGTGTTGCGAATTTGGAGATGGATTTTCTGTGGTTAGTTGATTGGAAAAATGTTTTTGGTTTTAAAGACCCGGAAAAGAAAAGAAAAACCCGCTAGATCTGGTTTTGAGTTTAAAGGCTTGGATTGATTGACGGGGGGAGGGCCCTGGATTGATATGTTTTGAGTTTAAAGACTCGGTGATTGTGATACTCCCCGAGGCCTGTGATTGTGTTTTGAGTTTAAAGACTCGTTGATATCCCGGAAAGGCCTGGTTATTTGCGCATGGTTTTGAGTTTAAAGACTCGGACGCATTTGAGATCCAGTAAACTTGTATGATTGATGTTTTTCACTTGTTTTTCACTGGTTTTTCCGATGATTTGGGCAGTGGCCTGGATGAATTGGATTTGATGAGTTTTGGGACTGAGTTCCCGTACTTTGAGATCGATTTGTGATTTGAGGCTGAGGCTTGAATTTGAATGACGAATTTGATTCGGGTTTTCAATAATGGTTTTTTTGATATGAATGGTTTCATGACATGTATTGATATGCATGCATTGCTTTTTTAAATGGAGGGTATAAGTGAAATTGTTTTATTGAACTGTTTTTGAACTTATACTTTCTTTTTGTCCACTCACAGTCTTTTCATGTTTTCGATACCCTCCAGGTTATTGTGGTACGGGCTGTTGGTCGAGAGAGACGGAGACATCACAACCGCAATCCACAGTAGTTCGGCGCACTCTGGGAAGTCTGGATACTTTTAGGATGGCTGGATCGAGAATCCCTTGTCCGACTTACGTGTCACATGGAGGTTGGATGTCAGCTTAGCCTTCGTGTCATATGTAAGTCAGGCGGGAGAAGGGTTTAGCCCTTAATCCCGGGGGATTAGGGGTGGGCCCTGACAATCTAGGTCCACATAAGACAAAAGCTCCTTGTTTCGTAAAACGCACAATAGTGACCCGAGATTTCCGTGAACCATAACTTCTATGTTCGACGTCCGATTTCAGCGTGCCGCCTGTCTATGGATTCGTATCGACTCGATCTACGTAACGGCCCTTGGCACTCGGCCATTGGACCTCCCGGTCAAAAAGTCAACATTTTGCCCACGACTAGGGGAAAAACGGTCATTTTGCATCGTTCGTCCGATTTTGCTCAACTAATCACGGATTAACCTCACTAACCCTTGATTAGTCACTAATCTAATCCCGGAATTCGGGACGGATCGTTACACTCTTTCTCCGTTTCAATCGAAGAGACGATGGATAATTTGAGAGAGTTCTCAACTCTCTCCCTTTTCTACATGTAGTTGGGCTCAAAACGGTGTGTTTGAGTCATTAATTTTTTTTAATGATTTCTTCTTATTAGTATTATTTTTTATTATTATTATTATTGTGATTATTATTATTGTTATTGTGATTATTATTATTATTATTATTATTATTATTATTATTATTATTGTGATTATTATTATTATTATTGTGATTATTATTATTATTGTTGTTGTTGTTGTTGTTGTTGTTGTTGTTGTGATTAGCCATGAAACGTTTGTTGAAAAAAATGCACCATCGAGAGGAAGATGAAGAATGTAGGTGTCAAATGAACATGCTTATCGTTGGTGTTGTGGCAGAATATCAAAGTTCATCTTCCAATTCATCCGCCCAACCAGGTTCACAATTTGGTCGCGAAGTTAAAAATCGACATAGGCATGTATATGCCCATTTGCTCATGGAGGATTACTTTGTGCCGCGACTGGTGTATTCCAATCATGATTTTCGTAGGAGCTACAAAATGAAGCACCACCTATTTGACTGTATATTTCAAGATGTTGTCGCTCATGACAATTACTTTGTACAAAAGCCAGATGTCGTAGGTGTACTCCGATTATCGCGTCATCAAAAGATTACATGTGCAATTAGAATTCTAGCATATGGCTCCTCAGCAGATCAATGTGATGAGATCGGCAGGTTGGGGGTTCAAACAGCCATTGAATCCATAACGCGCTTTTGCAAAGAAATTGAAGATCTTTACACCAATGAATACCTCTGATCTCCGACATACACAGACTTGCAAAGACTTACGGTGAAAACTGAGCAGCAGGGTTTCCCAGGTATGCTTGGTAGTATTGATTGTATGCACTGGACATGGAAAATTTGTCTAACAGGTTGGGCAGGAGCTTATCGTGGCCACAAAAAAAAGTCCTATGATAATCTTAGAGGCAGTTGCTTCATATGACACATGGATTTGGCATGCCTACTTTGGAACTCTAGGTTCGCATAACGATATTAATGTTGTATGAGCTTCACCAGTGTTTAATGAACTCACAGTAGGATGGGCACCACAGGTGGTGTACAATGTCAACGGCTGCAACTACAATATGGGCTACTATTTGGTGGGCGGTATCTATCCGAAATGGGGTACGCTTGTTAAATCATTTTCAAAGCCTGTTAATGAGAAGAAGAAATTACTTTCTAGGTATCAGGAGTCATATCGTAAAGACGTTGAAAGATGTTTTGGTATACTACAAGCTCGCTTTGGCATCATTCGAGGGGCTGCTCGTATGTGGAATAAATCTACTCTATAGAGCATCATGATGGCTTGCGTGATTATGCATAATATGATTGTAGAATATGAACGGGACGAATATGGTTCAAAGGATGACGAGCCGGAATCATTGACATCAAGAAGAGTAAGAATATATTAGCAACCACCAGAGGCTTTCGAGCCTGTGGGAAGAGATGGGCATAATTTTTATGGCTCGATATGCATAAATTTACTCTGATATTTATCATAACGCCCTCCGAGATGATCTAGTTGAACACATTTGGTCAAGGGAAGGAAACATGTAATGTTATATTTATTGTAATATTTTTAATTTTTAATTTATGTTTTAATTTATGTTTTAATTTAGAATATATGTTTTAATTATCTTTAAGAAAATAATTCAAATAAAAATTTGAATTCTTGTCTCTTGCCCCTCCCCATTAGAAACACTAAATCATGTCTTGGGCAAGATGACATGAATAGTAGAATTTGGTGGGCTAAATCTTGTCTTTAGCCCCTTGCCTTTAGCCCCTCTCCCATTAAATGTGCTCTTACAACGAAGGCCGCATGCTCCAGGAATGGAGACAAAGGCACGTTGCTTCGAAGAAGATTAGAGATGAAGGCGGTGAGTGGAGACGACGGCTTGAGCAGAGGCGTCAACCGTGAAAGGAGACGACGGCCGTGAGCAGAGACGAAGCAGCGCCCATTTCCCCTTTCGCAACGTGCGCTCTTAGGTTTGTTTATTTTGAGCGAAAAAAAATTGAGTGCGACCGAGGGGTGAGGGTTGCATTTATTTTCTTTTTGCCATGCTTATTGCGACGTTATTCATATTGGGGTTGCGAATGTTCTGGCGCAAATAATTAGCTGACAAAATCACCTTTATTTGCGACGATCGTGTCCTCCGTCGTAAAATAACAGTCGCAAAAAGGCCTTTTTTTTGTTGTGTGTAACCACTTTCTAAGTTTGTTTTTGTTTCGGAAGATTTAGCTAATGATGGAAAAATTGCAATATATTACTGAAGAAACAATGGTGTATCTAAAGGATTTGAATTCCAAAAAAGTACAGAACTGAATTACTCTTCTTTGACTTAGTGCGCTGTTTATTCGGACCTTGATGGGGTGAGGAAAGTTGGAATTAAAGCTATGTAAAGTTTTGATGCATGTTTCAAGTGAACTAGAATGAGGAAGAGGGCATTTTGATTTTGTTTTGAGAAATTTATAGATCAAAGTTGCTTCTCAAATTTTATAGGAACAATAAATCATTTAGTTTAGGAAATATGTAAAATTTCTTCTCAAATTTTATACGTGCGAATAATAGATCATTTAATTCGAGAAATATGTCTACTCCAACTTTCTTAGATTAGATTATATATCTTATGGAATCTATAAAATTGTAAAACTTGTCTGTGTTATTCGTCATTTCTTGTTTGATTCTATCTGAACGTGTATAATCCCAATAAAGTGTTGTTTATTTTTGACGTGACAAATTTGTTCAGCTCAAGAATTGGAGAAAGATATACTTGGTTCATCGACCAATTCGCTTACAACAGAGAAAAAGCTAGGCATCTTTGACAAAATTTTCACTGCATACCATAAGGCAAGGAGCTGCATTCGCAATGACTTGGTAGAAAGCTCATCAGTATCAAAACTCTTTTTTTAGGTTGTGCATCATTATCTTGTATCTTTTCATGGGCTTTTCCTTATGCATTGTATTGTATCTAGGCTAATGCAGGTAATTCGGAAAATGTGAAGGATGACCTAAATGGCCTTGACAAAGCAGTTAGTGTTGTATTACGACAACGAACAATTGAGCGCAACCAACTATTAGTTAGCATTGCAAAGGGTAAACTTACTAAACGATGTGATGACAAAAACGAGAAAGCTACTAAGCCTGAAGAGCTTGTTCGCTTATATGATCTCCTTTTACAGGTTAGCCATCTCTGTTTTGCTTTCTTTCTTGCCTTTCTTCACGTGGAGATGCTTTATCCTTGTTAATGTTCAGTCTAGAGATATAATTCCTCGTGTTATTGTTGATATTATTAGCAGAATACATCTGATCTTTCAGATTTGGTCAGTTGTGGAAGAGATAGGAAACCAGAAGAAGTAGCAGTTTCCAAAGAATGTGAACTTAAAAGTCTGACTTTCCAAGCAGAAAGGTTCTCTATTTCTTTATACTAATTGGCTTGCTACTCTTCATAGAATTTATGTTATGGTGATCACTTATGTAGTCCTTTCAGACCACACTGATGTCTCTTTGAATATTGAAATCAGGATATACCTATCTTCTATAAAATCATTGGCTGTGCCTCACTAATCTCTCATGATCTTTTCTCTTGCCCTCTTAGGACCTTTATGCAATTATATCAGTGTCTTTTTTAAAACCTAGGTTAACTTTTACATTTCTCTAGTTACAACATATTATCGAGGATTCAGTATATTTATGGTTTCATGTTTGTTATATTTCATGTACTTGTGAAACAAATAACCAATGTTGGTGCATAGCCTGCTCCCTAGCACCAGCAGATCATCATTCCTAACGGTTTCTTGGTGCAGAAGTATGAGGACATAGAGAGAGAATAACAGATTCTCCGCATCAAAGTGTGTGTGATTTCCTAGGTTCTATGAAACAATTGGCATGCTGTAATAGGGTAGTAATGACATCATAGTGACATGCATTTAGTGCTATAACTGTTTTTGGAGTGAGAGAGGCGTGTGTGTGAGTTATGAGTGTTGAGTGTGTGCAGCTTCAATCAACTATGTATCAAGGAAATGTACCAACAATCAAATAATGAGAATATCGTAGTCATAGCTACTGATAGAAATCAAAGAAAAACATAGTGAAACATTTCATCAAACACCTCACATGCATCGTTTGAAATCACAAAGTTCGTACTACAAACATCAATCCAATTCAGTCCTTTGATTCTCTAACTTCATACAAACACTCATATATTCTAAACCACTAGAGCTAGTCTCTATTTTTCGGCTAAGAGATTAGAGTGAGAGTGATACCTGAAGCAAACTGCAAAGGTCTTCAACTTTCCCTGCAAAGAAGATAAGAAGAAGTTCATCAGATTTTGACATCTAACCATTGCTTGAGCAAGAGTAAGTTTAGGAAATACCTGAATTGCAAGTTCCTCATCTATGAAAATCCAACATGATATCAAAGCTTGAGTTACTGATCTTGTAACGACACATCCCTAATTTTAACGATTAATTAAGACTAATTAAGGATTAGTGGGGCTAATTGGAGATTAGCCGAGGATTATCGGACGTTTAGGGTGAAATGACGATTTTGCCCCTAACGAGGGTAAAAAGTTGACTTTTGATCCAGGAGGTCTGATGTCTAAGGGCCGAGGAATGTTACGTAGATCGGGTCGATACGAGTCCGTAGATAGGTGACACGCCAAAATCGGACGTTCGATGAGAAAGTTATGGGTCACGAAAGTTCTAAGGAACTATTTACGGCAGCACATTTTATGAGGCAGTTGGTCGATTTTTGTCTGGAAGGGGGCCCAGATATTTTAAATAGGCCCAATGGATGAGTGACAAGTGTTACCCATCCATTCCCTATCATCACACGTACATGCATATCCCTTTGCCTTGATCTGTTTCATCCAACCAAACCCGATGAACCCCAAAAACCATTACCCTTTCCCCTTTAATTCTGTGTGAGGCCAAGTGAGTGGTTGAGGGGAGGAATGGACTAGGAGAGGCTGAAGGAGGCTGCTGGACCGCCGTAGGTGGGGTGGAGTCAAGGAAAAAGGTAAACCTGTAACCTTTTATATTTCAAATTGTGGGTTTTGGCATTTGGACGTTTTGAATGGGTTCTAATGATTGGATGATGGTCGTGGGGGTTGAATGAGTCATGTGGGACCAGGAATGGTGGCTGAGGATGGCTGAGCGACCCGGACTGACGGCCGAGAGGATTTTCGGTAGCTGGCCACTGAATGTACTTTCCAGCTAGGTATGCTCAAATCGAACCCCCAAAGATGTTTTTATGCACCCTAGGAACTTAGTGGAACCCTTAGAATGAAGGTTTAGGCCTTGGTTATGCCCAGAACTTGGAATGGAATTTTGTGCTTAAAATGGTTTATTGAAGCAAGGGATTTTAGGATTGTTTTCATTGATTTGATTGCATAAAGCAATCCCTAAAATATATTAGAGAGGATTGGTGGAAAGAAGGAAGAAAAAGGACGAAAAACTAGGAAAATATGGCCTTGAACCGGTCACGCCGGTCCAGTTGGACCGGCCGAACCAATGAACCGGTTGGACCGGCCGAACCAATGAACCGGTCGGACCGGTCTGGCCGAAGCTTGAAGATAACCCTGTACACTAGCGTGTGAGGGCATGTGGTCCACCTTTTGCGGAAGTGTTCAACATGTGTTTTCATCTATTCGATGTAACAAATATTTTGGCACAAGTTTCGAGTCGATCGGACATCGTTTCGATATAGTTTGGGACGTCCGAAGGTTTAGGATCGAATTTAAAAATAGTTAAAAATTCCGGAAAATTACGGGACTTTAATGAGAGGTTATTAAGGTAGTTAGTAACCCTCTAGTATGATTTGGATAGGTTTGGGAACCCCAGAGATGGTGATCGGCCCGGGAGAGGCTTATGGCACGCGTATCGAGGCGCAGTTTGGACGGTCTGTAAGTGGACCTTATTTTCTAAATTGATGCATGCATAAATGTTTTATATGAGTTTATGAACATATTTTGTGATTCCATGAGTGCATTTGTTGTGGTGTATTAGTATTTATGTATTGGTATGTATTTCTAGGTTTTCGATTTTATACGGTGCTTATACGTGCTGTGTTTTCTATGATGGTTTTATGGAATGGTTTTGGATTTAGAAATATGAAATCGGGCATGAGATCCATTTGGAATTGGAAACCATCAGACTTAGAGTTCATTTGATTTCATGAGAAATCGGGCTAGAGGCCCAATTGAGTTATGTGATCGGGCTGGAAGCCCTGTTGGTTTACCAATTTGGGCTTGAGGCCCAGTTGCTTATGATATCGGGCATGAAGCCCAGTTGTGGTTTTTAGAGGTGATTTCGGGTCGGGGACCCAATTATGGATTTACAATAGTTTATAAAGGTCATTGCACGGAGCGACCGGTCCGTATAGTGACTCAGGAGCAGGGTTGTTAGAGCTTAAAACCTTTCCCCAAGGAGGGTCATTGATCTGCGGGTCATTGACCTAGGAGGACCCTGAGGAGACTTGGGATTTGAAACCCCAAGTAGCACGCTTGGAACCGTGACAATAGTGTTGATTGTGACATATCGGATGTCAGGCATCATGGATGCCGAGGATTGGTTTTCGGCTGAGACCCATGTGTATCGGATTTGGGTTGAGTCCCTACTAATTTGGTTTTGGGCTGAGTCCCACATGATTGCTTTTGGGCTGAGCTCCCATAGACTTTGGTTTACTGTTTTTGGGCTAAGGCCCTAATGGTTTGATAACTGGTTTTCGAATGCATGCATGCTTTTAGTGAAAGGCATAAATGTCTTCTTTGTGAAATGTTTTCTTTTATAAATTATTGATTTTCATCCACTCACAGTTTTTCGTGGTTTTAATACCCTTCAGGTTGATCGCGGATGCGGGTTGTAGCAGAAACCATGACATCACACTCTTCCTCCGATCCTAGCACACTTTGGAAGCCCCGGTGGGGCTAAGGTTGGAATTATCCCTTGTCTGACACTTCATGTTAGACGGGAGCAGGCATGTCCCACATTAATCCCGGGGGGTTTTGGGACGAGTCCTGTCAAAATGGTATCAGAGGGGGTTGGTTCATATGATACTCATGGTACTCTAATACCAAAGTGGTATCAGAGCATGGTTTGCTCCTATGGTGACGCGCAATTCGAGGATGTGATGTCTCTACAGTGGTAAAAGTCCGTCATCAACCTGATAGTTAGGGTAATAGTATGAGGATTCAGTGGAACCAAACCCTGATTTGGGTTTGATTGGCGCAGGATATCGTGTTTTTGAGAGGTTGGATCCCGAGTAGGATCAATGTGCACGAAAATCCAACGGCTTAAAGCCGTAGTGTTAATAGTGGATGGGACATATTGAGCCGGTTGTCCCGGTACGATGATGTTACGAAGTTATGACCTTTTAACGGTAAGGTTATGTCGGATATGGATTGTGGCAAGGTGGTATCAGTGGAGGTCATGGATGACCCGAGTTAAGACTGTTGGGAATAAGAACGTTTGATCCTATCTGGCATGAGATACCATATTTCAATGTTTTGATTCCTGGATGGATATCGACTTGCAGGGGATGCCACAGTGTAGATGTTGTGTGGCTTGGATATGGCATAGGGTGATTGTGGTAGGACATGGTTGAGCGGTGGTAGACACCGATCAGGGCCAGTTTCTTGCAGGCCCAGTGGTTGGGAGCCGTAGAGTTACGAGTGGACAAGGTTCTCGAATCGTGGTTACAGATTGGTTGGATACCAGTATCGGAGTATGACGACTTTTCAGAGTCGAGACCGTTGGACCGGTTGGATTGGATGTTGTGTTGTCCTCTACAGCTGAGGTCATGGATGACGTAGTGGACAACTTTGGATGAGTCTAGTTGAGACTACGGAGATTTATGGGTCTGACATTAAGTGACGTGTTGGGATCCGATCCATTAGTGCGTTCAGATGCGGAGTCTTGGTGGTGATGTATGTGGGTTGTATCTGCACGAGGTTGTGGCAGGCACCACCATCGAGGGTGGATATGGTTGAAGTGGTTGAGAATCAAGGGACGTTCAGGGAATGTTCATTTTCTAGTATGGATTGTCAGAATAGTCCTACCCAGAGTTGTGGGGTACGAGGGAGGCAGAGTTCCTCCGACCCGAGCAGAGATACGTTGTGATTTCTCGGTACGAGCATAGATTCTGGATTCTCCTGGATTCTTCCCCAAGTGGGATGACGAGGAGTGATATGACAGTTAAGGAGTTCAAAGTGGGTGTAAGAACCGAACACCTAGGATGTGAGTCAAATCTGAATGACTTGACGAGCTGATGGTATTCAGTGTCACCAGATGTGACGAGTGAGTCCGAGGTAGTGGACCCACGGTGGATCGAGGTGAGGTGGATTGAGTAGTGTGATGACGAACATGATGATCGAGATGATGGAGGTTAGATATGTGGATAAGTATGAGACAAGGACGATACGTAGATATCGATCAGGAAGTAATGAATAGCTGATGCCTCGAGTTGGATGTTGGTTGATCTGTCTCTGGAGTTGGTCAGGTGACCACAATGACTCCGAGAAGATGTTGAGGATAATGAGGATTAGTACGTGATGGGACATTACCCGTGGGTAGTCCTTGAGCAGGCCGTGTAGTGCCTTGATGATAGACGTGATGAGGGTGCACTTGTGAGTTGCGCATGATGGACATGAGATAGTGATCAGATTAGATCCGATGGTGACAGTTTGATGAGTCCATGATCGGATGTGTTCCGACATGATGAGATGTTAACTGGACGTCGACTACTGTGTGCTCGAGCAGAGCGGATTGGTAGGGTTCAGTGATTGATGTGAGCGGGGGCTCAAAATCGTGGATGACTAAGGGAACCCTACAATGCATACGTGTTATCTCTGTTGAGAAAAGTATTCGATGGGATCCAGATACACCCAGGATGGGTGAGATGTCGAATGTGTTTCGACAAGATACACGATGTGGCAGTTTGGGACTCGAGTGAGTCAAGATTTCAACATCGATTGCTGAGTGACACAAGGTAAGATGTGAGGAATCGAGAGTGAGTCGAGATTAGAATGGTGCAATGCAAGCATAGTGGAGCCGGGAGTTACCAGCTAGTCACAATAGTTATCGATGGGATTGGCTTCCGTGCGAAGTCAATCAGACATATGGTGGTGATGGATTAAATCGGTATCTGACAGATTCGGATTGGTATGTAGTGATGAGACTCTGGTGAGAGTCGGCATAAGTTTTAGTATGGTCTGCGAAGTGTGATTCTTGCCATTGTGATGGCAGAATCTAGCTGATGTGGTCTGATCAGATGCTGAGTAGGTTCTCAGCTCCAGTTGTTGGATCAGAAGGATCGTCAGGCTGAAAAGCCGTTTGGATGACAACCTAGTATTGTTGACCTGTCGGAGTGAGTGATAGGCGAGACCGGCGAGCGTCGGTATCTCGAGTGAGATTTGCGATCCGACGGGTGGATTCTCGAGAGTCAGAGATCAGAACTCGGCATGTGAGAGCTGAGTCGGAGCTTTGGAAGCTCCGATGACAGTGTACATCGACGTGTGCGGTTGTTATATCGAAAGTGTATGATTTCACGAGAATACCCCCTACTTGGGACACGATTGGATTTCCACAGTTTAGTTGTGGAATTTGGTCAGTCGGAATTTCGAGGACAAAATTCATTAAGGAGGGAAGTTTGTAACGACCCATCCCAATTTTAATGATTAATTAAGACTAATTATGGATTAGTGGGGCTAATCGGGGATTAGCCGAGGATTATCAGATGATCAGGGCGCAATGAAGATTTTACCTCTAAACGAGGGTAAAAAGTTAACTTTTGATCCGGGAGGTCCGATGCCTAAGGGCCGAGGACCGTTACGTAGATCGGGTCGATACGAGTCCATAGGCAGGCGGCACATCGAAATCAGACGTTCGACTGGAAAGTTATGGGTCACAGAAGTTCCAAGGAACTATTTACGGCTGCACATTTTACGAGGTAATTTGTGGAATTTTGTCTGCAAGTGGGCCCAGATATTTTAAACAGGCCTAATGGATGAGTGACAAGTGTCACCCATCCATTGCCTATCATATCACATACATGCATATCCCCTTACATTCATCTGTTTCATCCAACCAAACCCGATGAACCCCAAAAACCATTACCCTTTCTCGTTTGATTCTGTGTGAGGCCAAGTGAGTGGCTGAGGGGAGGAATGGACTAGGAGAGGTTGAGGGAGGCTGCTGGACCGCCGTAGGCGATGGTGGAGTCACGGCAAAAGGTAAACCCGTAACCTTTTATATTTCAAATTGTGGGTTTTAGGATTTGGACGTTTTTGAATGGGTTCTAATGATTGGATGATGGTCGTGGGGGTTGTATTAGTCATGTGGGACCAAGAACGGTGGATGAGGATGGCTGAGCAGCCCGGACTGACGACTGAGAGGATTTTCTGTAGTTGGCCACCGAATTTACTTTCCGGCCAGGTATGCTCAAATCGAACCCCCAAACATGTTTTTATGCACCCTAGGAACTTAATGGAACCCTTAGAATGAAGGTTTGGCCCTTGGTTATGCCCAGAACTAGGAATGGAATTTTGGTCTTAAAATGCTTTATTGAAGGAAGGGATTTTAGGATTGTTTTCATTGATTTGATTGCATAAAACAATCCCTATGATAGATTAGAGAGGATTGGTTGAAAGAAGGAAGAAAAAGGACGAAAAAATAGGAAAATATGGCCCTGAACCGGTCACGCCAGTCCAATTGGACCAGCTGAAGCAGTGAATTGGTCGGACCGATCTGGCCGAAACTTGAAGATGACACTGTACACTTGCGCATGAGCTTTACGAGCAGCCCCTTTGGGCGGTGCGTGAGGGCTCGTGGGCCATATTCTGAGGAAGTGTCCAACATGTGTTTTCATGACAAGACCCATCCCGATTATCCCTCGATAACCGCGACAGATCCTGCTCCCGTCTGACAAGTCAACTGAAGTACCACAATTGCCCTCGGAACTTGCCAAACAAGGGATAATTGTACCTGTGCGCATTCATGCCTCCACCTCCCGATCAGCCTCGATCGTCGTGCCACGACCTGGAGGGCCAATAAAACATCAAAGGTGTGAGTGGACAAAAATAAAGGTTTAGAAATACATTTATTAAAATAGTCTTACCCTCCAGTTTTCACAAACATGCATGCATATCATAAAACATGAGTTATAGTGTGCAATAAATCAAGTATGAACAGTGGACCAACCAAAGCAAAACATGTTTTCCCATGGTCCATAAAACTCATATGTCTCAACAGAAAGTCAATATAAAATCAGTGCACAATATAACACGTCTGGACACAATTATCAATAAAGTATCAATACCACCAATCCCCAAGATCCAATCTCAATATCCAAGTAACCCGTCACGATATCAATGCAACGCGTGCAAACTCGGGTGTCTCAAGTCCGAGTACCTCCCCAGGATCAACGACGTCTGGGATGATATCATCTCCAGGATCAACGACGTCTGGAGGATATCAATATAAACTCACACTCCTGAGATTGAGCCTCCCCTCGAAGCTACTCATCTCCAGGCAGTGGATCGTAACTACTCCAGGATCTACGACGTCTTGAGGAGACCATCAAATCACCGAGGATGATACCACAATCAAGAATCTCATTTCAAAACTATTTAAATCTCAAAATCAAATCAATAGTTCAACAGGGTCTCTGCCCGAAATATAGCATTTCCACAGCACAAGTAAACTCCATAAATTCATGTCTAACAGATCATTTATAATTCAATTTCTTCAATTAAATCATGTAATTTAATTTCAAAGTCAAAAGTCATCTCAAATCTCAGATCATCACCCAAAATTATAATTTTATGATTTTCTCGAAATTCGTGCCCAAAAATAATATAATAATAATATAATATTCCCAAAAATCCGAAAATCATCATATCACATCATTAATCATGGCAAATCAATTTAAATCATGTCATAAGCATTTAAAAGCAGTTAAAACATATATGCATGCATTTAGGGTAGAAAACAAAAGCCCACTCACACACCGTCCAAAGCGCTCGTTTTCCGAGCTGCACGCATTTCCGTAATTTTCGCTATTTTCCAAAAATCCCGAATCCTGTCCAAAATCATTTCTCAGGGTCACTAAGGACTCAATTTACATCATATTAATTTCTCATAATTTTCCGGGAATTTAATATTAATTTAATACGTAACGTAAACCTTCGGACCCTCGAAATATTATCGAGACGGCGTCCGATCGACTGGCAACCATAACAAAAAATGTTCGTTACATTAAATAGGACAAGTTTCATGTTGAACTCACCTCGGGATTCCCCCTCACGCGCCCCCACGCGCCTCCGTAAGTGGCTGCGCGTGGGTGCCACGCGCCTGCTACAGTGCAGTGAACAGTGTTCGTTCCAACCCGTTTCTCTGATAAACGGAACCTATGACCCGCGAGGTGACCCGGTCCAATTCTGCATATTTCTAGTCCATTTCTTAAATTGATTACACTAATAGGATCGTATTAATGTATATTAAAGATCTGTAATGTCAATTTCGTCACTAATTACCTCAATCTACTCGATCAAATCTCACAGGTTCGAAGCCTGTTCATTGTAGAGCTCTTCAAACCAGCAGCCAAACCCTTCAATTAATGAGTCGTATAGCGTGGTAGGTTCATGCTAAAGATGATTTCGAAGTCAATTGCACACGAATTGGCCCCCAATTACTCAACCTGACAGGACCCGTCCCAACTGGACGTCGAAAACCGTACCCGGTCCTGCTCCCGTCTGACAAGTCAACTGAAAGTCCAAAACAACCCTTCAGCACCTGCCAGACAAGGGAATTTTGCACCTGTGCCCACACATACCTCCACCTCTGGAATAGCCTCGATCAACGCGCCACGACCTGAAGGGTTAATAAAACAGAAAAGGTGTGAGTGGACAAAAATGACCTCTTATAAAAACATTTATCAAAATACAATCTTACCCTCCAGTTTTCACAAATTTGCATGCATATCGTAAAACATGAGTGACCGATAAAATCAAAACATATTTTCCCATGGTCCATAAAACTCATGTTCACCAAATCAGTTCATGTTATAAAACAACAAATCCCGGCTCTCAGGCCAACAGATGTGAAAACATAATCACTGGCCACAAAGACCAAAAACCCGTACTCAATACCAGTACGTCATCACAATCAATACGAATCAGCACTAATCACCAGTGCACAAGAAATATATCAATCCAATCAATCCGCACTACTCACAAGTGCATAAAATATCACAAATCACATCTGCACTACTCACAAGTGCACAATCAATCAAACTGCACTACTCACAAGTGCTGCACTACGCGTAGGCGAATATCCAGTCACTCTCTCGGGAACAGACACCTCTGGGCTCAACCCCCTCGGGCTCAGTCACCTCTGGGCGAACACATCCCCAGGTTCAGACACCTCCGAGTGGTACATCCAGGCTCAGTCTCATCCGAGAAGCTGACTACCATAGGATCAACTCCCGATCCTACAATCACATCCCCCAAACTCTGGTCGTCTGGGTAACCCCCCAAGCACCGACCGTCTGGGAATATCACAATCACAATGAAAACCATCCCGGGAATTACATCCCAAAACATTTCAATCAAATCTTGACTTCATACCAAGTCAAGATCATTCTCAACTGGGTCTCAAGCCCAAAATACCTTTTACACATAAACCGTTAAAATCACATTTAAATCAATAGAATAATCCGGAAATCATCATTGACTCACCAACCAAGTCAAAACATCATTTTAGAAATCATTTAAACTCCGGGCCTAGCCCAAAACATCATTTGCACGTACCTCGTAAAACGTACCCGAAAGACTGATTAAAATAATCATAAAATCCCAATAAATCATTAATTTCACAATTTCACAAGTGACTCCAAATCCGAGTCAAAATCACTATTCACTTGGGTTCTCATGCCCAAAATAACATTATTACGCAAATTCATGCGTTGCAACCTCCGTTGCCATTTTCACGTAAATCCACGAAATTGACCATTGACTCATTCCCGAGTCACCACATCATTTTTCAATCCATGACTCAATAATCCGAGTCCACACATTATTTCCAACCAATTTTAATCCCGGACTCACAAACCAAGTCCAAACATCATTTTTACCAAATTTCGTAATTTCTCGAAAATTGCCCAATAATAATAATATAATAATCATAAAACCGAGAAATTACCGGATTGAAACACAAATCATGCCCAAGCATATAAAATCATATAATAAGGCATTTAAATCATTTATGCATGCATCACGGTTAGAAAACAAAGTCCACTCACACACACCGTCCAAAACGGTCCGTTTCCGAGCTGCACGTTTTTCCGTAAAATCTGGAAATCACAACTCCTGTCCTAAATCATTATAGAGGGTTACTAACATCTCAAAATACATCATATAATTTTCTCCAATTTTTCTCGGATTTAAATACGTATTTTTATCGTAATACAAAACTTTGGATACGCGGAACATTAACGAAACAATATCCGATTTCATCGAAATCAACGTCAAAATGTTCGTTACACTGAGAGGATCAAAAGTCATGTTGACCTCACCTTGAGACTAGGCCGGACGCACCCCCACGCGCCGCCGTGAGTGGCTGCGCGTGAAACCCACGCGCCAGCTACAATAACCAGCACAATCGTCCCCTTCGCCCGTTTGTCTGGTAAACGGGTTGAAAAACCCGCGAACAGACCCGGTTCAAACTCACCCAATTCGACACCAATTAAATCCGTTCTTTCAACTGATCCCTTCTAATCCATCTCTAATTGAGTTCTGTAAGTTCAATTACTCGAAACATGGTCTAAATCCTCACGACTCTCGATCGATCCTCGACGGGTTTCCACTTCGGGTTCACCAAATCCGTCCCTGATTTCCAAATTAATTCATAGGGTAAGCATCGTGAGAGTGTATTAAATGTTTTTGCAAGATCAATTCGAAGAATTCTTACCTCTAACCCGTCGAACCCAAGCTCGAATTGAAGCTGCCATGGAAGCTCAGTTCATCCTCAATCCGACACCGTTTCACTTCGTTTTTGTTGCAGAAAGGTTCGTATGGATCCCAGAAGTCGAATTGAATCATCAATTTCGATCCTCACAGCTCACAATCCCGAATTCGAAAGTCCCCCAAATTCTCTGAATTTTCGAACCAAAATTCCCCCAGAGACCTCACTGTCACTCGAATCTCTCTCTCAATTCGGCTTCCTCAGTCTCCCAATTGCACAATGAGGCTGAGACACGGGTTAATTAGCTGCTAATTGATAATGATTAAGACAACCCATAATTTAGGGAATTTGTGTCTAAAGTGGTATAATTGTGTTTCCCATGATTCCCGTTTCAATGTTAGCAGCTGGGGTATGGAAGATGGCAAAGTGACAAATGTCACAATCTGGTAGCAAGAATCAATGTTAAAAGACCATTTTGCCCTCCGTTCGACAAATTACCATTTTACCCCTAGACATCCGTGACCCGTAACTTGGTCACCCGAACTCCATTTTCGACGTGCCGCCTGTCGTTGGATTCGTATCGACGAGACCTACGTAACGGTCCTTGGCCCTCGTCCATCGGACCTCTCGATCAAAAAGTCAACATTTGACCCCAATTAATCAAAATTACCAAAATGCCCCTCAACTTCCGAATGTCATAACTTTCTCTACGAATGTCGGAATCAAACGTGCCACCTGTCTATGAACTCGTGACGTCCCGAACTACGTCACAGTCATCGGTCAAAGTCCATTTGACCGCCCGAACTAAAAGTCAACATTTTACCCACGCTAAGGGCAAAACGGTCATTTTGCACGTTTCGTCCGATTTCACTCAACTAATCCCCGATTAGTCATTCTAAACCATAATTAACTAATATTCAATCTCAATATTCGGGACGGGTCCTTACAACCTTCCCTCCTTAAAGAATTTCGTCCCCGAAATTCTAACTACTCGTATTCCACAACTACCTCGTGGAAAACAAATGGGCCTCACAACACGTGTACACCTGTACACCCACTAGCCAACGCAGAACTCGTCTGCACTCAGACGTCACATCACAGATGCACGTCGTACTGACTACACTCGACCACCCCGAGTGAAAATTAATCACCAGAAATTGGCAATGTCATCATTAAGCTGACTCTTTCAGCTTGACGGCCCCACGTAATCACTAATGTGCCCTGACATCCGCTCTCATAGAGAGTCACCAAAACTCACCTGTCAGTCCATGCCGACACTACAAGTCAAACTGTCACCACCAAGCTTTACCACGCTAGTAAAGCGTCACTCAGTAACAAATCAGTGACAACACATCATACTACAACGTCCGTCAATGTAGCACAAGATCAACAACATGATCTCCCCTCGCAGGGAAAACTCAATCCTGCGACAAATACCAACTGCAGTAACCACAACTGTCACCCCCTCAGTGATCCCAGATGCTGGTAAGGTCCCGACAAGGTAACATCTCGCCGCAAAGCAACTTGCGGTCACACTAACCACCAACTCACTCATCCTGAGTATACGCATACCGTCATCACACTCAAACAGACGGTGTAACTGGAACACATTGAACACCAGCCTAGCAGTGATCACACAACTCAACACTAGAGTTATACTAGCCAACCGTGGCTAAGAGCACCTGCTCAAACAATCACTGAAATCATCAGAATCACTCTGCCCAGTTCATCGTGTTCAATGTCCAGTTCACGTTCAAAACCCATCCAATGGTATCAGGATTAAGCCGACTACTAACACGTTCACCAACGTACTACTGGTATAACCCGTATACCGTCACCCGACACCACAAGTCCGCAAAGTATCGTACCCCAAACCATGTACAAAGTACATACATCAATCCATAACCACCTAGGTCATAGCCAAACACGTTCCAATAATGGAGTCCATTTGCCCAAACCAGCAAGAGACAAATCGATACTCCACGAATCAGCTAGTTCCAATTCCAAATCCGAATCCGCAATTTCGTAAGAAATCCCGAATCCAAACCCATACATCACATTTTTAATTCATGTCCAAATCCGAATCCGAATCCGAAATCATTATTCCCTAAGCTAGCATTTGGAATAATCATTCCGCACCCAAATCCAGTATTCCACTTTCAAGTTCTAAAATCGAATCCTGAATGGTCACCCAGAAATTCGATTCCAAAACCCGAAATCTCGTTCACGTCCACTCGGACGCACCAAAACCGAACCTATCGGTTACCCATTCATTATACTCGGTTGACTTCATAAGGAAGCCAATCCAACAACTACACGGTTAAGGTTGACAAAATCCGACCACTTCGGAAACCTACTCACTCAAGTATCATACCATAAGGGGCTCCACTTCGAAAAGAAGTCAGTCCCGCCATTTACGACTCACATACCGGAGTAAGAGTGATAAACTCTCACCCCATCTGGATCATCAAAATCACGACCCAGATCCATCACTACGTCAGTCGACCATGAACATCACGATCCTAGATCGTCACAATGCCCAATGTCCACGACATCACAAACCCGATCCACCTAGGATCCACACAGTTAACTACTAGGAATCATAGGGCCTTACACCCTCATCTAATTTGCGTACTGTCACAATGTTTGACAACCAACGCCCACAATTAAACAGTTCAGTCAACGACGAGACACGCCGCGACTGTAGGTTCTCACTGATTACCTCGTATCTATCCTTGCCATCCCACCTAGGGAAAAACCAAGGATGATCCAAAACAATGACACCAATACTCATCCTACGTGGATGCAAACAAAACTCAATGCACTCCCCACGCCATGTGACCCAACATCGTCTGCCACCAAGCAGAAAATAAGAAGTCACCCCTGATGACTTCAGAATACCTAATCTCAATGCGGAAAACCCGCAATCCTCCTCAAACACAACCTCTCACGATTCCGTAGGTCCAACCATGTTGGAACCATCGGACTCGGACACCAACCACGTGTCCCCTTTGGACTGGTTATTGACACATACCCAACTCGACGAAGTCACAACCCGACTTGTGACTCATCGTCAGCACAACACCAGCACATAAACAACAGTATCAGTATGAGCACACCGTGTGCAAAACTGACAACTCTGGATCTCCGCTCATAACAAGCGACGACCCCGTACCTCTGATCGAATAGGAGAAACTCTGCCTCTCTCGTACCCAACAACTCTGGGTACAATCACCCTGACAACTCATGTGAGAAAAGGAAACGTCCCCTGAACGTCCCCCAATTCTCAGCAACCACTCTCGGTAGTAGTGCCTGCCACAGACTTGTGCAGACCTAACCACCAGACATCACTATCGAGACTCCACATCTAATGGAATCATGTACCCGTACACTACTCTGTATCCCCACTCTGGGATTCCATCGACATGTACCAACCCCGATTGTGGATTGCAGTTCCACCACTAAAACTAGACCTGACACAATCGTCACTCGGTCTCGACTTCGAAAAGTCATTAAGAGTCAAACCACTCGCCAGCACACATTTCCACACAAGGAATTTACTGGGAATATTCTCATCCTGGGTCCAACCTACCCAATTGTGCTACCTTCCAAGCCTCAGGATCCAACAAATCCTGGGACCCACAAGAATACTGATTCGACAATTAGTAAGCCGTAGCTACACAAATTAATATCTGACCCACAAACCAAGGTCAATTACATTCCGAGATTAATCACAAGGTCTCAAATACCCTAATATACCCATCTCACTACCAGGTCGCGCACGAGGCTCACGTTCCGGAGGTATGGCATGGCAACAGCATTAGCAACCTAGTGCTCTGATACCAATTTAACAGGACCCGTCCCAACTGGACGTCGAAAACCGTACCCGGTCCTGCTCCCGTCTGACAAGTCAACTGAAAGTCCAAAACAACCCTTCAGCACCTGCCAGACAAGGGAATTTTGCGCCTGTGCCCACACATACCTCCACCTCTGGAATAGCCTCGATCAACGCGCCACGACCTGAAGGGTTAATAAAACAGAAAAGGTGTGAGTGGACAAAAATGACCTCTTATAAAAACATTTATCAAAATACAATCTTACCCTCCAGTTTTCACAAACTTGCATGCATATCGTAAAACATGAGTGACCGATAAAATCAAAACATATTTTCCCATGGTCCATAAAACTCATGTTCACCAAATCAGTTCATGTTATAAAACAACAAATCCCGGCTCTCAGGCCAACACATGTGAAAACATAATCACTGGCCACAAAGACCAAAAACCCGTACTCAATACCAGTACGTCATCACAATCAATACGAATCAGCACTAATCACCAGTGCACAAGAAATATATCAATCCAATCAATCCGCACTACTCACAAGTGCATAAAATATCACAAATCACATCTGCACTACTCACAAGTGCACAATCAATCAAACTGCACTACTCACAAGTGCTGCACTACGCGTAGGCGAATATCCAGTCACTCTCTCGGGAACAGACACCTCTGGGCTCAACCCCCTCGGGCTCAGTCACCTCTGGGCGAACACATCCCCAGGTTCAGACACCTCCGAGTGGTACATCCAGGCTCAGTCTCATCCGAGAAGCTGACTACCATAGGATCAACTCCCGATCCTACAATCACATCCCCCAAACTCTGGTCGTCTGGGTAACCCCCCAAGCACCGACCGTCTGGGAATATCACAATCACAATGAAAACCATCCCGGGAATTACATCCCAAAACATTTCAATCAAATCTTGACTTCATACCAAGTCAAGATCATTCTCAACTGGGTCTCAAGCCCAAAATACCTTTTACACATAAACCGTTAAAATCACATTTAAATCAATAGAATAATCCGGAAATCATCATTGACTCACCAACCAAGTCAAAACATCATTTTAGAAATCATTTAAACTCCGGGCCTAGCCCAAAACATCATTTGCACGTACCTCGTAAAACGTACCTGAAAGACTGATTAAAATAATCATAAAATCCCAATAAATCATTAATTTCACAATTTCACAAGTGACTCCAAATCCGAGTCAAAATCACTATTCACTTGGGTTCTCATGCCCAAAATAACATTATTACGCAAATTCATGCGTTGCAACCTCCGTTGCCATTTTCACGTAAATCCACGAAATTGACCATTGACTCATTCCCGAGTCACCACATCATTTTTCAATCCATGACTCAATAATCCGAGTCCACACATTATTTCCAACCAATTTTAATCCCGGACTCACAAACCAAGTCCAAACATCATTTTTACCAAATTTCGTAATTTCTCGAAAATTGCCCAATAATAATAATATAATAATCATAAAACCGAGAAATTACCGGATTGAAACACAAATCATGCCCAAGCATATAAAATCATATAATAAGGCATTTAAATCATTTATGCATGCATCACGGTTAGAAAACAAAGTCCACTCACACACACCGTCCAAAACGGTCCGTTTCCGAGCTGCACGTTTTTCCGTAAAATCTGGAAATCACAACTCCTGTCCAAAATCATTATAGAGGGTTACTAACATCTCAAAATACATCATATAATTTTCCCCAATTTTTCTGGGATTTAAATACGTATTTTTATCGTAATACAAAACTTCGGATACGCGGAACATTAACGAAACAATATCCGATTTCATCGAAATCAACGTCAAAATGTTCGTTACACTGAGAGGATCAAAAGTCATGTTGACCTCACCTTGAGACTAGGCCGGACGCACCCCCACGCGCCGCCGTGAGTGGCTGCGCGTGAAACCCACGCGCCAGCTACAATAACCAGCACAGTCGTCCCCTTCGCCCGTTTGTCTGGTAAACGGGTTGAAAAACCCACGAACAGACCCGGTTCAAACTCACCCAATTCGACACCAATTAAATCCGTTCTTTCAACTGATCCCTTCTAATCCATCTCTAATTGAGTTCTGTAAGTTCAATTACTCGAAACATGGTCTAAATCCTCACGACTCTCGATCGATCCTCGACGGGTTTCCAATTCGGGTTCACCAATTCCGTCCCTGATTTCCAAATTAATTCATAGGGTAAGCATCGTGAGAGTGTATTAAATGTTTTTGCAAGATCAATTCGAAGAATTCTTACCTCTAACCCGTCGAACCCAAGCTCGAATTGAAGCTGCCATGGAAGCTCAGTTCATCCTCAATCCGACACCGTTTCACTTCGTTTTTGTTGCAGAAAGGTTCGTATGGATCCCAGAAGTCGAATTGAATCATCAATTTCGATCCTCACAGCTCACAATCCCGAATTCGAAAGTCCCCCAAATTCTCTGAATTTTCGAACCAAAATTCCCCCAGAGACCTCACTGTCACTTGAATCTCTCTCTCAATTCGGCTTCCTCAGTCTCCCAATTGCACAATGAGGCTGAGACACGGGTTAATTAGCTGCTAATTGATAATGATTAAGACAACCCATAATTTAGGGAATTTGTGTCTAAAGTGGTATAATTGTGTTTCCCATGATTCCCGTTTCAATGTTAGCAGCTGGGGTATGGAAGATGGCAAAGTGACAAATGTCACAATCTGGTAGCAAGAATCAATGTTAAAAGACCATTTTGCCCTCCGTTCGACAAATTACCATTTTACCCCTAGACATCCGTGACCCGTAACTTGGTCACCCGAACTCCGTTTTCGACGTGCCGCCTGTCGTTGGATTCGTATCGACGAGACCTACGTAACGGTCCTTGGCCCTCGTCCATCGGACCTCTCGATCAAAAAGTCAACATTTGACCCCAATTAATCAAAATTACCAAAATGCCCCTCAACTTCCGAATGTCATAACTTTCTCTACGAATGTCGGAATCAAACGTGCCACCTGTCTATGAACTCGTGACGTCCCGAACTACGTCACAGTCATCGGTCAAAGTCCATTTGACCGCCCGAACTAAAAGTCAACATTTTACCCACGCTAAGGGCAAAACGGTCATTTTGCACGTTTCGTCCGATTTCACTCAACTAATCCCCGATTAGTCATTCTAAACCATAATTAACTAATATTCAATCTCGATATTCGGGACGGGTCCTTACACAACCCAAGCTCGAAAATCTCTGAAGTCCGCCATGTCCGTTCGAGGTCCAAACGACGCCAATTGTCGTCGAATTTGAGTTGGTTCCATTCAGAATGACCTCAGAGAACTCACTTCAATCTCAGTTTATAACATCTCGAGCTAGAAAGATTAATTCGAATTTTTTGGAGAAATGTGAAGGGTCTCGGGTTCTTGATCAAAACGACACCAATTACCGTCGGTTTGATTGGTTTCAGCTCGCCTTGAGCTCAGGAGATGAAATTCAAGGTCAATTGAAGCCAATAACATCTGGTTTGAAAACCCCGAAATCAAAGGGAATGAAAATGTATGAGGCCGGGTTCCATGGTGTGCAGTTTTTCCTCCCTCCTTTATATCCCTTTAATCCCTCACTGGAACTCTCTCAATTCGTCTTAATTGTCATCAGACGAAGGAGAATTGCAACTGGTTGTAGGAGTATAGTTAGTCTCTATTTTTTGGTTTGAACGAATGCACACACCTGCACAGACTTATACACGATTGTGTTTATTTGCCCAGGTAAAATCCACACCGTCCATTTCATGTGCTCCTTCATCAAATCCAGCCACTAATCTCACACATATGGTGACAAGTGTCACCACCTGCCCAATCCACATCCAAATTAGTTGACTCACCAGATTAAATTACACACTTATCCACACTGCAGCAAATTACCATTTTACCCTCGTCATAATAAATTACCAAAATACCCCTCGTCGTTCTAGACCCATAACTTTCTCGTTCGAACTCCGATTGGCGCATGCCGCCTGTCTACGGATTCAGCATCTCGAGGCCAACCCAATGGTATTCTCGGAAAGTCCAAATAATGTCCCGATCAAAAAGTCATCTTTCGGCCCGTGTGGCCAATTTACCGAATTACCCTCAAACTTCCACACGTCATAACTTTGTCCTCAAATGTCGGAATCGGGCGTACCACCTGTCTATGAACTAGTGACGCCCCGAACTACGTCACGATCATCGGTCAAAGTCCGTTTGACCGCTCGAATAAAAAGTCAACCATTTGCCCAATTCCAGGGGCAAAATCGTCATTTTCCCCAAAATTTCCAAGTTTCCAAATTTCCGTTTGTTCGAATTTTCGGGGCGTCACATTTCATCTATTCGATGTAACAAATATTTTGGGACACGTTTCGAGTCGATCGGACATCGTTTCTATATAGTTCGGGACGTCCGAAGGTTTAGCATCGATTTTTAAAATAGTTAAAATTTCCAGAAAATTACGGGACTTTAATGAGAGGTTATTAAGGTAGTTAGTAACCCTCTAGTATGATTTGGACAGGTTTGGGAACCGCGGATGTAACGACCCGTCCCTGAGTTTCGGGGCTAATTAAGACTAATTACGGATTAGTGAGGCTAACGGGGAATTAGCCTAGGATTATCGAACATTCAAGGAGAAATTATGATTTTGCCCCTGAACGAGGGCGAAAAGTTTACTTTGGACCCTTGAGGTCCAATGGCCGAGGGCCGAGGATCGTTACGTAGATCGGGTCGATACGACTCCGTAGACAGGCAGCACGTCAAAATCGGACATTCGACAGAAAAGTTACGATTCAAGGAAGTTTCGAGGTACTAATTACGGTAGTACGTTTTACGAGGCAAAAGTGGACTTTTGTCCTGAGTGGGGCCTAGATATTTTCCCAAGGACCAATGGATGAGTGACAAGTGTCACCCATCCATTGCTTCCCTTACACTAATACATGCAACCACTCCCCCCTAATGTTTCATTCGATCGACCATCCAAACCCATTGAACCCCAGACCCAAATCCTTTCCCATCTGAATCCATGTGAAGCCAAGTGAGGCTGAGGATGAGTGGGAGGATGTGATGATGGTAGTAGGACGACCAACCGCCGTGGACGGCGGAGGAACCCATAGGAAACAGGTAAACCCGAACCCCTCTTTATATTTCAAATTTGGATTTTTGGATTGGGACGTTTAGGAGGTTAGATGTTGACAAAGGGAAGTTTAGGGGGTTGGTAGGTTGATTAGCAGATGTTTTGGACTGTGGAAAGTGGTTGTGCAGCTCAGAACGGTGGCCGGGAGAAATTCGGTAGCTGTCCACCGAAATTGATTTCCAGCCAAGTTAACCCAAATAGATCCTCCCAACCTATTTTTAAGGTCCCAAGAAGCTAAATGGGACCCTTAGGATTGAGTTTGGGCCCTTGGTTATGCCCTGAACATAGAATGGAAGTTCTGGGTTAAAATGGTTTTCAGAACCAATAGGTTTTAGGCGTGGTTTCTTGGATTTAAGGACATGGATGAGTAGGAAATGAAGAATGGAAACTATAGGAGTTGGATTGGGGGAAAACGAACGAAAATTGGAGGAGTTAGAAGGTCGGACCGATCATGTTGGTCCAGTTGGACCAGCCAAACCGTTGAATCGGCCGGACCGACTGTCGCGAGGAAGAAGACGACCATGTAGCTGGGCGCGTTGCTCCCATGCGCAGGGGATGTTACCGACGCTCATGGGCGCGTGTCCCACTTATTGGGGATGGTTCCAACATGTGAAATCATCTATTCAATGTAACGAACATTTTGGGACTGGTTTCAAGTCGATCGGACATCATTTCGATATAGTTTGGGATGTCCAAAAGTTAGGATCAGGTTTAAAAATAGTTAAAAATCTCAAAAAATTAGGGGGCTTTAATGAGTGGGTATTTAAGTAGTTAGTAACCCTCTATTTCGATTTGGACAGGTTTGGGAACCTCGGATATGGTGATTGTCTCGGGAGAGGCATATAGCGCTCGTATCGAGGTGGTAGCTCGGACGGTCTGTGAGTGGACCTTGTTTTTTAATTTGATGCATTCATAAATGTTTTATATGTTTTTATGAACATATTTTGTAATGCCATAAGTGCATTTGTGTGTGTTTACATATTTGCACGTATTTTGAGGTTTCAGTTTTATATGGTGCTTATACGTGTTTATGGTTTCGGTTTAAATGAAATGGAATTGGATTTGAAAAGGTAAACTCGAGAATGAGACCCATTTGGTTTTGTTTCAGGCATATGGACCTATTGATGACCTACGGGTCTGAGTCGTGGTCGTGGCGAGTGCTGTGTGCACGGCGACAGACGCTACGACTCTCGCCTCCGGACTGGGATGCGTTCCTTCCAGAGAGGTCACGATGCATGTCCCGTTGTCGAGCAGCCACTAGAGGATCGACTTCGGAGTTTTGACGGTTCAGGAGATCGATCGGTGATGTGTGCAGTATGATCTAGAGGTGGTCGAGTCGGTTGATTTGTTCACGGCGACATACCAAGATTGAGAGCGGTCCTAGACGGATGGTTGTACGCATCACTATGATTGGAATTGTGACTGATCCTAAGGTATCAGGCTCGATGCCCAGTTGAGTCATGAGTTCGGGCTTGAGACCCAATTGGTTTACGTTTATGATTTCGGGTCAGAGACCCTAAATGGATTTCTGGATTCATGACGATTTATGAGGATCGGGCGTGAATATTTTGAAAGGTTTTAAGAATGATTTCAAAATGGAATTTCATATACCATCCTTATTTATGGATTGTCTCCTACAGGGGGGGTTGTTGGCCTGGGTGGATCTCGTAGTAGTCACGGAGCACTAACTGAGTGGAGTCGCCCCCGTTGGGTACCTTACTCTCATGAAGGCTTATGGATTATAACCCCCAATGAGGGTCATTGATATGTGGACATTGACCTGGGTGGACCCTGGGGAGACTTGGGATTTGAGAACCCGGGTAGCATGAGCGTAGCTTTGGAAACCGTGAGAGGATTGGTTATATGATATATATATATATATATATATGTATGAGATTTCATGGAGAATGGTTTTGGGCTAAGTCCCACATGGATTTGGGCAGTGGCCCGTATGTTTGGTTTCATTTACGATTTTGGGCCAAGGCCCTAATGGTTTGCTAACTGATTTTCGAATGCATGCATGCTTTTTAGCGAAGGGTATAAATGTCTTCTTCGTGAAAATGTTTTTATAAAATCCTTTGATTTGTCCACTCACAGCTTTTATTGTTTTGAATTCCCTTCAGGTTGATCACGGATGCTGGCTGTAGTAGAGACCGAGACATCACACTCCTCCTCCGGATCCTGCCGCTCTCTAAAGCCCTGAGTGGGCTAAATTCGGAATTTTCCCTTGTCAGACACTCCATGTCAAACAGGATCAGGCACGTCCCGCGTTAATCCCGAGGGAATTGGGATGGGTCCTGACACCAGAGATAGTGATCGGCCCAAGAGAGACTTATGGCGCGTGTATCGAGGGGCATCTTGGACGGTTTGTGAGTGGACCTTGTTCTCTAAATTGATGCATGCATAAATGTTTTATATGAGTTTATGAACATATTTTGTGATGACATGAGTGCATTTCTTTGTGGTGTAGTAGTATTTACGTATTGGCATGTATTTCGAGGTTTTCTATTTTATACGGTACTTATACGTACTGTGTTTTCTATGATGGTTTTGTGGAATGGTTTTGGATTTTGAAATATGAAATCGAGCATGAGACCCATTTTGAATTAGAAACCATCGGACTTAGAGTCCATTTGTTTTGATGAGAAATCGGGTTGGAGGCCCAATCGAGTTATGTGATCAGGTTGGGAGCCCCGTTAGTTTACGAATTCGGGCTTGAGGCCCAGTTACTTATGATATCGGGCATGAGGCCCAGTTGTGGTTTATAGAGGTGATTTTGGGTCGGGGACCCAATTGTGGATTTACGATGGTTTTATGGAAAACTCGGGCATAGCTCTTTGAACAGTTTTGAGGTGAATTATGAAAATGGTTTTCCATATACCATCCTCATGAAAGGATGCCTTCCAGACGTCTCACAGTATCATAGAGTGGCGGGTAGTCTCCTCCAGACGTCTTGTAGTATCCTGGAGTAGTCCCGGGGCATTGCCTGCGAGGGGTCATTGTACGAAGCGACCGGTCCTTATAGTGACTCAGGAGCAGGGTTGCCAGAGGTTAAAACCTTCCCCCAGGGAAGGTCATTGATCTGCGGGTCATTGACTTGGATGGTCCCTGGGGAGACTTGGGATTTGAGACCCCAAGTAGCACGCGTAGCTTGGAACCGTGACAGTAGTGTTGATTATGACATCTCAGATGCCAGGCATCATGGATACCGAGGATTGGTTTTGGGCTGAGACCCACGTGTATCAGATATGGGTTGAGTCCCTACTGATTTGGTTTTGGGCTGAGTCTCACATGTAGGGATGGGCATAATTATCCATGGGCATGGGTACCCATGGGTATTGTTGAAATGGGTAGAAATTAGATGGGTAAAAATTTACCCATCATCTAATGGGTAGGGTAAGGGTTTACCCATGGGTATTGAGGGTATTTAATACCCATTAAATTCAAAGTATATTCTTTATCCATTCTTCAAATTATCAATGAATTTTTAACACTTTCTTCCCTTTACTAATTTTTTTTTTCTTTCTATTCTTATTATTATTATTATTTATTAGGTATTATTATTTAAAATTATTTTATTTCAATTAAATATCAGTTATTTCATCTTTCATCAAAAAAAATTATACACAAAAATATTACGAATTTATATTAACATCAAATTTTTTTTAAGAACTTAAATAATTCATTTTAAATGATTTAACAAAAATCAAAGTAAACTATAAATTTTTTAAGATTTCACAACCATGAAATAATTTAAAGGGAGTTTTATAAATTCTTAAAAATTGTTTATAATAAAAAATTTAACGAGTTTTTTTTTTCAAGTTTTGAATTCCATTTCAACATTTACTACTCATTCTTCATTTAATTGGAAAATTTTCGGAGTCAAATTCTCAAATAACTCATTCACTAGTCTTGGTTAACTCGACAAATTTTGATAATTAAGGATAGAAGAGTAAATTGGTCATTTACTAATTCTCACTTTAAATTTCAAGACGGATTGTAACAGAAACTCTAATAGAAATTGAGAGGATTTGAAAAAAAAAATGAAAAAAAAAAACAAACGAAATTGAAAGGACAAAATATTAGAAGTTAAAAATAAAAAGTTGAAGACAAATGAAAGTTCAAAAAAAAAAGTAAAAGAAAAATGAAAAGTAAAAAGAAAAATGAAAAGCAAAATAAATTGAAAGGTATAAAAAATTAGAAGTTAAAACAAAATGAATCACAAGGAAAAAGAAAAATTGAAAGGAGAAAATAAATGTAAAATGACATGGGTATCCATTACCCAATGGGTAGGATTTGGGTAAACCCTCAAAAATTGAGGATGGGTCTGAATGGGTATAAAACTCATTTGTACCCATGTAGGGTAAGGGTTTACCCACACCCTCAAAAAAACCCATTTGACCATCCCTACTCACATGATTGATTTTGGGTTGAGCTCCCATAGACTTTGGTGTACGGTTTTTGGGCTAAGGCCCTAATGGTTTGATAACTGGTTTTCGAATGCATGCATGATTTTAGTGAAGGGCATAAATGTCTTCTTTGTGAAATGTTTACTTTTATAAATTATTGATTTTCATCCACTCACAGCTTTCGTGATTTTAATGCTCTTCAGGTTGATCGCGGATGCAGGCTGTAGCAGAGACTGAGACATCACACTCCTCCTCTGATCCTGGCGCACTCTGGAAGCCCCAGTGGGGCTAAGGTTGGAATTATCCCTTATCTGATACTTCGTGTTAGATGGGAGCAGGTACGTCCCGCGTTAATCTCAGGGCGTTTTGGGACGGGTCCTGTCAGATCTAGTAACTGGGCATCTGACTGTAAGAAAAAGAACACAACATCAAATTGTTGTGACAAGTCCTGATCTAACATGGCAGAAGCATCAGGAGGTGCTGAGATCGATGTACCTGTATTCACAGGTGAGAACTATGATTTTTGGAGTATTAAGATGAAAACAATACTCAGCGGCCATGATTTATGGAAGATTGTTGAGCAAGGTCTACATGAACCTGAGCTTGATGAGGATGAGATGGAGATTAAGAGTCCACAAACAAAAGCTGATCAGATCAAGGATGCACGGGCACTTGGTATGCTGCAAAATACAGTATTAGAAGAAGTGTTCATCAAGATTTCAAATGAAGAAAGGGCCAGTGATGTCTAGGCCCTGTTAAAGGAAGAATACCGTGGAGATTCTAAGGTAAGATCAGTAAAACTTCAGCCACTTAGAAAAAAGTTTGAATACACTAGAATGAAAGATGATGAGAGCTTGTCCTCCTACTTTTCTAAACTGTTTGGAGTAGTTAATCTAATGAAAATCTATGGAGAAGATGTTTATGAGTAGAGATTGGCTCAGAAATCTTGATTAGTTTAACTAAATCCTATGATGCAATAGTTTTATTCTTGAATAGACTAAGGACATAGACAATATAAGCTCTCGGTCAATAGTAGCATTTATCCGTGCCTTTGATCAGAGGGTGGAAATGCACTCTGAATTAGTGGAGAAGGAATTTTCCAAGTCTACACATAAACCAGTCACAACAGGGTCATTACAAGTCTAAGAAACCCTACAAAGGGAAGAGAAATTGGAACAACATATCTAATGGAGGTAAATCTGAGAAAACCTATGTTAGTACTAAGAATGAAGGCAGTACCAATGGAGAAAAATGTAAGACATGTGGAAAATTGCATTATAGCAAGTGCTGATTTGAAGGAAAAGCAAAGTGTGGATTTATTTCCTAAATTAGGAATTTGACCACAGTTGTAGATAGGGAATCAATTTGGTATTAATACCAAATATCATGTATATTTATTCTTTCTAGAAATAGGAGATCCTAATACGTGGTGATGTATATTGGTGGAAAAGGCAAGGAGGAATATCTCATTGGTGAAATTTCTGCTCCAAAACAAGATGACCCTATGTACATAACTTGGAAAGCCGATAATCATATGATTAAATCATGGCTGATAAGTTCTATGCATAATGATATAGGAGGAAATTTTCTTTTATATGCCACTGCAAAAGAATTGTGGGATGCTGTCAAAGACTCCTATTCAAGTTCTGAAAATACCTCAGAACTGTTTGCTATTGAAGCTACCTTGTATGATCTTCACCAAGATTATACCTCTTTCACTCAATACTTCAACACTCTCACACGCTATTGGCAGCAGCTGGATCTGTTCGAAGAATATGCTTGGAAGTGCACCGATGATACTACTTTATACCGTGCTATTGTGGAGAAAAAAAGAACCTTGAAATTTCTTCATAGCCTCAACAAAAATCTTGATGTAGTCCGGAGCCGAATCATGAGCACCACACCCTTTCCTAAGGTCAAAGAAGCATTCTCTGAAGTTCGTCTTGAAGAAAATAGAAAAAAGGTTATGATAGGCTCTCCAACTCTATCATCAGATCAGGAATCATCTGCCCTTGCTACCCGAGGACAGTCTCATGGTGCCAATCCTGATAATCGTCAGAACAAGGGACACCTTGGTGTGAACATTGCCGAAAACCTGGACACTATAAAGACACAGGATGTAAAATCCATGGAAAGCCTCCAAATTGGAAACCAAAGTCATGGGGTGATCGGGAGAGTCATGGGAATGTTGCTGCCTCTGCTAGTCCTACTGCTGAAAGAAAAAATGATACCTCTGAATCAGCTCCTTTCACTAAAGCTCAGCTTGAGGCTCTTTAGAAATTTCTAAGGTAGTCATCCAACTCTACTCAGCCAACTACTCAGGGTACTGGGATGTTGGCCATGAGAGGTAATAAATCAGTAGCCTTTTTTGTCAATAAAAGAACTACTAAATATTGGATTCTTAACTTTGGTGCTTCAGATCATATGACCGGAGATGCATCTATTCTTTCTGAGTATAACACGAGTACAGGGAATCATACAGTTAAAGTTGAAGATAGAACACTTTCTAAGGTGGAGGGTTCGGGTTCAGTCACAATAAATAAGGACCTAACTCTCACATTTGTACTCTATATGCCTAAGATGGACTGTAATTTACTTTCTTTTAGTAAATTTACTTGTGACCTCCATTGTGTGACTAAATTTTTCCCAAATCTTTGTGTATTTCAGGACTTAGATTCGGGGAAGAGGATTGGCAGTGCTGAGATGTGTTCTGGTCTTTATATTCTACAAGATGAAACTCTATCCACTAGCACAGCTCAAAAGTTCAGTTTATTTTCTTTGAATAATCAGTCCATTTCCCATTCTAATAAGAATAGTGATATTATGTTATGGCACTATCATCTTGGTCAGCTGATTTTTTTTTATTTGTAAAAAATGTTTCCTTCTCTATTTATTCATAGAAATCTAAACTCTTTTTGTTATGAAATCTGTCAGTTTGCAAAACACACTCGCAATAGTTACTCTAGATTAACATCTAAACCATCCAAACCATCCAAACCATTCTCATTGATTCATAGTGATGTATGGGGACCATCACGTGTTAACACTTTAACTGGAAAAAGATGGGTTATATCGTTTATTGATGATCACACTAGATTAACTTGGGTGTTTCTTATGAAAAATAAATCAGAAGTGAGTGAGATTTTTCATAATTTTCATTCTATGATTCCAACTTAGTTTCAAACTCGGATTCAAATTCTCAAAAATGATAATGCCAAAGACTTTTTTAATTTTGTTCTTGGTCCCTATCTCATCCAACAGGGCATCATTCACTTAAGTTCTTGTGTTGACACTCCTCAACAGAATGGAGTTGCTAAACGTAAAAATCGACTTCTTGAAGTTACTCGATGTCTCATGTTTACCACTCATGTTCCCAAATTTTTCTGGGGTGATGCACTTCTTACTGTTGCCTATCTAATCAATAGGATGCCATCTAAAGTCCTCAAATTTCTAACTCCTTGTCAAACTCTCTTGCACTTATTCCCTCATACAAGGTTCATTAGTTTTATTGATACTAAGGTTTTTGGCTGCACCGCATTTGTCCATCTTTATTCCCAACATATTAGTAAGTTAGACCCTAAATCTATCAAATGCATCTTTATTGGTTATTCATATCATCAAAAGGGTTATAGGTTCTTTTCTCCTACTACTCGAAAAACCTATAACTTATGGATGTCACCTTTTTTGAAAATCAAGCTTACTACAAACCTGAGATTCAGGGGGAGAATGTGAGTGAATCTCATCTTTGGGATATTATCCCAAGTACCCATACTCTACCTCCACCTATTGTTCAAACTGCCAGTCCACAGCCGATCGGTCCATCTACTTCCCGAGTAATAGAAAATCAAGGTCCATCTAGTCCATCTATTTTCCAAGTCATAGAAAATCAATTTGAACACACTTCTAGGCCATCTATAACTGATGATCCTCAGCAAGAACCTAAAGAGCTTTGTGTTTACCAAAGAAGGAAAAATTCTGATAAAGAAATAAAGGACAGTACACATCTCGAGGACCACCATGAATCGGAACTAGATCCACATCCTCCAGAAATACATTCAGGTTTGAGTAACCCTAGTCATGATAATATTACTCATATAAATTATGATTCAAATCTGCCTATTGCTTTGAGAAAGGGAGTTCGTGCTTGTACTAAACATCCTATTGGCAACTTTGTGTCCTATAAAATCTTATCTCCATCATATCAGGCATTTGTTTCTGTGATTGACAATATACAGATTCCTCATACAATCCAAGAGGCGCTAATTGAGCATGATTGGAAAAAGGTTGTACAGGATGAGATCAACACTTTGGTAAATAATGGTACTTGGACAATTACAAAATTACCAATTAGGAAGAGACCTGTGGGATGCAAGTGGGTATTTACCATTAAACATAAAGCAGATGGTAGCGTTGAGAGGTGTAAAGCTGGCTTGGTTTCTAACGGTTTCACTCATCCTTACGGGATAGATTATCAAAAGACCTTTGCGCCAGTTGCTAAACTCAACACCATCTGTGTTCTATTCTCCCTTACTGCAAATAGGGATTGACCACTGCACTAACTAGATGTTAAGAATGCTTTCCTAAATGGTAATCTTGAAGAACAAGTCTATATGGATATTCCACCAGGCTTCCAGAATTCATCCAACCAGGACAAAGTATGTATACTCAAAAAATCTCTATATGGCCTTAAGAAATCTCCTCGGACATGGCTTGGTAAATTCACTAAATCAATCATTCAAAATGGCTATACTCAGTGTCAGGCAGATCACACATTGTTTGTCAAACTCTCATCAGATAAAAGGATAGCTATCCTAATCGTTTATGTTGATGATATAATACTGACAGGCGATTACAAGGAGGAACTGGCAAGATTGAAGAGTTTCTTATCAAAGGAATTAAAGATTAAAGATCTTGGGTATCTCAGATATTTTTGTGGCATGGAAATTGCACGATCAAGACATGGAATATTTGTTTCTTAACGTAACTATGTTCTAGACTTACTCAAAGAAACGGGTATGCTGGGGTGCAAACCGGCCTCAACTCCAATGGACTCTAACAAGAAAATTGGCTCAGGGATAGATAAGACACATGTGGACAGGGGGAGATATCAAAGGCTAGTTAGACGCCTTATTTATCTATCTCATACTAGACTTGATACTAGTTTTCCTGTTAGTGTGGTCAATCAATACATGAATAATCCAACTGAAGAACACATGGAAGCTGTTACTAGAATCCCTAGATACCTCAAGATGACTCCTATAAAAGGTCTTCTATTCAAGAAAAGTGATAATAGAGAAACAAAAATCTACACAGATGCAGACTGGCAGGAGATATAACAAATAGAAGGAGTACTTCATGTTACTGTTCTTATGTTTGGGGTAATTTGGTAACATAGAGGAGTAAGAAACAGTCAGTTGTTTCTAGAAGTTCAGCTGAAGCATAATTTAGAGCTCGGGCTCTTGGCATTTGTGAAGGAATTTGGCTGAAAAAGTTACTTGGTGAACTTGGAGTATTTACGGAAAAGTCTATAAAAATGTTTTGTGACAGCCAGGCTGCCATTAGTATTGCAAAAAATCATGTTCATCACTACAGGACTAAGCATATTGAGATAGATAGACACTTCATCACTGAGAAAATTGAGAATTCCATTGTTCAAATCATTTATACTCCATCAAGGTTTCAAAAAGCTGACATCCTCACCAAAGCTCTCCCAAGAACCGGTTTTGAAGAATTAATGTGCAAGCTTGGGATGTTTGATATACACAACCCAGCTTGAGGGGGAGTGTGGATTTATTTCCTAAATTAGGAATTTGACCACAACTGTAGATAGGGAATCAATTCGGTATTAATAGCAAATATCATGTATATTTATTCTTTCTAGAAATAGGAGATCCTAATTTTGTTTTTCCTAGAATTAGCTGATTGTATATTTATAGGAGTAGATTTCTCTCTTCCTTCTAATCTGTATAAATATTCTCTCAATTGTAATCATATGATACACACAAAATATTCAAAATTTCACACAAAGTGTTTCAAATGTAATAACTTTGGACACATTTCTAAGAATTGTGGTACTAAGCCAGCAGTAAACATTGCCAAACAAGTTGAAGAAGAAGAAGGGAATCTGTTATCTGCTTGTAATGCTGCTTCTGTTGAAAAGAATTCAGAAGTGTTGTCTGTGGATAGTGCTTGTAGCAATCATATGACAGGGCATAAGTCTTTGCTGGTGGATATAGACAGGGGCTTGAAAGTGAGAGTGAAGATGGGAACTGGTGATCTAGTGCAATCCACTGGGAAAGGAACTTTGATTTTCCAAACAAGAAATGGAAGGAAACGCATCTGAGATGTGATGTTGGTACCGGGGCTTGATGAAAACTTGCTTAGTGTGGGTCAAATGATTGAGCACGGGTATGCTCTAGTATTTGGAAAGTTGGGAGTGGATATCTATGACAATTATGATATGACTCATAAGATTGCCAACATCAAAATGACAGGGAACATGTGTTTTCCCTTGACACTTGATTCTGTAACTTCAGTGGCAAGAAAGACAATAGTAGAAGGAGATGCAGAGTTATGGTATAGAATATTGGGCATTTGAACTTCACAAGTCTTAAAGTTTTGAAGAAAAAAAAAAAGGAAATGGTAGTGGGACTGCCTAATCTTACTACTGAACTTGAGGTGTGTGGAGGTTGTGCTATTGGAAAACAGCATGAAGAAGCTTTTGACACAAAGAAAGCATGGAGAGCTTCCTCACCGCTAAAGCTGATTCAGACTGAGACAATGAGTGGGAACATGTATTTCATCCCATTCATTGATGATTACTCAAGAATGTGCTGGTTATACTTTGTTAGACAAAAATCTGGAGCACTAAATGTGTTCAGAAATTTCAAAACAATGGTTGAATTGCAGTCTGGTTATAAAGTCAAGAAATTAAGGAGTAACAGAGGTGAGGAATATACTTCAAATGAGTTTCAAGACTACTCTGAAGAGTGTGGAATTGAGAGATAGTTAACTGTATCCTACTCTCCTCAGCAGGAATGGTGTTGCTAAAAGAAAGAACATAACCATTGTGGAAATGGCAAAGTCCATGCAACATGAGAAAGGGATACCATATAGGTTCTAGGGTGAGGCAGTGAACACTGCCACTTATCTTCTAAACAGATGTCCAACCAAATTTGTTCAAGGAAAGACTCCTTTTGAACAGTATAATGGAAGAAGGCCAGGAGTGAAACACTTGAGAGTGTTTAGTGCACTATGCTACATCCATATGCCAAATCAGCTCAGAAATAAGTTTGATGAATCTGGAGTTAAATGAGTGTTTATGGGATATGGAAGCATGGAGAAAGGATACAAAGTTTACAATCTTAAAACTAAGAAGATTATGCTTTCTAGAAGTGTGGCGTTCAATAAAAAAGGGATTTGGAATTGGGAAGAAGAAAATGAAGGTGAAGTTACTTTTTTTCTTAACAGTGAATCTGATCCAGTCACAGCTGGAGAGCAGAATACTCTACTTGCTTCTCTTGTACCAAGTCAGGGAACTAGTCCTAAGCATGGATCTAGTTCAAGCAACACAAGTACTCCTAGTTCTGGGTCTACTCTAGTGAAGATGAGATTTATGCACGGTGTAATATGTGTATAATAGAACCAAAAAGTTACCAAGAGGCTGCTCAAGACAAAGCTTGGTAGAAAGCAATGCAGGCAGAACTGGAAATAATAGATAATAACTCCACCTGGGAACTGGTAAGCAGACCATCAAATAAGAAGGTTATTGGGGTAAAATGGGTGTACAAGACAAAACTGAACCTAGATGGCTCAGTTCAGAAACACAAAGCAAGGTTGGTTACCAAGGGTTATGCACAGAAACTTGGGGTAGATTTCAATGAAACATTTGCCCCTATGGCAAGACTTGACACAATCAGGGTTCTGATTGCTCTTGCAGCTCAAAGAAGCTGGAAAATGTACCAGGTTGATATTAAGTCAACATTTCTGAATGGAGTTTTGGTAGAAGAGGTCTATGTAGAGCAACCAGAAGGTTATGAAGTCAAAAATGAAGAGGATAAAGTGTACATACTAAGGAAAGCTTTATATGGATTGAAGTAAGCTCCAAGAGCTTGGTATGGAGAGATTGATGCTTACTTAAGCAAACGTGGATTTCACATAAGTCCTAGTGAACCTACACTGTATTTGAAGTCAAACAGCAAGCAGGAAACCCTTATTGTGTCTATCTATGTGGATGTCATAGTATACACAGGTGACAGTGAGGTTATGATCTCGGAATTCAAAAAAGAAATTATGTTAAAGTATGAGATGACAGACTTGAGGCTTCTGCATCATTTCTTAGGAATGGGAGTAGTACAATCTGCCAGAAGCATTTTTATCCGTCATAAGAAGTATGCCTTGACTCTCTAGAGAAATTTGGTTTGAAAGGATGCAAACCTGTCAGTGTGCCCTTAGCTACAAATGACAGATTGTGCATGACAGATGGATCAAAAGAAGCAGATGAGGGGCTCTACAGGCAGATTGTAGGTAGTCTTCTTTACCTAACTGCTACTAGACCTGATATTATGTTTTTTACAAGTCTGGTCTCCATATTCATGCATTGTCCATCCAAGAAAAATCTTGGAATAGCCAAGAGGGTCCTAAGATATCTCCAGGGTACTGTGGATTATGGTATTGAATATACTAAAGGAAAACAGGCAACTCTGATTAGGTATTGTGACTCTGATTAGAGTGAAAGTATAGATGACATGAGAAGCACATCAGGTTATGCCTTCTCATTTGGAGGAGGGATATTTTCTTGGGCATCAGTAAAACAACATAGTGTTGCCTTTCAACTGCAGAAGCGGAGTATGTGAGTGCTTCAGAGGCTACAACCCAAGCAAAATGTTTTAGGTTTGTGTCAGAAGATTTTGGAGAAGAACAAACAGGGTCAACTACCCTGTTTTGTGATAACACCGCTGCAATGGCTATGACAAAGAACCCTGTGTTTCATCAAAAGACAAAACACATCAGCAGCAGGTTTCACTTCATCAGAGAGGCAATGCAATCTAGAGAAGTGGACTTAATCTACTGCAGATCAGAAGATCAGGTAGCAGATATATTTACCAAGGCACTGCCTAAGGTAAGGTTCAACTATCTAAGAGAGCTGCTTGGTGTTAAACTAGTGAGCAGTCTAGAAGGGAATGTTGGCGCATAGCCTGCTCCCTAGCACCAGCAGATCACTACTCAATCATTCCTAATGGTTTCTTGGTGCAGAAGTATGAGGACAGAGAGAGAGAATAATAGATTCTCCTCATCAAAGTGTGTGTGTGTGTGTGTGTGTGTGTGTGTGTGTGTGTGTGTGTGTGTGATTTCCTAGATTCTAGGAAATAGGTGGCATGTTGTAATAGGGTAGTAATGACATCATAGTGTCATGCTTCTAGTACTGTAACCATTTTTGGAGTGAGAGAGGCGCGTGTGTGAGTTGTGAGTGCTGAGTGTGTGCAGTTTCAATCGACTATGTATCAAGGAAATGTACCACCAATCAAATAATGAAAATATTGTAGTCAAAGCTACTGATAGAAACCAAAGAAAAACTCAGTGAAACATTTCATCAAACACCTCACCTGCATGGTTTGAAATCACAAAGTTCATACTGCAAACATCAATCAGTCCTTTGATTCTCTAACTTCATACAAACACTCATCTATTCTAAACCATTAGAGCTAGTCTCTATTTTTCAGCTAAGAGATTAGAGTGAGAGTGATACCTGAAGCAAACTGCAGTGGTCTTCGACCTTCCCTGCAAAAAAGATAAGAAGAAGTTCATCAGATTTTGATAGCTGAGCATTGTGTGAGCAAGAGTAAGTTTAGGAAATACCTGAATTGCAAGTTCCTCATCTCTGAAAATCCAACAAGTTCTGCTTTTATCAGTTCGTAGTTGGGTGTCACGGGACATTATTTTGTTCTGCAAATTCGTAAGCATCCCAACTTTTCGGGACGTGTTTCTTTATAGGTAGATCATACAGCTTGGCTGGTAAGAGGGTAGAAGCGTATGCATTGTACTGTCGTGCTCGTTCTCTTTGCTGAGACTGCCCTACTGAAATTCCAAACTATGAATAATGGTGATCAGGTGCGTTGTAATGTTTTTTAATTTTTGGCGTATCTGTGATTCAACATAAATATTAAATAAACATGACTAACATATTTATTTTAAATTTTAACTCCTTGGTCTGATGTATATTGGGCAGCTAGCCTACGCTACTTGTTTGTCTTGTCCCTAGTCTTTGGGTCTCCATGCAACTTGGAATGGGCTGACTTCTTATCATACCATATACCCCTTTCCGTGAATAAGCTGTGAGAAGAAGTAGCATATAATTTCGATTTTTTTTTGACAGATTACCATCAAAGAGTTGAAGGTATTGTGTGATGAGTGTAGATCTAACAGTTGTATAGAGCATGCCGCAGGAATTATGGAGGAGCTTAATTAAGGCTCCTGAAAATCTATCCAAAAAGATATCTAAAATCAATTTAACTGGCGTTGACAAGAAGGTACACATTAGTCTTTTCCTCCTCCTAAAAAGATAAACCAATGCTATGCAGACAGTTTTACAAGAAATAATGTTGGCTACTGAGATCTAATCTAGTTTGTAAATCATTTTTTAGTATTTATTTGGTAAATACGGTAAGGGTCTATTTGTCTAGACGGGCATTTGGATTTGGCTTTGTTAACAAGGCTAAATTGGTTGTTTAGACCATCAAAATTCATGTTGCTAGGTTTTGAAAAAGAAACAATGAAGAAAACAATTGGGTTTGAAAGGAATTTGTGCACAAAGTTATTTAAATCCCCTTCTAAAGCACTACATCGAGTTTCTGTCTAGTTAGTCCAAATAAATTCAATTCAGTGTTTTTTGGCAAATTTACACTTGGTATTAAATCCATGATGGTCCCTTTATTTTTTTTTTGGGGTAATCAAATGCATGATAGTCAGGTTCATCTCTATTTGCATGCAAAAAGGAAGAGATTTACTTGAATCTGGACAAAAAAAGTTGTCACCCATCTAGGCTTGCCCTTAGACCTTGGACGTCTGGATTCAAGAACTGGGCCGTTTCCTTTTGAATTGCTTGAGGCTACTATGCATTGAAGCTATTATGTTTTTTCTAGGTTGTGAGTGTTGGGAAATTAATCCTCCGCCACGCAATTGTTAACAATAAAGATGGAAAAAAGGAAATAAAAAAACCAAGAACACAAAAGATTTAACGAGGTTCGGCCAATTAACTTGCCTACGTCCTCAGAGAGTTTTCTCCTTCACTATGAGAGAATACAAAATACAAGATTACACTACTCAAGTTTATACCCAACTCGAGCCCTTGTATCCAATAGGATACCCCTTGTACACCCTCTCTCAACCCGAGAAGATCACTCTACTCCAAGAGTTATGCACACTCTTTCATCTTCTCTTAACCGAGAAGATCACTCTACTCCAAGAGCTATACACACTCTTGAAGTGCTCAAGAAGATCACTCTACCCCAAGAGCTATGCACACTCTTGAAGCACTCACACACTTGTGATGTGTTCTCCTTGATGTTGAAATGTGGCCAAGCTCTTTACCTTATATAGTGCTTAAGGCACAAGTTGTAGTTGTGTTTTTCCAATGTGGGACATTTTCCTCACATTTCAACATCCTTCATTGAAGTCCATTCATGCACCTTCTTCAATTAATGTTCTTCTTCATGAAGCTTCCACATCAATTTTTTCCTACAAGGTTGAATGAACAACACCATGTATTTATTTTCAATACATAATCAAATTCCAATGCATTAATAATCCACTAAGGAGGCATTAACTCAACAGTGAGACACTCAGACTCCTAAGCTTCCCACTTGCTACAGTACCCTCTTTTGGATAAATGTTTCTGACAAATTTGTATATGAGTGAATCTCGGAAATTAAGCTAATTTGGATATTTTTTTTTTTCAGATGGAGAAATTCCTCCTCGAGAAACTTGACGTCTATGAGTCTGCAGTTGGTGATGTAAATGTGAAAAGTGCTCAACGGATTAAAGCCCTCCCTCCCTTCCAATCAATTCCTCGCAACCCTATTATTCTGGGCCTTCCCTACAATCATATTGTCTTCCCATCACTTCAACATAGGATGAAGAAAGACAAAAGTGGCTTCCTTAGTAGGTTTTGGGGATGAGTTGTAGGTGAGTTTTTTTTTTCTTACAACAGTCTCATTCATACTCCGAAGATTTCTGGATTTCTGTTCAATGTCCTTAACCTTATAGAAACAATTTTGCCATTAGCAAACAAGATATATGGGGAAATCAGTTTTTATTTTTTTCTGTGGAATGAAGGGAAATATAAACAATAAGCTCGAATTTATGCCCAGGCAAATGCAGTTGTCATTTCTGATGTCTTTTTTTGGCTGTTTTGGATTTTTTCTCATCGATGACCCGACGAGGTTTCCAATTTTCAATCAATGTCAAGTGCTTGAAAATGTTGTTGGCCGACTTATCTTCATTCTGTCATGAATGGTAGAGAAGATCGCCCCACGACCACGAGTGGTTGCTGCCGACTTTCAGCCATTGATTGGAAATAAGTCCCGCAAGTTAATTATCATGGGGCGGTCCTCAATAGCATTTTCGTGACGGGACTCGTGATGAAAATATCGACAGTTTTGCCGGGTCGAAATTTGGGAAAAATGAGGGGTCGACCACAAATTATGGAGGGAAGAAATTCCTAATATCGGTCGCTTCAATATCCACCAATATATGTCGATCGATCACTTCGATAAAAAACTCAAGTCTCACGATAGCCTCAATCACCAGACTTCATCTATGGACTCCTAGGAACACGAGTCCAAGCTTAGATCGTTGAGGTTTTATTTAGATTTTTCACAAAGGGCCGAGAAGCCTTGAGTGATGTGGTTCTTTTATCCTCGATTTGTGTGATTTGATCGTCGACAATGGCAAGGGAAGGCATGAACTGTTGGACATTAAGCAGCTCATTGGAAGCTGACTTGGCAGTGGACAGCTGTCAACTCGTGATGAAGAAGTTAGCAGAAATGTGAGTGTGTGAAGTGCTGTGAGTGTGTGAGAATTTAGTTAGAAGAGAGTGTGGTGTGTAATGTGATCCATAAAAGAAGAATCACATTGAGAGTGTGAGATGTGTGTGCAATGAATGTGCATATGTAATCGTACTCTCTAAAATGATAAAGAATAATGAGAATCTGTGAGAAAAACAGATTGAGAGAGCTTGAGTAAGAAGAATACTCAGCCCTCAGAGAGATTAAACAACCCGAAGCCTATATTGCATTTTCACAAACACTTAGAGTGCATTAGCCTAATCTGCAATTCAATTCAATTCTCCTTAAGAATCTAATCCTAGAAATTGAGTAGAAGAAGATCTAAATCTATTCCTAAACCATACAAGCTAGCCTCGTCATTTTCAGCTAAGAAGATCAAGGATCGAAGAAGTACCTGAAGCAATGGAATAATGTCTAGCACTGTGACGGGAAAGCCGAGTCTCGAGCATCTGTTCGAATCTGTTCTGATTGCCAATATGGTATTAGAGCTGTGAAGATCTGATTCATCTGGGGCGTTTTACTATTAGAGAAGATTTGCAGCTAAATGTGTGAGTGTTTTCTTGTCGATTGCTTCTACTCCACGACATCGATGGTTGGTTCTGGAGGTGATCCGAAGATACCTGTATTCATAGGAGTAAACTATGACTTCTGGTGTATTAAAATGAAAACAGCATTAAAGGCCTGTGATCTATGGTCTGTGGTGCTTTAAGGACTACCAGACACTGAATATGACAGTGAAGATGAGGAGATTGAGTCTGATGTAAGTCCTGCTGATTTGATCAAGAATGTCAAAGCATTAAACCTGATCCAGAATGCAGTCTTAGAGGAGATTTTTCCCAGGATCTCGAATGAAGAGGTTGCTAAGCAAGCCTGGGAGATTCTAAAGAGAGAGTTCAAAGGAGATCCTAAGGTGAGAGTTGTTAAGTTGCAATCTCTGCGTAGGGATTTTGAGTACACTCGAATGAAACATGATGAAACCTTTTCAACCTACATATCTAGGTTATTAGGGATTGTGAATCAGATGAAGTCCTATGGAGAGGATATCTCTGAGAATAGACTCTCTCAAAAGATCCTAATAAGCTTAACCAAGGTCTATGATTCAATTGTTTCAATCCTTGAAAAAACAAGAGACTTAGACCAGATAAATGTTGAGAGCATAACAGCTTCAATCAAGGCATTTGACCAGAGATTGGAAATGCATACTGAATAGGAGGTTGGAAAGGCTTTCTTAAGCATGAGTTTGGGAAACAAGACTCGGGGTCAAACTAGCTCGACTCCCTGGAAGCCTAGAAGATCACAGGGCAAACCAGGATACAAACCTTGGAGAAATGACAGGTCAAAGGGCAAAGAGAATGCCAGACAGGATAAACTCTCTGAAACTCAGAAGGGAGAGGTCACCAGGGTGTTCTGTAAGGCCTGCAGCAAGTATCACTAGGGTGATTGCTAGTTTAATGGAGGAAAGGTTAAATGTTTTAAGTGCTCAAAGCTGGGACACATGGCAAGGGACTGCCCAGGAAAGCAGCCTGCTCCTTTTTTTGCACAGAAATCAGAAAGGGCAGAGGGAAGCATGTTCTATGCTTGCTATTCAGCCTCAATTGAGAAGGACAAGACTATCTGGTACTTAGATAATGGGTGCAATAATCATATGACTGGACATGAGTCTCTATTGACTCACATTGACAGAAATCTAAATGTGAAAGTCAAGATGGGCACAGGAGACCTGGTTCAAGTTGCAGGAAAAGGTTCCTTGCAGGTGCAGACAGACCAGGGCACCAAGTACATAAGAGAGGTAATGCTTGTGCCTGGTTTAGATGAAAATTTACTGAGTGCAGGACAGATGGTGGAACATGGATATAGCTTTGTTTTTGGAAACAGATCTGCAAAGATCTATGAAGATGACACCTTGAAGCAAAGGATTGCAAAGGTTCCTGTGATAGGAAGTAGGTGTTTCAAACTCTCATTGGATTATGTGAGTCCTGTAAGCAGAAAACCAGAAAGTGTTGAGGCCAGGAAAGCTGAGATTAAGGAGGCTTCTAATCTATGGCATAGAAGTTTTGGACACTTAAACTACTCTAGTCTTAAGATGCTCAAACAGAAGGACATGGTGATAGGATTTCCAAGTTTACAGGGTGACAAGGAACTCTGTGAAGGATGCATTGCAGGTAAGTATCATGTGAGTTCATTTGACACAGAAGGGGCCTGGAGTGTAACGACCCATCCCGAATTATCAGGATTAATCAAGAATTAATGACCGATTAGCGAGACTAATTGGGGATTAGCCGAGGATTAACGGAGGTTCAGGGAGAAATTACAATTTTGTCCCTAAACAAGGGTAAAAAGTTGACTTTCGACCCAGGAGGTCCGATAGCCAAGGATCGATGACTGTTACGTAGATCGAGTCGATACGAGTCCGTAGATAGGTGGCACGTAGAAATTGGACGTTCGACTGGAAAGTTACGATTCACGGAAGCTTTGAAGCACTATTTACAACAGCACATTTTACGAGGCAAAAGTGGACTTTTGTCCTCAAGTGAGCCCCAGATATTTGAATCAGGCCTAATGGATGAGTGACAAGTGTCACTCATCTATTGCTCACCTAACACAGATACATGCATATCCTTTCCCTGTCTGTGTTCATCCAACACCCCGATGAACCCCAAAAACCCATTATGTAACACCCCGGACATTCGAGGACTTTAATATTGTAATTTAATGTATCAATTGACGTTTTTACCCTTGTTAATGGTATGGCCAAATTGTTGACTTTTTGATTGGTGGGTCAAATGGACCTTGACTAATGACCGTGACGTAGTTTGGGACGTCACGAGTTCATAGACGGGTGGCACGTCCATTTCGGACGATCAGGGAAAAAGTTATGACTATCGGAAGTTCAGGGGCATTACCATTTCACACGACTCCAGGACCGTTAGGTAGGTCTCGACGTCCTGTGTCCGTAGACAGGCGGCACGCCGGAATCGGACTTCGTATGGCTGAGTTACGGGTCTAGGATGTGAGGGGCATTTTGGTAATTATTGAACCAGGGGCATTTTGGTCTTTTGCCCTGGTTACTGTAGCAACCGCGGGGGAACCATGGACGGCACCACCATGTGCGGTGGTCCAGTGCACAATTGATTATGCCAATATGTGCTGGAAAGTCTGGGCTGTCTTTTGCTTTTGAACGTGGCCTGAACCGTCCAAACCTGCACGATCAAATTGTTAATTGAAATTCGAAGCTTTCGGGGACAAATTTCAGTGGACAAATTGGACACCCACGAGCCTCTGGGACGGCTTGAATTTGTTTAAAACTGATTAGGACATAAGTGAGCATCACTTTGATGCAGAAATAACTGAGAACGGGTTAGGAAAACCAGAGAAACCATTTCGGGCAAAATTGGAGGGAAAATCGGGTTTTAATTTCTGGTGAGTGTTGGACCAAACCAAGGCCTGGTTTAGTCTTCTGGGAGTGTTTGGAACTTAACCACATCGAAATTGAAGGCTAACAGTCACGGTTGAGCTAGGACGGAGGCTGCTGTTTTCAGGGAAGTTGCAGAGCTTGGGACGACAACCTTCAGGTACTTTCAGACACAATTGATTGTTCATTTTGGTTCGTTTCGATCCTGTTATGCTTCCTGTGAAGTTAATTGGACAATGGGTTTGAAACCAGGAAGTTCTGGTGATTGACCCGATTGGTTGATCGCGGGTCGATGGGTCGTTTGGGGATGTGTCGAGGTTGATTTTTGTCACAGAACCTAAATTGGATAGTTAATGAACATGTTAGGATCAAATTGGATTGAAATCGAGTAGGAATTGATGGGTATTCAACCGGGTCAAGCTGCGGGTGGCAGGCCCGTATTACAGACAAACGGGTGAAGGAGGTGACACTGTAGCTACAGTGTCAGGCGCGTGACTTTCACGCGCAGCCACTTTTGGCGGCGCGTGAGGGCCCATTGGACCTTATCTCCGATCACGATCAACATGACTTTTGTTCCTCTCATCATTCTGAACATTTTTGGTGATTTAACCATGTTGATTTGAGATAAACTTTGATGGGTCAGTTTAGGGCCGGTTACCTCGGGAAACGTGTTGTACGGTTTCCCCGAGCCGGTTTCTATTTCGGACTTTGTGGTTAAACGTTTAAGACTTGTAGTGACCCTTACATGTGATTTGAACTGACAGGAATTGTACGATAATCTCGGTACAGGTCCGTACGCGCAGATTCGCAGCGGAATCGTACAGTGAGTGGGCCCGTTTTCATTAAACCCTTGCATGCTTAAATGTTTTCTGATTTACTTATATGTTCACATGCTGGAATCTATAAATGGCTATGATGATTTTGAGATTTCGGTTATGGCACGTTTCACGGTATTTGGGCATGAGACCCGTTTGATGAAACGTAACGATCGGTTCAGATTTTACCTATGTATACATATATGTTTGCATGTGGATATCAATAAAATGTATTTGGTACTGCACTGTATAGATCCTTCCATATTATATTGTCTCCTCCGGATGAGGTACCCCGGAGAGGTCACAGACGTCTAGAACGTCCAGCGTCTATGACGCTAAGCATCGGGGATGCTGTAACCGAACAGGGTTCGGGGATTGAACTCGGAATTGAGACCCGAGTGGCACGCGTAGCCTTGTGATTGTGACCTTATTGGACGTCAGGGACGTCAGACATCAGGGATGTCGGATTGGAGTGTATAGTGCAGTGGCTAAAATTATGGTTATGATTTTATTACATGCCTTATGATTCATATTATATTATTTATGATTTTAAATGATGCTGCATGCATGTTTGGAAAAAGGAGGGGTAAATTATATGTTTTACTTATCAAACGATTTTATAACTTGAGTTTCGGCCCACTCACCCTTAATGTTTTGGTAACCCCTCCAGGTCGTGATACTGAGGTAGAGGAGGAACCTGAGGCTGAGGCATAGATCTACTTCTGCGTACCTGAACCCCTGTTGGGTGGTGTACCCGCAGGGTATTGTTAGAGTCGTGCTCGCAACTTGTAATTTCGGATTTCATCCCTTGTCTGACATCTGTTTAATTCGGATTTGTTGTATGACTTTAATTTTGATTATTTATGCATTTGAGGTTTTGAGGTCAAAATTGGTATGAATTATTGGGTGTCAGACGGGAGCAGGGCACGTCCCCATATGGTTCCAGAGAGGATCGGGGCGGGTCCTGTCACATTACCCTTTCCCTTGGATTCGATAAGAGGCCATGAGAGGAAATGAAGTGAGTGTTAGACTGAGAGAGGTGGTGGCTGGCTGCAGGATCGCCGTAGGCGGCGGTGGGAGCTCACGGCCAAGGTAACCCGTGACCCCTTTTATAGTTCAAAATTTGGATTTTGGGTTTTGGACGTTTAGGATGTTAGCTGATGATTGGGGGATGTTGTGGGGGGTTGTTTGAGTCATGTAGAATCAAAAATGGTGGTTGAGGACGGCTGAGCCAGCCATACGATGGCCGTGAAGGATTTTTGGTGGCCATCCACCGAATTTCATTTCCGGTCAAGTAGGCCCAATCTAAACCCATAAACCTTCCTATAATGATCCTAGGAGCTTAATGGAACCCTTCGGATTGAGTTTTGGCCCTTGGTTATGCCAAGAACATGGATAGGAAATTTTGGGTTTAATTGTATTATTGAACCCATAGGTTTTAGGATTGGTTTCCTAGTTTTGATTACATAAAAGGATTCATAGGATAGATTAGGGAAGATTGGTGGAAAGAAGGAAGAAAAAGGACAAAAAAAATAGGAAACTAGGGCCCTGAACCGGTCACGCCGGTCCAGTTGGACAGGCCGAACCAGTGAATCGGTCGGACCAGTTCGGCTGGAGGTTGAAGATGAGTACTGTGCAGGCGTGTGAAGCCCACGCGCAGGGCCTTTAGGAGGCGCATGGCGGCGCATGGGGAGGATTTGGGGGATGGCTTTAGCATATGAAATCATCCTTTCAATGTAACAAACATTTTGGGACTAGTTTCGAGTCGATCAGACATCGTTTCGATATAGTTTAAGGTGTCCGAAGGTTTAGGATCAAGTTTTAAAATAGTTAAAAAATTTGGAAAAATTACAGGGCTTCAAGGAGACGTTAATGAGGTTGTTAGTAACCCTCTAAAATGATTTGGACAGGTTTGGGAACCCCGGAGACGGTGATTAGCCCGGGAAGGCGTATATTGCCCATATCGAGGCGACAACTCGGACGGTCTGTGAGTGAACTTTATTTTATGAATCGATGCATGTATAAATGTTTTATATGTGTTTATAAATATGTTTTGTAATTCCTTGAGTGCATTTGTGTGTGTTTACGTATTTGCACGTATTTCGAGATTTTCAATTTTACACGGTGTTTTTTATGACCGTTTAAGTAAATGATTTTGGATTTAGAAATATAAAACCGGGCATGAGGCCCATTTGGTTTTGGTTTTGTCTCTGGCATATGGCCCTATTGATGACGTACAGGTCTGAGTTGTGGTCGCGACGAGTACTGTGTGCACGGCGACGGACGACACGACACTCGCCTCAAGACTGGGGATATGTTCCTTCTGGAGAGGTCACGATGCATGTCCCATTGTCAAGTAGCCACTAAAATCTCTACTTCAGAGTGCTCACAGTATAGGAGATCGATCAGTGATGTGTGCACCATGATCTAGAGATGGTTGTGGCGGTTGATATGTTCATGGCGACATACTAGGATTGAGAGCGGTCCTGGACTGATGGTTGCACGCATTACTATGATTGGAATTGTGACTGACCCTGAGGTATCGGGCTCGATGCCCAGTTGATTTTGAGTTCGGGCTTGAGGCCCAGTTAAATTGTGAAATCGGGCTTAAGTCCCAATGGTGGTTTCCACGCTTATATGTGTATACCCTCCTTTATGAGCGGTTTGGTCTCCTCCAGACGTCGTAGATCCTGGAGAATCACGATCCACTACCTGGAATGAGTGACTCCAAGAGGGAGTACATTCCAGGAGTGAGAGATATGGTATAGTCTTGGATTGGGTCCGCAGGCCGTCCTCTAGACATCGTAGATCCTGGATTTTGGACGATTCCTCCTAGACGTCGTAGAACCTCGGGGTAGACTCAAAGTGAGACCCCGAGTAGTATGCATACTTAGATATATATCGTGACGGGTAATTGATTAGACATCAGAGTATGTCAAGGATGGGTTATATATGTATATATATATATATATATGAGATCCCATTTGATTTGGTTTGGGCTGAGACCCACATGTATTGTATTTGGACTGAGACCCACGTGTGTCGGATTTGGGCTTAGTTGTAACACCCCGGAAATTCAAGGATTTTAATATTGTAATTTAAGGTGTGAATTGACGCTTTTACCCTTTTGATTGGTATGGCCAAATTATTGACTTTTGATTGGTGAATTAATTGGATTTTGACCTATGACCGTGACGTAGTTCGGGACGTCACGAGTTCATAGACAGGTGGCACGTCCATTTCGGACGATCAGGGAAAAAGTTATGACTATCGGAAGTTCAGGGGTATTACCGTAAGTTGGACTTCACGGGCGAAAATGTTGACTTTTCGTTTGACAAATAATTTTCACGCGACTCAAGGACCGATAGGTAGGTCTCGACGTCCTGAGTCCATAGACAAGCGGCACGCCAAAATCGGACTTCGTATGGCTGAGTTACGGGTCTAGGAAGTGAGGGGTATTTTGGTAATTATTGAACCAGGGGCATTTTGGTCTTTTTGCCCTGGTTACTGTAGCAGGCCGCGGGGGACAAGGGCGGCACCACCATGTACGGTGGTTCAAACGTACAATTGGTTGTGCGATTGTGTGCTGGAAAGTGGGGAGTGTCTGATGCTTTAGACCGTGGTCTGTTGCATCCAGCGTGCACGACCCTATTAATTATTCAAGTTCGAAGCTTTTCGGGGGACATTTTTTAGTGGACAATTGGACACCCACGAGCTTCTGGGACGGCTTGAAATTAATTAAAACTGATTATATAGTGTGTGAGATTCACTCTGGTATTGAAAGGACTGATAATAAGGGTGGAACCAGAGAGAAACCATTTCGGAAATTTTTGGAGGGAAATCGGGTTTTTGATTTCTACGGTGTGTTGAGCCAATCTAATCGTAGAGTAAGCTTTTTGGGAGCATTTGGAACACAACCATATCAAAATCGAAGGCAACCAGCCACGGGTGAGCTGGGACGGTGACTGCCGTGTTCAGAAGAATTTCAGAGGTTTGGACGGCTACTTCCAGGTGAGTGTTGATTCAATTGAGTGTGTTTTCCAGTTCGTTGTGATACTATGATGCTTCATGTAAGGTTAATTTGATTTCGGTTTAGAAACCAGTGAGTTCTGGTGATTGACCCGTTTGGATGATCACGGGTCGAGGGGCCGTTTAAGGATTGGTTTTGGATAATTAATAGCTCAGAACTTAAATTAGATGTTTAAATAACATGTTAGGATCAAATTGGATTGAAATCGAGTAGGAATTGATGGGTAATCAACCGGGTAAAGCCGCGGGTGGCATGCCCGAATTACAGACAAACGGGTGAAGGTGCTGACACTGTAGCTACAATGTCAGGCGCGTGACTTTCACGCGCAGCCACTTTGGGCGGCGCGTGAGGGCGCGTTGGGGCTTATCTCCGATCACGATCAACATGACTTTTATTCCTCTCATCATTCTGAACATTTGTGGTGAATTAACCATGTTGATCTGAGATAGTTTGAAGGGTCCGGTTAGGGTCGGTTTCCTCGGAAAACGTGTTAACGGTTTCCCCGAACCGGCTTCTGTCTCGAACTTTCTTTTGAATAAATATTAAGGACTTGTAGTGACCCTTACGTGTGAATTGAACTGACAGGAATTGTACGATAATCTCGGTACAGGTCCGTACGCGCAGATTCGCAGCGGAATCGTACAGTGAGTGGGCCCGTTTTCATTAAACCCTTGCATGCTTAAATGTTTTCTGATTTACTTATATGTTCACATGCTGGAATCTATAAATGGTTTTGATGATATTGAGATTTCGGTTATGGCACGTTTCACGGTATTTGGGCATGAGACCCGTTTGATGAAACGTAACGATCGGTTCAGATTTTACCTATGTATACATACATGTTTGCATGTGGATATCAATAAAATGTATTTGGTACTGCACTGTATAGATCCTTCCATATTATATTGTCTCCTCCGGATGAGGTACCCCGGAGAGGTCACGGACGTCTAGAACGTCCAGCGTCTACGACGCTAAGCATCGGGGATGCTGTAACCGAACAGGGTTCGGGGATTGAACTCGGAAATTGAGACCCAAGTGGCACGCGTAGCCTTGTGATTGTGACCTTATTGACGTCAGGGACGTCAGACATCAGGGATGTCGGATTGGAGTGTATAGTGCAGTGGCTAAAATTATGGTTAAGGTTTTATTACATGCCTTATGCTTCATATTATATTATTTATGATTTTAAACGATACTGCATGCATGTTTGGAAAAAGGAGGGGTAAATTATATGTTTTACTTATCAAATGATTTTATAAACTTGAGTTTCGGTCCACTCACCCTTAATGTTTTTGGTAACCCCTCCAGGTCGTGATACTGAGGTAGAGGAGGAACCTGAGGCTGAGGCATAGATCTACTTCTGCGTACCTGAACCCCTGTTGGTGGTTTGCCCGCAGGTTTTACTTTAGAGTCGTGCTCGCAACTTGTAATTTTGGATTTCATCCCTTGTCTGACATCTGTTTAATTCGGATTTGATGTATGACTTTAATTTGATTATTTATGCATTTGAAGTTCTGGGGTCAAAATTGGTATGAATTATTGGGTGTCAGACGGGAACAGGGCACGTCCCCATATGGTTCCTGAGTGGATCGGGGCGGGTCCTGTCATTAGTTCCCGTATACTTTGATTTAAATTTTGGGCCAAGGCCCCAATGAATGTTTGGAGAAAATGGTTTCGAATGCATGCATGCTTTTTAGTGAGGTAAGGGGATTTGGAATTATCCCTAGTCTGGCACTTCGTGTCAAACGGGAGCAAGCACATCCTGCGCTAATCCTGGGGGATTTGGAATGGGTCCTGACAAGTGGTATCAGAGCGGGTTTTGCTCTCAGAGTGACGCGTAGGTCGAGGATGTGATGTCTCTGTAGTGGTAACAAACCGTCATCAACCTGAGAGTTAGGGTAAGAGTAGGAAGATTCAGTGGAATCGAATTCTAGTTAGTTTACGTTTAGCACGAGGTACGATTGTTTAAGGTTCATTTTGGCATAGGATGCCACATTTTCTGAGAGATTGGATCCCTAGTAGAATCGAAATTAGTGTGAATCTAATGGCTTAGAGCCGTAATGTCCTGGTGATAGGATCCAGTGGACCAGTAGACATAGCATGACGGCCTAAGAGTCGAGACCGTTGAGCAGTCATGTCAGAAATGGATTCAGACAAGTGGAATCAGTATAAGTCGGATGTCGTGCATTTTGTTGCTAGGAGTAGTCAGGCGCAGGATGGCTTCTCATGCCATGTTTCGGTGTGTCGAATCCCGAAAGGATGTCGACTAGCAGGGGATGCCCCGGAGTAGTGGTTGTGTGGCATGGTAGGATGTGATTGCGCATGTAGCGCTTGTACAGTGTTAGACACGGATTATGGTCAAGTTCTTGTGGAGGCCAGTGGCTGGGAGACATAGAGTTACGGGGGGACAAGGTCCTCAGATGGTGGTTACTGGTTTATTGGACATCAATTTTGGGGTACGGCGACTCTTCCGAGTCGAGCGCGAGGGATCACTCGAGATGGATGTGATGTAGGGAGCAGTCGGGTTCACAATAACCCTAGTTGGTGATTGATCGACGAGTGACCAGGAGAGTGGTACTGGTCGACCAGATCCTTAGGTGGACAGATCAGTGGAGGTTGTGTGTTGAGCGGTTGGTGCTGGTGGTGAGTTGACCGCATAGGTTTGAAGTCTCAGTGGTGATGTGTATGGGATGTGTTTGCACGAGCTCGTGGTAGGTATCACCATCGAGGGTGGCTTTGTTGATGGTTGTTGAGAATCAGGGGGACATTCAGGGAATGTTCATTTCTCGTATGGATTTCCGGAATGGTTGTACCCAGAGTCCTGGGGTACGAGGGAGGTAGAGCCCCTCCGACCCGAGCAGAGATAAGTGGTGATTGCTCAGTATGAGCAGGATTTCAGGACTAGTATGATTCGCACTCCGCGTGGCGGTGATGCGATGACGATAACGAGGAAAGACGACGAGCCACGAGTTGAGGGTATCTCAGTTGTGACGTGCTCATGGTTGAGATCTACCACTACACGATGAGTAGGATTCGTCGGCTAGTGTAAATTCTTGGGAATTATGTCGAGATGATAGATAAGATGGAGATGAACTGGGTGGAACCCAGCAGTGGTTGAACTGGATGGGGACTCTGTCCCAGTGGTGATTAGACAGCATGGATGAAGGGACGACGCAAGTACAGTCATGGGATTGGTGACCGGTTGGTCAGATATGGTAAGATGCAGAGATTTAACTGTAGATCACAGCAGGAGCCTGTTGTGACTCTTTAGTCGAACGGTACATCAGGTTAGGATGAATTGACATCATTTTGGATGTACATAAACAGTCGTAACGGTTAGGCGAGTTGGATTGTTTATGGACAAGTGGATGATGTCTGAGTGAGTTTAGGCTTAGTTTGTAATCGCGTTGGTAGACGTACCCTAGAGTGGCAAACCTGTGAGTTCGGTGGGCACTGAACAGGACAGAGAGGATCCCGACTCGGTGTGAGGTAAGGGGTATACCTGGATGGGTGATAGGTACCCTACTTCATTGTGGATGGACGGCACGAGGGTTCGGTGCCGGAAAATGATCCCCTAGGGGTTGGGATGTAACGACCCATCCCGGAAATCGGGATTAGAATAGTGATTACTGACGGATTAGAGAAGATAATCGGTGATTAGTTGGTTGATTTCGGACGGACGGTGCGAAATGACAATTTTGCCCTTGGAATGGGCAAAAATATTGACTTTTCGTTCGGGTGGTCAAATGGACTTTAACTGATGACTGTGACGTAGTTTGGGAAGTCACGAGTTCATAGACAGGTGACACGTCCGATTCTGTCATTCGAGGAGAAAGTTATGATGTTCAGAAGTTCGAGGGTAGTTTGGTAAATTGGTTGAAAAAAGGCAAAAGGTTGACTTTTCAAACAACTTGGACTTCTCACGTGATTCGAGGACCGTTAGGTAGGTATCAATCTCCTGAATACAACGACAGGTGACATGCGTTGATTGGAGGTCGGATGACAGAGTTACGGGTCTAGGACCTTGAGAGGTAAAATGGTAATTGTGAAGGTAGGGGCAATTTGGTCATTTCTTACATTTGGATCTGTTCCCAATTAAAGATGGACACTTGGCCTGCTCTGGAATGTGTGCCCACGGAGAAATGGACACCTGGTCCAATCTGGTTGTCTGTAGAATTCTCTCACCGCCTCACTGTTTTTAAAAATAAAAGTGCAATTGTGCACGGCTAGGACAAAAAGAGAAACAGGGAGAAACAGAGTGTAACCCCTTCCTATAATCTTCTTGCTTTTGATTCTTGAGTGTAACCTGCGAGGAGAATTGAGGGAGGTTGATGAGAGACTTCTGGTGGTAAGGACCGTCGTGGACAGGCATGGACGGTTGTCCGGACCCTATGATCAACCCGTGACCTTCCCTACCCCTGCCACCCGTGATCGTCCACACTTGAAATTCATCCTCAAACCTCTTCGATTGTATGGAAGGTGTGAAGGAAAGATGAAGGGGGTGCTGAGGTGAGTTTACTGGTGGCCCTGGGTCGAGCCACCGTAGACGGTGGTAGGTGAACCCGAAGTGGTAAGGTTTGGTTTCAAACTTGGATATGTGTTTATAGGTTGTGTTACTGCATACTAATGATGGCAACACACTAATGGAACGGAAAAAAGTTTATTGGGATGAAAAGGAAGGCTGGAAGAGGTCAAAAATCAAGGCTGGACATGGTTGCAAAGCTTGGTGGTATGATCGAAACGGGAAGGTGAGGTATCGTGTTTTTTCACAGTTTGATCATGTTAGTTGATTAGGAAGGGAAGGACGAAACGAATAGGCTAATTAGGACTTAAAACGGATTAAAATTAGACAAAACCCGCCCACGCCGGTTCAGGGTTGGACCGGATTACAGTGAATCGGACCGGACCTGGTTCACCAAAGGTAAGGGATGACACTGTGCTGAGCGCGTGGCTCCCACGCGCAGCCCCTTTGGGAGGCACTTGAGGGCGCATGGCACATTTTTTGAGGACGGTTCCAACACGACTTTTAAAGTATTCGATGTAACGAACATTTTGGCACTGGTTTCGAGTCGATGGGACATCTTCTCGATATGTTTCGGGATGTCCGAAGGTTTTAGGGCTCGGTTAAAAATTTGGGAAAATTACGGGGCTTAAGTATAATCATTTTGAAGTAGTTAGTGACCTTATTATGGGATTTGGACAGGTTCGGGAAAGCCGGTGTTAATGGATTTACCGGGAACGGCATAAGTGCATGCGTATCGAGACAGCGGCGAAATGGTCTGTGAGTGGACTTTGCTTTCTAACTCTTGATGCATGTATATATGTTTTTATATGTTTTCTATACGTCATTCTATGATTTGAATTATGATCTTGATGGTTTACGATTTGCACGATTTTCGAGATATTTACGGAATTTCACGTTTTACGAGATTTCGATCGATGTTGTGATTTGACTATGATTTAAATGATTTGATTTCGGGAATTGAAATATGATTTGATTTCAATGATTTGAAATGGATTTTGAAAAGTGATTTCGGGCTTGGAGCCCAGTTCGAAAAAAGTGGTTTTAAATAACAAGATTTCGGGTTTTTGAATCAGATTTCAGAATGACGATTTTTGGATTCGATTTTGGAAATTTAGAAATGGATTTCCAGGTTTGGATTCGAAATGATTATTCCGGATGCTAGCTTACAGAATGATGGTTTCAGATTCGGATTTGGAAATGGATATGGATATGAGTTCTGGGTTTGGATTCGGGATCCTGATGAGATTGCAGATTCGGATTCGGGAATGGAAAATGGTTTTCAAACAGTTTTGGATTGGATTTGCTGGATCTGGTTATTGGGTTTAAAGACCCGGATATGATTATGATGGGGGCGGGCCCGGATTGGGTTTAAAAACCCGGATTGCGTTTAAAGACTCGGGAGTTTAAAGACTCGGATATTGATATTTTCCCCATAGGCCTATTGAGTTTAAAGACTCAGGAGTTTAAAGACTCAGATTATATTGAAGCCTGGATTGAGTTTAAAGACTCGGGAGTTTAAAGACTCGGATAGATCCAGCAGGTTCGATGGATGGAAATGTGGTTTCAAATGTGTTTTGGATTTCACTGAGACTTGATGATGATGGTTTCTAATAACGGTTTTCCGATGTTTTGGGCTATGCCCGGATGATAAGGATTTTGATGGTTTTGGGCTGAGGCCAGGGATTTGAGAAAAGGCAATGAGTTCGATTTTCTTGAATGGTTTGAATAACTTGAAAATAGAATGATTTTATGACATGGTTTTTGATATGCATGCATTGGTTTTTACATGGAGAGTATAAATGTAATTGTGTTTTCTGATAACTATTTTTGAACTATACTTTATTTTGTCTACTCACAGTCTTTTGTGGTTTCGATACCCTCCAGGTTGTTGCGGTGCGGGCTGTCGGTCGAGAGAGACGAGACATCACACGTGCGATCCACAGTAGAGTCTGCGCACTCTGGGAAGTCTGAAAGTTTTGAGCGATTAGTTTTGGAAATCCCTTGTCCGACTTACGTGTCACATGGAAGTTGAACGTCGGTTTAGCCTTCGTGTCACGTGTAAGCTAGATGGGAGCATGACTTAGCCCTTAATCCTGGGGGAATGGGGGTGGGTCGTGTCATGGGACGTGCGAACCAGTTTGCCGACGTGAACAGGGATGGAAGAAGTCGAAGAGAATCAATGGAAGTGGTTAGTTGGGAAGTAAAGGATTAATCATTATAGTAATTATCAGTGAAGACTCATAGTTGGAGGAGGACTTCGCTTTTTCCACTAGCTTGGTCAGAGTTTTAGGTTGGTCGTCAACGTGACGCGAGACTTGAGTTACGAAGATGCTCGTGTAAGGAAGAAAGCTCAATAAATGGAAAAGTTAGGTATGCTTCCAACTACTCTCGATTTCGAAGTCGGTAAAGGACATGGTCGTTTTTGACTCTGTGTCAGATGAGGTTGGGCATCACCAGTACGGTGATCACGTGTTGATTGGTAGACCCATGATTGACTTTGGGTCCATGATCTAGAAGGTTGTGGTGGAGACGAGGAGAATAATGTGTGCTTTTGCAGAGGGTACTTGGCGTCACTGGATGTGACGAGTGAGTGTCCACTACCTTGGACCCATGGTGGATCGAGATGAATTTGGATTGGGGTGAGTGAGATCGAGTCGTGTGGTAACGATCAGGATGATCGAGATAACTGAGGTGATTGTGGTGACCTTGAGGCGAGTAGACCGAGATCTGGTCATCATTGGAGTGAATTGCCTTGCTGATTATGCTAAGCTAGGAGCAGAGGAGAATCGTATTGTAAGACTGTTGAAGAATCCCTTAGTATAGTTGGTGAGATGACAAGACAGAGATTGGATATGGGGATAAATATGAGACTAGGACGATACATGGATATCGATCAGGAAAAGATGAATAGCCGATGCCTCGAGTTGGACTTGAGGATAGAGATTGTGATGGATTGAGGCTGGCTCGTGACGAACAATTGAGTATCAAACCATCGTCGGAGTGAGGAATAAGTGGGTTAGTGTCTAGAGCCCTAGTTAAACATGCAATAATGACCAGAATAGTAATAAATCGATGAGTACTATGATCAGATGTGTTCCATATTGGTATGATGACTGGACGTCGAATGCTGCGTGCTCGAGCAGAGTTGATAGAGAGGGTTCGAAGATTAGGTGTGTTGAGAGCTCAAGGCCGTGTGGGCCAGAGTGTCAGGACCCACCCCGGTTTCACCCCGAAACCCGAGGTAAATCCCGCTCCCGTCTGACTCCCCGACACAACACCCAAGTAAAACTCACTCAAACTCAGTCAGACGCAGGAGTAATTAAACAAAATATCCCGAAGTTATCGTTTACAGAGCATAGTACGAAAATACAAGGAAAATAAAAAAACGATAATTTACACGCACACGGAAGACTTTAAACTATTCCGGGATCCCTTACGTCACTTCTATGCCTCGGATACTGCCTCGACGTCAAGACCCCGCGCTAGCTCCACAACCTGGAGGGCAAGTTAAAACAGAAGATGTGAGTGGACCATAATAACAGAAAGGTTTCTAAAACCATTTATCAAAAACCGAGTTTAACCCTCCGTTTTGAAAACTACATGAATAACCACCAGTTGTTAACACAGTTATAAATCAATGTTCACAAAACATCACAAAACATCATAAGAAACAGAAACACTATAAAACAGTTAGAAAAACCACAGCCTGTGAATCATAAAACCGTGTCATAAACCATGAACATGAAATCATCATTTTCCGATCAAACCTGCTGGACCTATCCGAGTCTTTAAACTCCCGAGTCTTTAAACTCAATCCAGGCCTTAATCATATCTGAGTCTTTAAACTCCCGAGTTTTTAAACTCAAGGCCTACGGGGGAAATCAATATATCCGAGCCATCAAACTCCCGAGTCTTTAAACTCAATCCGGGTCTTTAAACCCAATCTGGCCGGTCCCCCGTCACATATATCCGGGTCTTTAAACCCAATATCCAGATCCAGCAAATCCAATCCCAAAACCATTTGAAAATCATTTACCAATCCAAATCCAAACCCGAATCCGAAATCACTGGTCTGATACCCTTCCGGCATCCAGAACCGTCATTCCGAACCCAAAACCGGAATCCACTTTCCAAGTTTACAATCAAATTCCACTTTCCGAAAATCATTTAATCACCAAATCATGTTTCAAAATCCCTTTGTAAACAATCAAATTAGTTATCCTTTAAAAATCCTAAAATCCTGGCATTTTACTCAGAAATCGACATTTCTCGTAAAACGTGCAATAACGTAAAACCAACCAAAACATATTCGATAAACATAGAATAATGATTAAAACCATAAAACAATTATAGAAAACAGTTATGCATGCTCGAGTTTAGAGAAGGGGTCCACTCACAGTACTGAGCCCTACTCGCGTCCCGAACGTCCAGCACGTTCCTTGGCTTCCTCGGGAAATCCCGATCCTGTTCACAATCATCAAAGTACGTCACTAACACGTTCACAAAAGTTCACCTAAATTCCCTCAAAATTCCCCGAATCCTAAACGTAATAACTCGGGACCCTAAACCTTCACCCTAGCGGAACTAAACTCAAACGACGTCCGCACAACCCGAAACCACTTCCATTGAACTCACCAGAGCTCCTAGACCAAAAACTATGTTGACCGTTTTCCCCATCGCCGCCGCACGCGCCCCCACGAGCCGCCCAAAGTGGCTGCGCGTGGCCCTCACGCTCCTGCTACAGTGCACCGTCTTCCTCAGACGAACCCGGTTCGGCACAGTGGTCTGCAACTCAGACCGGCGTCAGCGGTTCACCGCCGTGCCTGCACGGTTTCTCTCCCTTTCTTCACCTAAAGATTCGTCCAGTTCCAACCTATCCATTCCCCAGCTCCTCAGACCTCGACACCGCCTCAAACCCGTCGACTAAAGCTCGAAACCAGACGGTCAACTCCCCCTATTTCACGATCCAGCCACCCAGCTCACCTCCCTTCACGGTGGCTTCACCAAACTATTCCCTGGACCTTACTGAACCTAAACCAACCCTCCTAGACCTTCGACTCAGTCCCAAACTCGACGACTTTGGGTTCGAACATCACGGCAAAACAGAGCACCAGAGTGCCTGCCGTCGTCTGAGCTCCGCCGTGTACACCCCCGTCACAGCGACCATCCTAGTCGACGCCTAGGACCCTCCTGATCCTCGCCCTGACCTCCAATCCTCTCGACTCTCAGCCCAACCTCGCGACTTTCACGTTGAACCTCAACGGAAAAACAGAGTATCGAAATGGGGACGAGGAAATTACCTGCCTCCTGTTGCCGCCGTGAGCTCAGCCGTGAGGTAGTAGCTCCTCCTGTCTTCCTCCGTCCTCTGAGCACTTCCCTTGACCTCGAGTGATCGATCACAGCTGCACCACCACCCAACTTCTCTGTTTCCTCTGGTTGTCCCCGTGAGCTCTCAACTCACACACACCACGATTCCTCACCTCCCAACCTTCTCACTAGCTCCCTCTCACTCTCCCATCCCTCACTCACTCACCAGAACTCAGCAACCACCACAATCAGCCTCGATCACCCCTCAATTTCTCTCACAATCTCCCTCTGTTTTCTGAACCATCACGAACACACAAACACGGGTGCACCCCAATTATTTGGGCCGTGCACACACTCGAACTCACCAGAAGCCACTCCACCTGAAACACGTGTCACCAATCCTCCTCACTCTCTCACCAAATGGCTCCCTCCCAGCCGTCCATTTCCTTTCTCTGTGCACACATCCCAATGTGCCACAAAGACCAAAATACCCTCCAATTTAACTCATTTTTACGGTTTTGCCACAACTTCCTAGACCCGTAACTTCTACCTCGTAAGTCCGATGAATGCATGCCGCCTGTCATCGAACTCAGGATGACAAGACCTATCTAACCATCCTATGTCAAAGTGCCAACACTCGATTCTACAAAAAGTCAACTGCTCCCCCTAATTTACTCAAATTACGGTTATGCCCTCAACCTTCCGAACATCACAACTTCCTCCTCGGATGTCGGAATCGGGCGTGCCACCTGCCTATGGATTCGTGACATCCTAAACTACGCCCTAGTCACTGGTCAACACCTATTTGGCCACCCGAACCAAAGTCAACATTTTTCCCGAACCGGGGGCAAAATCGTCATTCTACACTTATGACCTTTCGGAACCAACTAACTACCGATTAGCCTCGCTAATCCCACCTTAATCACACTACTAATCCCGGCTCTCGGGACGGGTTGTTACAATCTACCCCCCTAAAAAGAATTTCGTCCCCGAAATTCCACAGCTAGTTCCCGACACCTAGGGTCTCCTACCCGGTCATCAACACTCGGTCAATAACAACCTCTCCTGGGTTTCCTGTCTATTATCTCCACCTTGGGTTTCACTACATCCCTATCTACTGTTACCATGGCCAACTCTCGTGTACGCAAGGGAAACTCTATGAACAGACATAAGTCATAGAGTACATCCTCGTATACAACCACCCTACCTTCCCGAACCAACTCGACTACTAACCCAGACAATCGAACACCTATCTCCCTCGGTTGCTAATTCGGCCACTATCGGAATAAATCTACAAAGTCCTAAGGGCAAACTCTAGCTTGTGGGTTCTCTCCTTCAATAACCTCATATCGATCAGTTATAGTCACTCCTTTCTTGTACCTTCCGTCATCCTGCTCCTACAGCACTCCCCAGTCCACCTAGGGAAACTCCTTCTAGACTCTACCCTGGGATCCAACAACCCAAAACTAATACAGCACAACCAAAATAAGATAAGTACCTGTCCCCGCATCTGGTGTCGACTGACCCTCCTGCTGAGTCATCGAGAACACTCAGGCCTGAGATCCCGACGCTCTACCACGTCCCCTCGAACTACTAGTGGCAGTGCCACCCCCTCCTCTCGGGCTTGCTGTCCCCGACGCTGTACTCTGTCCGGGCTCCGCTGCTCCTCGACCTACACCACCATCCTGTGGCAACAGTGGACACTCACGTCGGAAATGACCCCGCTCCCCACAGTAGAAACACACATTCCAACCTGGTCCACCGCTCGGTCTCCCTGTGGACGCTACAGACGTCGCACTCGCTGGCGGAGTCGGCGGTGCTCGGTAACCCCAAAATCCTGAACTCTGAAAACTGCCAGGCCTACCAAAACGATCATCGCCCGACGACGACGCTCCACCGAAGTTACCCCTTTTCGGTGTCCGCTGGCACGAAGTTTCAGGAATAGAGAGTTCCCGGTGGCGCACCGGCAAACTAGCCTCCACCCTTACCGTAGCATCCGACAAGTCTCGGAGGGTAGCAAAAGATCCGGCCGTCACTATGGCACGAATCTCACCTCGCAAGCCCAATTCAAACCTACGGCATTTCTCGGCTTCAGTGGCCACAAAAGAAGGAGCAAACCGAGACAACATCTGGAACTTCCGTTCATACTCAGCCACTGTCATATGCCCTTGTTGGAGATGCAAGAACTCCGCCTCCTTGGCACCTCGGAAAGAACGAGGATAGTACTGCTCCAGGAACCGTTCCCTAAACGTCTCCCAGGTCACACTATGGGCATCCCAACCAGACAACTCGAGGGTATACCACCACTCGTACGCTGCACCATCTAGTAAAAATGTAGCCAACAATACTCGCTCCTCCGGTGGACAATGCATCACCGCAAAAATCCGCTCAAGTCTGGTAATCCACCTCTGGGCTTCCTCAGGATCAGCCCCACCACTAAACGTAGTCGCCCCGAGCCGTTGGGCTCGCTCAATAGTAGCACTCTCCGTCTCTCTTACTGCTTCTTCAGGTTGTGGAGAGGGTCTACGTCTCGGAGGCATCGTCAACCGCACGCTGAAAGAGGCATAGAAATAGTTAAACCACTAAAACACAACGTCACAAACCAACAAACCCCACAACTTGACAAACCTATGCTCTGATACCAATTGTCAGGACCCACCCCGGTTTCACCCCGAAACCCGAGGTAAATCCCGCTCCCGTCTGACTCCCCGACACAACACCCAAGTAAAACTCACTCAAACTCAGTCAGACGCAGGAGTAATTAAACAAAATATCCCGAAGTTATCGTTTACAGAGCATAGTACGAAAATACAAGGAAAATAAAAAAACGATAATTACACGCACACGGAAGACTTTAAACTATTTCGGGATCCCTCACGTCACTTCTATGCCTCGGACACTGCCTCGACGTCAAGACCCCGCGCTAGCTCCACAACCTGGAGGGCAAGTTAAAACAAAAGATGTGAGTGGACCATAATAACAGAAAGGTTTCTAAAACCATTTATCAAAAACCGAGTTTAACCCTCCGTTTTGAAAACTACATGCATAACCACCAGTTGTTAACACAGTTATAAATCAATGTTCACAAAACATCACAAAACATCATAAGAAAGAAGAAACACTATAAAACAGTAAGAAAAACCACAGCCTGTGAATCATAAAACCGTGTCATAAACCATGAACATGAAATCATCATTTTCCGATCAAACCTGCTGGACCTATCCGAGTCTTTAAACTCCCGAGTCTTTAAACTCAATCCAGGCCTTAATCATATCCGAGTCTTTAAACTCCCGAGTCTTTAAACTCAAGGCCTACGGGGGAAATCAATATATCCGAGTCTTTAAACTCCCGAGTCTTTAAACTCAATCCGGGTCTTTAAACCCAATCCGGCCGGTCCACCGTCACATATATCCGGGTCTTTAAACCCAATATCCAGATCCAGCAAATCCAATCCCAAAACCATTTGAAAATCATTTACCAATCCAAATCCAAACCCGAATCCGAAATCACTGGTCTGATACCCTTCTGGCATCCAGAACCGTCATTCCGAACCCAAATCCGGAATCCACTTTCCAAGTTTACAATCAAATTCCGCTTTCCGAAAATCATTTAATCACCAAATCATGTTTCAAAATCCCTTTGTAAACAATCAAACTAGTTATCCTTTAAAAATCCTAAAACCCTGGCATTTTACTCAGAAATCGACATTTCTCGTAAAACGTGCAATAACGTAAAACCAACCAAAACATATTCGATAAACATAGAATAATGATTAAAACCATAAAACAATTATAGAAAACAGTTATGCATGCTCGAGTTTAGAAAAGGGGTCCACTCACAGTACTGAGCCCTACTCGCGTCCCGAACGTCCAGCACGTTCCTTGGCTTCCTCTGGAAATCCCGATCCTGTTCACAATCATCAAAGTACGTCACTAACACGTTCACGAAAGTTCACCTAAATTCCCTCAAAATTCCTCGAATCCTAAACGTAATAACTCGGGACCCTAAACCTTCACCCTAGCGGAACTAAACTCAAACGACGTCCGCACAACCCGAAACCACTTCCATTGAACTCACCAGAGCTCATAGACCAAAAACTATGTTGACCGGTTTCCCCATCGCCGCCGCACGCGCCCCCACGCGCCGCCCAAAGTGGCTGCGCGTGGCCCTCACGCGCCTGCTACATTGCACCGTCTTCCTCAGACGAACCCGGTTCGGCACAGTGGTCTGCAACTCAGACCGGCGTCAGCGGTTCACCACCGTGCCTGCACGGTTTCTCTCCCTTTCTTCACCTAAAGCTTCGTCCAGTTCCAACCTATCCATTCCCCAGCTCCTCAGATCTCGACACCTCCTCAAACCCGTCGACTAAAGCTCGAAACCAGACGGTCAACTCCCCCTGTTTCACGATCCAGCCACCCAGCTCACCTCCCTTCACGGTGGCTTCACCAAACTATTCCCTGGACCTTACTAAACCTAAACCAACCCTCCTAGACCTTCGACTCAATCCCAAACACGACGACTTTGGGTTCGAACATCACGGCAAAACAGAGCACCAGAGTGCCTGCCGTCGTCTGAGCTCCGCAGTGTACACCCCCGTCACAGCGACCATCCTAGTCGACGCCTAGGACCCTCCTGAACCACGCCCTGACCTCCAATCCTCTCGACTCTCAGCCCAACCTCACGACTTTCACGTTGAACCTCAACAGAAAAACAGAGTATCGAAATGGGGACGAGGAAATTACCTGCCTCCTGTTGCCGCCGTGAGCTCAGCCGTGAGGTAGTAGCTCCTCCTGTCTTCCTCCGTCCTCTGAGCACTTCCCTTGACCTCGAGTGATCGATCACGACTGCACCACCACCCAACTTCTCTGTTTCCTCTGGTTGTCCCCGTGAGCTCTCAACTCACACACACCACGATTCCTCACCTCCCAACCTTCTCACTAGCTCCCTCTCACTCTCCCATCCCTCACTCACTCACCAGAACTCAGCAACCACCACAATCAGCCTCGATCACCCCTCAATTTCCCTCACAATCTCCCTCTGTTTTCTGAACCATCACGAACACACAAACACGGGTGCACCCCAATTATTTGGGCCGTGCACACACTCGAACTCACCCGAAGCCACTCCACCTGAAACACGTGTCACCAATCCTCCTCACTCTCTCACCAAATGGCTCCCTCCCAGCCGTCCATTTCCTTTCTCTGTGCACACATCCCAATGTGCCACAAAGACCAAAATACCCTCCAATTTAACTCATTTTTACGGTTTTGCCACAACTTCCTAGACCCGTAACTTCTACCTCGTAAGTCCGATGAATGCATGCCGCCTGTCATCGAACTCAGGATGACAAGACCTATCTAACCATCCTAGGTCAAAGTGCCAACACTCGATTCTACAAAAAGTCAACTGTTCCCCCTAATTTACTCAAATTACGGTTATGCCCTCAACCTTCCGAACATCACAACTTCCTCCTCGGATGTCGGAATCGGGCGTGCCACCTGCCTATGGATTCGTGACATCCTAAACTACGTCCTAGTCACTGGTCAACACCCATTTGGCCACCCGAACCAAAGTCAACATTTTGCCCGAACCGGGGGCAAAATCGTCATTCTACACTTATGACCTTTCGGAACCAACTAACCACCGATTAGCCTCGCTAATCCCACCTTAATCACACTACTAATCCCGGCTCTCGGGACGGGTTGTTACAATCTACCCCCCTAAAAAGAATTTCGTCCCCGAAATTCCACAGCTAGTTCCCG